>JAFBJU010003263.1:89116-310901 GCA_016785305.1 Colistium nudipinnis | reverse complement strand
CTCTCTCTCTCTCTCTCTCTCTCTCTCTCTCTCTCTCTCTCTCTCTCTCTCTCTCCCCCTTTTAACCTCCTCCATTTTACCTTTTCGAAAGGTATTCCACCCGGGGTCTAATGAGAGTGTGAACGGAGGCGGGAGAAAAAAGTGCTTTGTTTTCTTTTCCGTCCTCTGAAATGCAATGTACACTTTTAAAGGGAGAGTTCCATCCGAAGCTAAAGACTGAATCAGCCCACCAAGGATGGGGCTGTATCCAAGAGCCCAAGCAAATGGCTTAATCTGCGGTAATCACGTCTGGACTAAACACTGCACAGTTGTGCAAATACAAAACAGAAGAAACCACAGCAGAAATCTAATCGTAAGGCAGGAACCAAATCACAGAACGCAACCGAGGTCACGCTCCAATGAGACGCCGTGAAATAACCATGTGACTCTTACGCCAGAAGGCCCGTTAATTACACACAGCCTGCTGCAGAAAAAAAATCAGCCAATAGCCTCGACAAATAAATACGCCTGTAGCTGTCATTGCCGCAGCACATTTGATGAGCTGACGGGGGCCAGGTGAAAATATGATTTTTCTTTTGTTGAGGTTTGGTTGCGAGTAGGGCCAAGATAATCTGGATTAGACTATGGTAGGATGAGGTCACTTTAGAAATGAATCTCAACGGTATTCCTCCACCCGTGTGCTACGACACAACATAATCAAATACCACTCTCTCACTTCTTGTCCATTTGGAGTTTGACAGATTTGTGCTGAGGTCGTGAGCACGCATAAGGAATGCTTTGTTGTGCAACCCCACTTCCTGATATTGATCGATCCAATCAAAGTGATTAACTAAGAGAGAGAGAGAGAGAGAGAGGGGGTGGGAGGAGTGAAGGACGATAAAGAGAGCAAAAAAAAAGAAAAAGAAAAGCAAATTAAAGATGGGAAGATGGGAATGGATGAGGGGAATCAGGGGAAGGACAACAGAATGAGTGAGATGTAGAGCTAAGGGAAGAGAGAGGGATGGATGGGGGGAAAAGAGGACATGAGTGGGTTTAAAAGAGAAGGAATTGATCGGATTCAGGGTGGAGGGAGGAGAAGAGAGGGAGAAAAAGTGCTGACATGTGCCTGAATCATTATTTGTTGTTTAAGTCCCCGCTTGATCTCTGTGTGTGTTTGTGTGTGTGCCCCCAGCCAGGCTGTAGAAGACTACACTACTGCCCCGCCTCCTGTATCCACAACATTAAACAATTTGTTTTCTGACTCGGCTGCACGTACCAAGCCCACCACAACAATTCCAACCTCCTGGTAAATTGTACTCTGTCATCTCTTATTTTCCTGGAAATGTCTATATCTGTAAATTCAATTCATTTTCAATCCCTTTCTGCTCATATGGCTTCGCTTTGAGCTGAATGTGGACGTCTGCATACTAATATGCGCACAAAGACAACACTTCCTGGCGGATGTGCAGCATGTTTTTTTTTTCCATTTGCACATTTGGATCACAGAGACCAATGTCCTCATCTGGTGATTCGCCAAAGTAGAGCCGCACCATTATCATGGTTAATAATTCATATCATGTTGTCGAATCGTTTTTTGCATGTTTTGTCTGCTCACAGGATGTTTCCAAACATGTTTACACGAAGCCTGACTTTTTCCCTGCTTAAAAAAAAAAAAAAAAAAGAATCCAGGAAATCACCAGTCAGCCAGAGCTGGGCTGTCTCTGCATTATGGATCCGGTGCGAGTGGCTCACATGTCTGCGTGTTTACCTCGGGGCAGTAAATCAACCTGCATATATTTGCTCTTACAGCCGTGGTTTATGAGTTGACAGCAGATGCCTGGTAGAGACAGAATGATGGATTTATGAAGGTGTGCGCATGTTTGTGTGAACAAGTGATGATAAACCTTCGGTTCGCAGACAGGCATGCGAAAATAAAAGCCACACGTGTATTCAAATCAAAACTATTTATGAATACTGACTAAACTCTCCATAATGAACCGAAAGGCTGCTCGTCAGTCTGCACGCTGCTGAGGCACAGTCACGAAACATGGCCGTGTCATTTTATTTCATGGATTAGAATTCAGCATTCAGACTTAAAAACTGCTCCAACATTACTAAAACGCCCCTCAGGGTGCACCACACGATTTAAATACGCCAGCTAATACAAACCGCGTCTTCCTTCGACACTATTAAGGAGGTCTCATTTTTCTCGTGCTAATTTGCCCATGGCTGCACTCACGCTAACAAGAAGAATATTAAACCCTGAGTTGCAATCGTAACGGCGACGGGGGAGACTTGTAAAATCACGGAAACCGGCTTGTTGTGACTTGTACCCTAAAAAGAGAGTCAAGGGTGGAGATAGGAAGTCAACCATATAAGGGCAACGGGCGTGGAAGCCATGCAGGCTGCTGAATTGGCAGAGGGGAGATTAGGTGGAGAAAAACTAAGCACATGCATAGTCACATCCACGCACGAGCGTGCATCCACCTTGCTAGAAATACAGCTGACGAAGGATTCCTGACTCGACTTCCAGAGGAGGTGAGTGCAGTACATACAAAGAGATACGCGACTTCATAGCCAACAGTCCCACATTTGATAAAAAACGTGGGCCAGACAGAGATTATTTCTATCGAAACCCATAAGTCATACGAACACTGGATGCTGACAGAGGATTATGTAAATCAAAGACAAGTTGCTATTGTGAAGCTTTAATGTGATGGGTCCTTAAAATGTGACCCTGTATATCAAAAATGCAAATTTGGCCCCGAGTCAATCCCCCGCTTTCAAAGCTTGCAAGACTAAATTAAAAAAAGGTTAGAAGTGACTCGGTGCACATGTTGAACAAGTCGCCATCCCGGATAAAGCACTTAATGTAAGAGCATAAATCTAGCTCTTTTCGTGAAAATGTGAAATGTGTTTCCAAGGGACTCTGAGTGCACGGTTTACTAATAACGTGTTAAAAATGTATTGCTTCACGATATTCAATCATTGTCTCTACGTTTATTTCTGTCCTCTGTGCTCGCATGCACCTGGTAAAAGAAATACAACCAAAAACGTATTCCCACAAATAATTGACCACAAAATGGAAAAAAAAAAAGAAATGAAAAATAGTGTTTGACAAGTAAACTGAAGCGTGACTTGCAAAACTGTTCCGACACGCACACAGACACACACACGCACACAAACACACACACACACACCCCCCCCAGCATGGGATGCTGTTAAAAAAACAAGTAGACAGAAACTGAGTAGGGAATTGCAGTTGCATTCTGAATTCTTTGGTCTAACAAGACAGCAGCCGTCCATGGGATGTAAACACACACACGCACACACACACACACACAGCCCAGAGCGGGTGCATCATTTACCAGGGGTCTCCTAACGGTGCAGACTCATCAACCACACCTGTGTGTGTGTGTGTCTAGGTATGTGTGCGTATGCGTCGTGTTTTTCTGTCTCATACTTATTTTAAACCAAAACATTAGATTCCACATACAGTACATTTCACGCGTTCTGGAATACAAGCTTATGTTTTTTTATCGTATTCTAAAGTAACCAAGTATAAAGTACTTGGTTACTTAGTATAACATGTTATGCCAATCTGTTGTTTCCCTTCCAGTGTTTGGTCCTATTTGTCTCTATGCAAACACTTGTCAGATAAACGGTGGAAGCGAAGGGGAATGCCTCAGGGTTCACATTGGTGCATCACACATCTATCTATTTATTCCGGAGCCAGATATGGGAGAAAAAAAAGAAGTGGCTTCCGATCTCTGCAAAATATACATTTTGAGAACATCTCTAAATATCGTTGAATATCGTCGCACGTTTCACAGAGTTCCATTAAAACTGGGAATGAGATAGAGTTAGACTAAATATTTGAAAGCGAGCGTGCGCTCCACCTGCAGCGTCCGAGGCTCCGATTCGTCGGCACACTCAGACTTGAGAGACCGCGCTGCACGTCCCACGAGTCCGACAGGAAGGTTAAAGAGGCGGAGGGGAAGAGGAAGAGGAGGAGGGAGGTCACTGCAGCTTATCTTCCCCTCTGTCGCTCCGTCTGTCTCCCTCGGGCTCGACAACACACACACATCCCCCAATACCGCGCGGTACGCACAAACACACACACACACACGCGCGCACTCATCAGAGCATGACTATGACCCATGAGGACACTCCGACTGTAAATTATTATTATTATTATGATCTCAAATCAAAGAGGGGGAGCTGCTTTTCCAGATGATCAACATCTCTGCACGTTACTGTTTCATTCGCGGGTGATTTTATGAGCCTGTTCATCTCACTCCGCTTCTAATTACATGGTATTTACCACTTTTAAAAGGGCAATTAGTGGCTGTTTAATCCAGCATACATTTTGGGAAGTAGCAAACTGCCCGTGGCGCTTCGCGTAACCGTGATATCTGGCTGGGTGGGAATGCCGGGTTCCGACGGCAGAGCTTTAAAAGTTTAAAAGTGTGCCATTCTTCAGCTTTTGAAGTTATTTTAACTTCATTCCTGATATTGTACGAGCATATTACAACTTGTCTGGGTTTCAGCTGGTGCCTGGAGTAAATCAGTCGCACAAAGGACACAAAAAGAGAATCATGCGAGCTTGATAAAAGGACACACGCCTCCACTTCACTTAGCGTTTCCCCTCAACCACCTTCTTAGAATTGGTGTAACAGCATGGTGGTGGAAAAAAACACAATACCGACAACCTTTTTCTACGGCAAAGGGATAACACCAGGTCTCTGGATCTCAGCGGGGCTTTTTTTCCAAAGTCAAAAGGATTCAAAAGCAGGAAAAGGAGAGATTTTAAAAGCAAAGGTGTTCTTGCAGGTGCCACATTTTATTCTGCAGATCAGAAGTAATCGTAAAAAAAAAAATAATAATAATAATTTGACCCCACCCACACACGTTACCTTCAACCAGTCAGATTATTTCTGCTCTTCATGGAACTACAAACATGGATTGTATGTGAGATTACGTCTCACAGTAATCCCCGAACAAAGAGCACGAGAGTGATAATATCCAACAAAATAATCCACACGTGAGAAATACTATATATATTTTTTTTTTTTGTATAAATCAGATGATAAACAGCACTCGAATTGTTTTACCTGATGCAAGACCACCTCCATATCCCCTAAGCATACAGCAGCATACACCAACACATGGAAACGTTATTTATGTGAATTATTATTAGACATGGAAAACCTTTCCACCGCCATCAATTTGGGTCCCTAATATGAATACCTGTCATTTAAGAGATTCATGCAAACTTAGCGCTGTGCCAGTGAAAGGCCGCCTGGCATCTGCTGCTGTTAAACGGAAAATTCAGGTAAGTCCAGTTTTGCTTTCCAGATTACTCTAATGCAATCTTATTTCTCAGCAGCCCACAGCTGTGCCAACAGTCCCACGAGCCAGCGGCTCCAGAGCCGGCCCACGCTCGACCTTTACTCTGAATGACTACCAATAACTCAGGAGAAAGCCGAGGATTTGAAAACCTCCATAGTTTTCAGTCAATGTCCCATACGATCAGGAACTGAGCTTTCTTTTTTTTGTTGTTTTTTCTTTTTTTTTCTACAGTGCACTTCACAAATTTCCAGTCTTCCAATTTTATCAAGCAAGGCCAATTACAACGTTACGCTCACTTAAGCCGACACCCACATGACATCTCGACATGTATTGAAATCACTCGTGACAGCCGGTTGGATCTTTCATTTGCAGTACTTGAGGTTGGTACTTTTTTTTTTTTTTTTTTTTTTTCCTTTCTCACAGAATTTTTGAAAAATCATCTGGAGACTGTGATGTAATGTTTCAGCTCGTGAGGCAATCTAAGTCCGCAGAAAGTTAGAAGCCGTTAATGACGACTTCTAAACATTTTTAATGACGCCATATTAGGGAGCAGCTCGTCGCGTTGAATCACGCTGGTTGAGAAAAAGGGCACGTACAGTATCTTTAGGACTGAAGGATAAATGTCAGTGAACCTCACCACATGCGCTCAGTGGCCTTTCATTATGTCCGTGGCAGCCTACGGACCAGGACGCTCAGATCTGACTGCTTCACAGTTACATAAGATCTGCCTTCAGCCAAACTCTGCCCACGTGTGTGGGTTTTCACGAGTGATTAAATCATGTGAATTCAAAGAGGTCATCGATAACCAGTTTGTGTACAGCAAAGGTACACGCAACCTTTGCGGGTGTACCCTCGGTCATCGGTGGTCGGTAGGAGCCGGATGGGAAGGAACCAGTCACAGCGGCCACCCTGCACCCTTGGACTGCATGGCTGACGTGACGTTAATCTTCATGATTACCAGCCTACAGTGTCGCCCATACACGGACGCACACGTCACGCACGTTCAAGGTCACGCAGAGATGACGCAAGGGCATGTCTGACTTTCTCACCACGTTTTCTCCAGTCATTATTTCACTCTGGTCTCACGCTTCCCAGATTTATCGCCCTCTAAAAAGCTACACTGACCATCGCCTCCATACTGCAGATCATATTTGCGTTGTCATAATAAATATAACATTTAAAAAAAGACCTGTGATAATGCATTCGAAGGACATAATATTTCAATTCTAATTTGTGTGAAAATATTTCAAATAATTAGAACAGAACCTAGAACAGAAGCTATTTATACGAGTTGAATCTTTCGTCGCTTTGGATGCAATATTTCACATAAATATCGGCGTAATATATTTTAAAATCAATAGCCATACGAAACACAACTAGCCCAAAAAGGCAAAATCAGTCAGTCTCGACACCACAAGAAAGGGAAATGAGAATTTACTGGACTGATGGTAATGGATTTAGAAAGAAGCAAAACCATCACGCTGTGAATTATAATGAAAATATCGCGGCGTAAAAATTTTAATGAAAACTAAGCCGGGACGCACACGACTGGCGTGAACACCATTGCATAAAATAATTGGTGTTTGCCAACATACATTGTTGGAGCCAGATTTTCCTCGCCCAACCTGCAAAGCAGAACGGAGAGCTGTCGCTGGCCTCCACTCAGCTTTAATCAGCTGACCGGGAGCAGTTGATATTTTTAACTCGGATGTTTATGATGTCAACAAAACGCTTCGGGGCAAAGTATTCCTTATTCTTATTATTCCTTTTTGGGAGCAGGCTCAAACTCTTCCCGATCACATCAGACTCCCAACTCCCCGATCCTCTTTTCAAATCATCAGACCAGCTCCAAACTGCTGCTTGAATGATTCATTACAAGGGGCATCAGCACATGCGATCCACTTTGCTAGATCCAATCGAACCAAACTCGACAACTTTCAAGAGTAAAGCCTCTTCGAAGTAGCAGCACATCCATCCCAACGGCATAAGTCACAGCTTAATTATGAAGATTGGAAAATCACTGAATAGGAGGACTCAGTCATTTAGTTGTGTCTCAAGAAGGCAATTTGGAGAGAGAGAGACTATTCACAGAGAAATACACAACAAATAACCACCAAAGGATATCACACACGCACATCCACTGACTACATAAACAGAGACGTGTGGCATTTTAAATCCCAGCCGTAGCGGCGCGTCTACCCACACCGCTTCATCGGCTCGCGCAGAAGATGGAAACCCTTCATCCATCGTCTGTTGTCGGCCAGCACTCCACACCATCTCCGTCTCCACGGGGCGAGACGTGTAATCAAGTTTGTGCAAACTAAAATAAATGAAGTACAACATACGTTCAATTGAATGACAATGCGGTGAAATATTCATATTTGGTACCGGTCGTTGGAGTCGACATCACCGTTCTGCAGCACCGCATTTATCACCAAAATTCCCCTGCGTGTAGCCAGAGACACACAACGTTGTGTATTGTGTGAATGCAGTCTGCACAGGCGTGTGCACACAAAGGGAAATTGCCCGGATCCAGTCGCTTTGTTAAGCTCTACTTTTCCCGTTCATATATTTCTTTCTTTTTAAGAATTTTTTAAGAGCCGCCCCACTAAAACTGTGATTGACGAGAGGGGGTCAGGTAAATCCTACGGCGGCGAGCCAGGCGGCCTGTAAAACTTCCAAACACATTCTCACACCTCCTCCTAAGCCACTCCCATCACTCTCTCTGCCTCTCAGAATCATTCTGTTCCATTGCCATCTCCCCCATTTTGTTTTTTTTGGCTGTCTTTGTTCCTTTTCTTTTTCTCTGTAAACATCTGGTGCCAAAAAAAATAAAAAATAGCTTTACACCACGTGAGGTTTGATATCTTAGAGGGAAATCTATATATGGTGTAAATCAAAGCTTAGTGGGGTAATCATTTTTTTTAGATGGATTCACTTCTTCATTTAAAGTACATTTGTGATTTTTTACTTCTTCCAAAAAAATGAGAAATAAAGAAAAATGCCCCCCAAAAAAAAAAAATCTGATAAAATGGTCTTTTATAGTCCTTTCTGCATGGTAGCATCAGTTTAATCATCATGAAAGTCATGGATGAAACTCTCAGTCCTTCCTCAATAGTCCATTTCGGTATTTTCTCCTCATTTCACACCTTCCCCTCTTTTTGCTGCTGAGCAACAGAGCAGGAAAAAGCATTTAGCCTCCTGACCCAATGCCAGAGACCAGCACCAGACCTATTATTATTATTATTATTATTATTATTATTATTATTATTATCATTATTATTATTTTAACCTGACATTCCTGTTCCCATCCCGCCTTGTTAATTATTAACCTCGTCTTTTCCTTTCATCACCCCCGACCTGCAAAACAGGAGCTGTTTATAATAATAATAATTATTATCGTTCCGCATCGTTATATCACCCTGAGTCCATCCTCTCTTAATATTCTTCTCTTTCCACCTTCTTCTTCTCTTTTTTTTTCCTCTGCCATCAACAAGCAGTTTCAATTTTACCCTTATCTCCTCTGTTGCCTCCCGGGTGTTTCTCCGTTTGTCAAGTCGACTGTTTTTTTTTACCTTGATGCTCCTTCAGCTTTCTTTTATCTTTTAACACGTATTTTTATTTCGTCCTCTTCCTCAGTTTATTATCAAGTGTAGCAATAAAAAAAAAACAAAAAAAACATTTCTTCCTCCTCCTTGTCATTTCTCGCATGTAACCCGTCACCATCTTCCTGCAAAGGAAATTCAGAGTTTGCTTCTTACTGAACGAAAGTTGTAAAAAAACAAAAAAACAAACAGTGCATCCCTATTTATGAGGGTGGGTTATAAAAAGTACCATAAGACGACAGCCCAAATCCACTTGTGTATGAGACATAAAATCATACTCTCGTGTCAGGATATTGGAGCTGTCACAAGAATTTCCCTGATATTTTTGCATTTTTAAGCCTTTTTTTTTTCCTCTCTCCTTTTTGAGCGACAGCTGTAATTCTTCCACAGATTTTTTTTTGCCATTTCCGCCGTGATGGAGAAGACGGGGGAGATGAACTCACTCATTCCAACGCATCGGGTCAAACGGGGCTAATGGAGCACATCGTATCGTCCGTCCTTTCCGATGATCATCACAACACGCAATAATGAAATGGCTCTTTCTGTTCTATGAATGAACGCTCTCCAAATTGAGGCAGATTGAAGTGGCTCGGTGTGATTAAGGCGGGCACGGTATTATTTCGCTGGGATTTGACCCCTGTTTATCACATTTCTCCTCCTCTATCTCTCTCCCGTTTTCTGCCTCCTCCTACAGGAGTAGGCCTCTTTAAGTCGGCCAGTCTCTTCCCCTTTCACCTCCTCCGTCCTCCCTCACACAAATAAACCGGTTTATTTGAGCTGACAGCGTGAGGATGTTTAATGTTTCATTACTGCGGGCTTCTTAACCTTCCTAACGTCCCCGTCATCCCCTCCATCCATTCCTCTGTTTTAAATATTCTCCGCCCGGAATTCCCCTTCTTTCCCACCACCTGCGTTTCATCTCTTTCTCTCCCGATTAATATTCATACTTGTTCCGGTTTTTCGCAGGTAGTCGTTTGGCGTAAACTGTTGAGCAGCTGGGATGAAGCCGTTAAAATTTTTATCACAGTGTCCTTGACTCGTTCCTTTCTTCCCCCTTATTGTCCGGCCTCAGTCACTCACACATGCATGCACAAATGTAGCCGCAGAGCAGGACATTGTGTTTAAAGTCTTTAAATAGTCATCTGTGAATGGGATAAGCTTTTACTGCCAGTTTTCATTTGTGCGTCTCCTTAAAATCAAATATTCCTGCTCTCTATTGCTGTTACATCCCTCGTTGCCTCCTCCCCCATGCTAATAATGCAAAACAATCAGTTTAAGGTCTTGGACTGGTGATCAGTGGTAGAGTTTAAGTTTTATTGTCCATTGGACTTCATCGGGTCGATGTGGGTCGGTGTGGAGACGAAGCTGATATCTGGAGGACTCAGGAATGAGTCCAAATCAATAAGACTCTAAACTTTATTATGCCCATAAAACGCATGCGTACACACGGAAGATGGATTCACTCTCACTCCCACTAATAAAAAAACTAAGTGATGCGCACATACAAAGATGCAAACAGAGCCAAACTCTCACTTACTGTACGGCGGCAGAAAAGATGGATGCACCCACCAAGAAGTGCCTCAGCAAAAAAAAAAAGAAAAAAAAAAAGGAGAATCATGAGCCCCATAATCAATGTTTGGCCACAGACGTAGACGTTGCTTAAGAGAAAATAACATTCATAAAACATGCAGACACACAAACAAACACATACACACACACACACTCTCACACATTCTTGGCAGTGTTGCTAGTCTATTTGTCTTTCACACAAACATCTGGGAGGCCTCCTGACAACAGACAATGCCTCTATTCAGCTCCAGATGTCCAGTGTTTGTGTGTGTGTGTGGGTGTGTGTGTGTGTGTGGGTGTGTGTGCGTGTCTTTGGGTGTGTGTGTGTGTGTGTGAGGAGTTTTTTTAGGGTTCAGTCAAAGAGCACAGCTGGTAGTGGGCAGGGACGAGTGAGGACAGGGACGGGGGGGGGGGGGGGGGGGGGGGGGGGGGTGTAAACACTAAAGTTAGATCGAAGTTTCTTTTCAAATGAAATGTCAAATTTCTTTTCCAATTACACCTCAACCCGTCTTCTCATCCTAATCCATGTGATTCTCTCTTTCCGTCCATCTCCTTTTTTTTTGGCATCTATTTTTCCCTCTTTCCATCCTTGTCTACCCCCTCCCCCTTTCAATTGTTGCTTTGCCGGCCTTTGTGATCCTCCCTCGCCCCATAGTCACTGCAACACACATTTTCCACCTGATGATGTGTGAATATAATGCATTCACTTACTGGGGGGGGGGGGGGGGGGGGGGGGGGGGGGGGTCTGGCATGTTTACTTACTTAGCATTTTTTCTTTGAGTGGTTGTGTTTCTTCAAGCGCGTGTGTGTGTTCACAATGTATCGAATGATGTACTACGCGGAGTCGGGGAGATACATGACCAAACACTCGTGTTATGACAGCCGGCGATGAAGAACCACTTCTCAGTTCGCACACGCACACTATTGACATCACCTTGCCCTGTCATCCGTCCCTATGACGAGCAGCACACTGCTCACACCGGATCCACCGTGCAGGAGTGGAGCGGCATGAAGCGCAGCCATTAGACTCCTGACATTTCACTCACGAGCAAAGTTTCCCATCTCTTCTGAAAAATGTTTCTCATAATTCAACACAACAATCCGTGCATATCGCAGCACTACAGGACCGCAACGTAATCACTTCAATTTTGATATACATAGTGGATAAACAGCAGTGAAGT
Organism: Colistium nudipinnis; assembly: GCA_016785305.1. NCBI lineage: Eukaryota > Metazoa > Chordata > Actinopteri > Pleuronectiformes > Rhombosoleidae > Colistium > Colistium nudipinnis. Next base: position 299,215 of record JAFBJU010003263.1, on the reverse strand, counting down.
TTGCAATTTTCCGCATATGGCAAGATACAGCGGGAGAGGTGGCCTAGTGGTGAGGGAGGCAGGCATCGGACCAGAGGGTTGCCAGTTCCAGGCCCAGTCGAGGTGGTTTCCCTCTGGAAGGATGCACGAACCCCTGCCACTAACAAAAGAGACGTCACCTCTGATGCCCTTGAGCAAGGCACTAACCCCATCTGCACCCACGGACTGTGGCCTCAGATGGGTCAAATGCAGAGGTCAAATTTCCCCCAACATGTGCATGTTTGTGTAATTTGTGTTTCTGTTTTGACCGCTACACACGCTCACATTGAATAAAGTGATAAAAGCACAACACTCACCCATGCGCCGTTGTTGAGTTATGCGTTCAGTGTGATGCCCATCTGCTCCCACGAATGTGCCTTTTGGTTGAGATGAGACGTCATGCAGCTGAGGATAAACAAGCGCGGCCACGATAAGCTTCTCCTTCATTTTCTTCACGAAACGCCTGAAAAGGATCCACACAGAGGACATCAGGGAAGTTCAGTGATTTGCAACAAAACTAAGAAAAAAAATGCCCTGGAAAAGTGGGTGTGGAGCTTTTCCTCCGGGCAGCCGCTGGCACTGAGAAAAAAAAAATCTATGGACACTGAGCTAAAAACAAATGTCAGCGTGCTAACATTGTGATTTTTTAGCAGGTATGGCACTAAACTCAAAGTACAGCTGTAGCTGATGGCTATGCCACTACAATCCCCCTAAAAGAAAAGTAAAACTAAATACTGGACAAACTGAAAGGTTGACCAGACGATGGCACGAAATTTAAAGTCAGAGGAGAAGGGAAATTCATGTGTGGATCAACTTAGGGAGAGAAATTACGCTTTTTCCAAACATGCCCCAAACAAAGTTTAATAAGGTCTTGCAGGCCGAACCAAGCAAGAACAGATATAATATAAAGATAACAACACAACACTATCTACACACACACACACACACACAGCACACAGCCAACCAGTGGTATCAGAGTGGATTAGACACACATGGCAACAGGACCACAGAATCATTGACTCTGAAACTGACAGAAATAGAGCCATGCAGCAAAGTATTGTTTGAAACTAACGTGAGTGTGTGAGTGTGTGTGTGTGTGTGTGTGTGTGTGTGTGTCTGTGTGTGTCTGTGTGTGTCTGTATGAGTGTGCGCGTGCCTGCATTGCTATCAGGGTAATGATGTATTCCAGTTGTAAAAACTCTGTGTAACGATGCCTTCAGGCAATGTACAACTGGTGGTGCACTAGTGTTGCAAATGTGCATTGTGCACACACACGCACACACACACACACACACACACGAACATTGATTCAGATCTTGTATCATTTTTCCTCTGAGATTAAAACACAAGATCACAATCCTCTCCGCACATGTATTTACAGGAGCCTCACACTTTATAAGGGAACACACATACACAAAGAGACATAAATGTACTTTCTTTTCTTTTGGTTTCCCATAAACTCTGATTTCATGGACACAAACTCTTTTATCCTGTTCCATGGAGAGCTGCACATAGCAAACAAAAAAAGTACTACTACTACTACAAGAAGAGAACGAATAAGGGGCGTAGGAAAAGCATTGATAAACCTGCAGTTTCTCATTGAAAAAATACAGGAGCTAATAGACAAATAAATATGCTCACATTTACACGCACACACATAGACTACACACAGGCTCGCTCCCCTGGCTGGGTGGACAGAACAAATGGCTCAGCTCTCCTGTATTGACAGCACGATTGATGTTGTCCCGATTCCCAGGTGACTCATTTGACCACAGTCAGAGTCCACGCCGTCTCTGTGCTTCACCGGCTAACTGCATCCGTGTGTGTGTGTGTGTTTGTGTGTGTGTTAGAGAGAATAATAAAAACGTAATTAAACTTTTCAAGAGATTTGTGAGGATTTTTGAATAAACATAGTGTAGGAAAAATGTGAAAAGTGTGAATGCACTGAAATAATTATGTGAGTGAGTTTCTCTTCAGGTGTTGACTTGCAGCCGACTATGCAAATTTGGAACCACAGAAACGACTGTATAAATATATATATGTGTGTGTGTGTATATATATAGATATATTTCTATATATCTCGTGAAAAAAATCATAAAAAATATAGTTCCAAATCAATATCAGTCATCTATTGAACGTCACGTGATAACATCAATAAAGTCACAAATGGTGATGAATGACAATGTTTTCCACATTAGCTGTCAACACTGAGATTTTGTGCGTTTCTCGCGACTAAGTTGCACAGCTGTATTTATAGAGCTACAGTCACATGCGATCGTCGTCACGTACTTTGGTTGCAGTATTTCCAAATGCGACGGCGGTCTCTTGTGTTAATGCAATATATATTCTAATATTCTTTCCCCGCCTGCGCTGCTGTTGGAAAACAAAGACGATATATAATTGATGCACGGGTCTCCGGTGGCTCGTTACATATTTAAAACTCCATCTGTTGTCTTTCGCTGAAAGACTGCATTGCCGAGATCAGCGTGCATCTCCGCCGGCATGCCACGTGTTTTACAAATAATGTTGTTTTATCATTTCATGCTTAATTAATTGTCACTGATGTGGAAATGTGTCTCTTTGGGACTTGTTTATCCTCGCAGATACGGTTGGCCTTTCTGCATAAATGCTACATCGTTGTTTTTGGAGTAGAGAAGTCCACTGGTGGGATTTTCCTTTTTATTGAAAAAAAATATGGGAGACTTCCACATTTTTTACCAAACATGTTTTATTGCTACAAGTTTGCCATTTGTTCTCGGTGGTCCGAGCGTATTTATTCGAATTGAAAAAAAATAATAATAATATTTAACACGTTTAACCTTTTAAATACATACCACAACAAAGTTCACATACTATATACAATATAGTCTCTTTCCACTTCTCTATTTTCTATCCATTCTCCTCCTTTCTTCCTCTTCTGTCTTTTTCGTCACAGAACATTTCCAGTGGATCGCCTGCTCAATCTCAAACACACTAACCCTGCTCAGCAAACCAAACACACTCTTTCAAATTCATGAATAAATGACTTCACAAAACAGTCATTTATTCCCCCCCAAAAAAACCCAGAAACCCCTTTTTTGACTTTATTATTATTGGATTTTGTAAATCTTGCGTGTGGTATTTTGTTTTTGTGAATAAACACAGCGCAGGGTGTCACAGATAAGCCGATGGCTCCACGTTGCCTGCAGTGGGACGGGATGGTGTCCCGGCAACTCCGACTGTGGGGGCGAGGAAGCACCGTGCCAGATCGTTTGTTATCGACTTTACCGCAACTTGTAATTGTATACTACCCCATGTTTTCAGAAGCACTGATCCAACCTTAACACGGACTTTAATACTGTCTGTGGGCGATTCTGACCAGTGGACTTTCATCCTCTACTTTACACCTTTGTGTTTCCCAAATTGAGAGTTCGTAAACATTAACGAAGGCTTCCTGTAAGTTTTAAATAGCTGTTTATTAATTTTGTTTCTAATTCATTATATGCATCTGTGCCTCCATATGCCCGCTGCATAACATGTCTCCGTGCATGGACCCAGTTTCATCGCTCAGAGTGCAGGAGGCGGCCCTCCTGCGTACGACCAACAGATTTCCACCACCGCAGCACCTGCAGCACTTTTGTGTGAAAGTGTTTGGATTAGGAGGATTAAATTATCAGCGGGCGCGATAGCAGCTGGCATCAATCACGGCCAATCAGATCAGCCCCCCTCATCCTGCTTATATGCAACACGGCGCGGTGGGCCGACAGAGCACCGATTCACCCGAGGGATGAATACAGAAAATGAAGCCCCTCCCTCGCCCCCTTGGAGATTTTTGATATACAACAAAAGCCGTGCTTACAATTGCAGTTCATCAAAATGCATTCTGCGTGTATCCTTGAGGCCTAATAAACCTGTTGGTGCTTGGAATAATTTGAAACCTGTGGTGACCTTGGAGCACCTTATAAAACATAGTGTATAAAATTATGAAATGATACTATCGCGGCTGAAACACTGACATTAAAAATGTAGTGAAACACCCAAAACACAATTTGATGGTGTGAGTTTTGTAAAAATGGAATGAATTGCAAGTAAAGATCGACTTCTACTTAAAGTAGAGGAATGCTGTGATTGGGGGAAAAACAACAGTGGGCGAAGGTCGTTGAGAGACGAGCGGGTTTGGATAAACAGAGGCTCAAGGACTATTTTTTGGCTCACAGTTGCACTTACACGGCCATTCTATTTTGTTATTGACTCCCCACTCGTGTATACGCCTCACATTTTTGGCACGAGTAAAGCCAGGGGAAGCCGCCGCCACAATAGTAAAGAGAACTCTGCTTGCAGTGAAATGAAACCCCGTGCTGGCACGAGGTCATCGCACCGCACTCCCTCCGTTCTGCTTTAAAAATGATTCTCCTGCGGGCGGGCTGGCTCGGTGTGTTTCCATGCATATCAAAATAATGAAAACGGCGGGTACTGGAGCTGCTGCTCTTGTACCACACAACACGGTTACAACTTTTGAGCAAAATGGGTAATAAACAACAAAGCAGAAAAGCATCCGTTTGTATTAGTTGCTGTGTGCGCCTTTGTGACCGCCGGCATGTACATGTGCGTGCTGGCTGTAGGCGACCTCAGGGTGCGGCTGTATTCTGAGCGGGTGGCGGGGGAGCAGAAATCCCACCCGACTCCGTGGAGATTACACAGCCCTGCGGTCCAAAAAAAAGGCGCTTTGCACAGGTACGGGTCACGACCTCACAGGATGTGAGGTCACCGATCTCATGGTGTCGGGCCAAAGCCATTTAATCAAAATGCATGACTCCATGGAGGGTCCCATTGCCCTGGCTTGACCCCACAACAGGCTGCCGTGAATGAAAACTAAACACCTATTTGCAAAGGGTCATATATAATATTTGAAAGAAAATGTAATCTCTTTGCTGTTGTGCTGCTAAAAATAAAAAGGACGATTTGTTTTTCGGAACCCGAAGATCACACTCCTCCCTTCATATTATTGTTGGAATTTTTAGATGTGGGGATACTACTACCGGCGCCCTTTCACAGACGAGGAAACCACAGCAGCATCACTCTCATGTCCTCACTCATGTGACTGGTAATATTCACATTACCTCCGCCACATGTCTGCTCACATTGATATTCCCTCCGCGGGTCAACCTTGCCCCGGGAGGTCGACGTCACGGTAAAGAGGGTTACCAGTAACTAATGAGGGACTCAGCCAGTGTCGCCGCACAGATTACAGCCGAGGGTAACGTGAGAGGACACTCGCCGGCGACATCAAACAGCCTCCTCGTGTCCCGCCGGCTGACTTACACACACAAAAACGCACACACACGTGTGCAGAAATGCTATTTTACAAGACTCCTCGGTTCAACGCAATCTCTACGCCACTCTGGTTTCTCCCTCTCCTCCACACACACACACACACACACACGTTCACAGTCTCTGATGTAATCCCCTGTAACGTTTAATCTCACATGACGATCTATTATTCTTTGATGCCCATTGACATGAAAGTTAATATTAGGTCATGTCGAGACTTGAACATTTAACACCGCTCACCGCCCCCCGTGGAATGGTGATTGCAATTCTGCTCATTCATATTAGTTCACATCCAGCGATGTGAGCCAACTGCATCAGGGCAACGGCCTCTTGACATTCTGGTAATGAGCAGCAGGATCTCACTTATTGGACAGGCTGGATTCATTTTAAGTCAGAGGGTAGGGTTCACAAAATACATTCATTATTGATCTACAAGAAGAAAGCATCACAGATGAGCGTTGGAATGAAGTTTTTTTTCTTCACGATGACATGGCGACATGTCTTTTCCTGGTGAGTGAAGCATTTCCAGTCAAAATGTTGATCTCATTTATGTGGATTTCTCATTTCTGTCAGGGTAATCCGTTGTATTTCATTTTGGAATGAACATGATCTGGTAAATGAGAAATGCCATTTTGAAAACTGGCCGCAGTGTGAGACATCCAGCCCAAAGGAGCCAGACACCATGGTTGAGAGGGCAGCGCGCAGAAAGAGCAACAGAGCAATGAACGCAGACAAGTACGGGACGCTTCTGCAGAGAGGCAGCCACATAATGACTCAGGGAATGATCTAATTGGTTAAATGTCAGCGGAGGAAGCGTGAAGTGGCGAATAAACGAGTTCACAGCATGGGAAACTCTAACTCAAACATTTAGAATCTCAAGTCTGGGACCTGAGTTGAACGCTGCGTGCGCCATCCACCATCCCGCCCTCCACACCTTCCGTGGCTGCCTCATCACATTAAAGGAAACCCCACTTTCGCACAGGCGCTCAATGCTAGGAGTGGAACATAAACTGTGACATACACTCATTTCTCATTTTCACAGTTTCAGCCTCCGTAAATTTCACTTTATGCAAATAAATGCAGAAATGAATTTATTGTTTGTATAATGCTCTGAAATGGTGCTTATATAGAGTAAAGGCAGGTCTTATCTTGCCTGGATTCCCTGTTGTTATGCAGTTCACTATCGGTATAGTTTTTACTGTATGCATTAAATGGTTTGTCAAGGGTAAACATGATTATAGACCTATGGAATACAGAGCAAATGCCAGAGCGGTGAACAAATTTCATTTCTTGGTGTGCAAAATTCGCACTCTTTCTCTCACACACACACAAAGCTGCATTTTCTACAGCCATATTACATGGATATGAAATTGCCCCATACAGCAGCAGCTCAAGACAGTGTTTCATATCCCCACTTAATAAGAGCCACTAAGAGCGCTGCTTTCTCCACACTTCGTGATTTCCAATAAAAGCTGACACTGACCACAGTCCTGCCAACCAACTTGGCCCTTTTCCACAGCACGCACACAAACAGGCACGCACGCACACACACACACACACTTTTTTGAGCTGACACGTTCTTAAATCTATGGTCCGTCCCTATATAACCTCCCATAGCGTTAAAGAGCAGAAATAAAGCTGTATTCACATTATAAAGCCAGCAGTTGTAACTGGAAACCTTCTGGGATGGATATCTATTATCTTACTGACTTTATTTAAAAGCTATCAGGGCTCCAAAAAAAAAAAAAGGTGGAACACAAAGGGTGAAAGGGCGGATTGAGAAATCAGAAAAGACAATGATGAGTAGGGGCAGTGTTTTTGCGGCACGATGGGCGTGAAATCTACAGCTCAGCTCCGGACTGCAGCAGCTGGGAAAAAGCAAAAAAAAAAGGAAATACAACATTGACAAAAAGGAGGGGTGCACCCATGGGTGCTGCGCGGCTGCTGAGTGAGGAAGACACCCAGGCGAGGACAGAGGTGTGGACGAAAACACAGCAGGACAGACAAAAAACGGAGACAAGGCGAGAGAGACAGATGCTGCGGGACAGAGAGAGCCGGAGAATGCCCCCCCCAGCGAAGTTGTCGTGTCAACACACTTGCAGTTGCCTTGTCGTGGTCTGGGTCGAACCCTGGTGGAGCGAAGACGATGATGATGATGATGATGACGTGGAGGGGGAAGATGAGGAGGAAGACCAGATGTGTCAGTGATAAGAGGGTGAAAGGCGGAGGAAGGACACGGGGGGGTGGCGCGCCTCACGGGGATTACAATCAGTATGGGCACGCACACACACTGCACTGTGTCAAGAAAAGACATTTATTATTAAGCGTGTCGCAAATGTTTTATGACGAGGCCGTTTTTTTGGGTGAGGATAATGTTGCATTAAAGTAAAAAGGAATAGATCAATTATGGATACACCGAGTTTTCTTTTTAGCTCAGTCATGCATTGGGCATATTGTGCGAGAGCTCGCGGTGATTAAAGTGCACACGGAGTCTTCCGGGGCCACGCTCCGGTGTGTGTTGTGCTTCCAAGAATTTAGGGGTTGAATGCCATCAATTGTAAGCACTAAAAGTTTTTGGAGCACAAGGTGTGAAAATGGCACGGGGCACGAGGTCTCGGATTAGAGGACGGTGCACGTATTGCACAGTCAGCGGAAATGAAATGCAAAGGAAATGGAATATTACAGAAAATGAAAAGAGCAGGAAGGCCCGGTGGTTTGGAGGAAGGATATTTTGGTGGGTGTACGGGAGCCGTTGGGCTGATGAAATAGGTTAACAACTCTTTGGGGGGGGGGGGTGTTTCAGATTTAATATGCTGGCACACTAAACCGAAAAAGCAGATGGCTGGCACGGTGGGCAGGGATGGAGTCACTTCTTCCATTTCCTCTCTCCCGCCTGACGAAATCCACTTCATTTACATAGTTGACATTCGTTTACCCGCATGGCTGTGAAGAGCAAAAGTTTTTCCCACCCTACAGTCAGAGATATTTTATAATCACTGACTTAAAAAAAAAGAAGCATAATGAGAGGACAATATCCAGCTTACTGTAACCCCGCTTTAAATCCCTCATTCCACTCATATTTGTCGTGCGACTATGAGAGTGAAAATATTCCCCCAAAGTTTGTGCAAACTTTATGACAGATCCCCTTGATCAAGAACCCAGACATGGGTTGACTTTCAAGCTGAAACGCTCAATCCTGGCACAAGATTTGTGCTTCTTCATTTAAAAAAAACATTAAAAAAAAATAAAAATAAGCACTGGCATGGATTCAAACTAACTATACACAACCTTAAGCTGTTGGCTCTCATTCAGAACTGTGAGTCACGCTAAATTACAAAATGGTTCAAATACATTATTTGAGGGGAAAAATTGAGTTTTTTGACATGCAACTAAGCTTTCCCCCGTTTATTTACTGTAAGTTAATATATATTTGCATTTGCCATGACAAAGCCATAGCCTCTAAAGTTATATTTAAGCTTTAATGACCAGTCACTATCCGAAAACTAAATTAACACCAAAAATAATATAATGCCAAAATAGCTTGGGTAAATCTTGACTTTAACTATTCATCTGAACTGAAAATTAAGCCTAAAAAAATGCAAGAAACGTTCCAGTTAATTCTCTCCATCCCATGACACATGAAGAGTCGAGTCGTCCTCTCCACTTGCTTTCAACCCTTTTTCTTTGATGCTTCTTTTATCACTCCATCTTTCCAGCCCTCCTCTTCCTCCTCATCAGAGAGCATCCATCTTAAGTACCCGCATCTCTCTACCTCCTCTTTGATCCCCTCATTGGCCTGTCAGAGCGCGGTAACATTTTCTGGCCTGTTTTTTTATTTATTTTTTTTCGCAGCCACTTTTACTGCAGTTTATGGATGCTCAAATAAAATGCACCATCGACTCAAAGAGCCACAGTAAACCACCTGACACTCCCCAACAAAGGCACGGCACGCCGAGTTACGGGCCTCCTCAAATGAAGCGAAATATATTCTCAAACGAGCAGAGCAAAAAATAAAGTCTTATTCCACGCTTTAAAAGCGCCGACTGTTATCGGTTATCACGTAGATTTCCTTTGATGGATTCTAGGTCATCCGGGTCATAATTCTAGGAGGTAAAAAAGGAGGCTGGAATTACTTGCTATCATGTCGCGGTGTTTTAACCGGGCAGAGTGTGCGTGTGCATGTGTGTGTCTTGCAGTGCTTCACAGCAGGAATCTGTGATTATCAGCTTTCTGGCCACAAACACAAGCAGCTCCAACACATCACACGTCTGAGCATCAAATGACTCTTTTCAATACTAGAATCGAATGTGTTCAGTTCAATGACCTTTGGAAGATCTGTGTGAGATTTATGATTAAAAAAAAGATTTGTATGTCGATACAGGAGCCCTTTTAGGGACAATTTGTAAAAGGACTTTTGTCTGTCTGTCTGCATCTGTTTTCTTCCCTTCCTGGGAGCTTTCAACATGAGGAATGAGTTGTCATACCTCACTGAGTTTGTTGTGACTCAGATTTGTTTTCGCCATTGGCCAACATTTTTTGGCACCAGTGGCCGCTAATTTATTCGAATAAAAACAATTAGTTCTTGTGTGACGAGGCATTCGTTCCAAAAAATGAAAATGTATAAAATTGTCATCAGCTCAACATCATTCGTTACAAATTAGCATGAAAAGGTCATATAATTGTGGAAAAGGGATGATGTTATTAGAAGAAATCCCTTTCATAAAGGTCATGCCGACTACACACTGTCCTGGCATCCACACAGGTGTGGGGTGAACATCAGTTACTGTCAGTGTCGCAGCGAGGACCTCACCGCCGATCCTGCCAGGTTTTAAAATATGCTCCGGGCCAAGTTCTCAGCCAAGTGCACGGCTCGCAAACTTCACGAGACTCATCATCGTTAGGAAACGCGTTTACTGAGGAACATCCCCGTGTGTCTCATTTACCTATATCCAGAAAGTGACCGTTTTTAACAACAAAAAATATATATATAAATATAAAATAGGCTAATAGGTTTAACAAGAGAGCCTGTGTTCCCTACCACAAATAGGCTTTTTAGGCCAGTTTATGTGGGTTTTAATATTTATTAATTGTATTCATGATAGCAGCTCTAAAAGTATTATGGTCAAACTTTAAATATAAAAAATGAGCTTTTCGCAGGAAGTAGACAGCCCGTCACAGCCAACAGCCACCACTGTCCACTTGGTTTAAAAGGCAGAGGCAGGTCCAACAATGCTGGCAAGACCACAACATCTTGACAACCTTCTGGCATTTAACATAAATAAAATTAAAATGTTGTCAATTTATCCTGGGCTGCTCTGGCGTTCAGCAGACCTCAGAACAGTTTCAATTTGACACAATGCTTTCCATACAAACATTTTCTAAGTCTTTCAACATCAAAGAAGCATTTTTTTTTTGCCACTGTTTGTTTTCTTTTCTTTTTTTTAATTTGCTGACTGATATTCACAGTGAATAGACCCGTTTCTTTTCTCCACATTCTAATGTCAACTTGATCAGGAGCTATAAAAAGTCGGTATATGCCACGCACGCCCTTGGGTGGGCACAAAAAGCAATGCCGTCTCATCCCCGTCACATAATTCAAGGCAACACAAACTGCCAGTTCCGATTTTTTGAAAATATTAAATCAAATGTTCGGTTGAATGCGGAAAGCTTCATTTTTTGGAAATATACGGAACTGAGTAAATATTAGTCTAAAGAAAGAGAAAACATCTCTATTGCAGTGAGTTTAGGGCAGTTCATTATTTTGTGTAAAGTCCAATTACTACACAAATCCAGTAAATGTTTATCTTCTGCTTCACTTTTTGCTCTGGAGCCAAACAACATCATGTCTATAATATAATATCTGTTTTGATGACCTCTGGAGTTCCTGTTCCCGCAAAATACCAACAAGTCAAAGTGTCAAGGTATCGCTCAAGAAAAAAATGTAGAATGCAGCCTAAGCACTGCTGTGGGTCCACTGAGAAAAACAAGCAAACGATCATAGAAAGAAGGCATTCAGCGTCCATGCTGTAATTCACATACAGACACACAAACTTGCATCCTTGAACTGTGTGCTTCCTTTTCAATAAAACGTTTTTTTTAAACATTTGGATGCTGTCAAAGACACACAACTCCCCTCTGGTTGCGCGTTCCTCAAGTAGGAGTTTATGTAAGAGTTTATGTCATAGAGAGAAAAGCTAAACTATAGCAGGTGAGATATGAGGAACGCATGAGGCGCGAACACTGACAGACTATGAAAAAGGAAAAAACGAAAAGAAGTGACAGAGCCGCATGCGAAAAATTTAAAAATTAGAAAGTAGTGCAGTGTTGTGTTATCAGTGTCCTCCAGCCCTCAACGCAACATAGTGTAACAGTGGAGTTGCAGACATTATGGCGGAGACTATATTTGCATTGAATAAGAGGCCACAGCCAGAGCCCACTGGCTGGACACGCATTCCGATCACTCCCGTCTCTTTGTTTACCTCTTTCTCATTTTTCTCTCTCTCTCTCTCTCTCTCTCTGTCTCTCTCTCTCTCTCTCTCTATCTTTTCTCTGTCTCTATGAAGTAATTCAGACTCTAACATAATTCACCTCAGGGGTGGACTGAAACAACAGCTCCATAGGCCACCCTGTATACACAGAGCACCACAACACTCATGTTTTAGGCTCAACCCTGTTTTTAATGTAACTGCACAAATTATATATATATATATATATATATATATATTGAGGGGTCAAGCTACCTCTGCCACTTTTGTTCTCCTTGCTATGTAACCACTGACAAACTGTTTTTGCACTCCAAAATAGAACGGGTGGAGATGGATCTGCGGCCTGTGTATTCAGGAATCTTAACTTAAATGCCGTTTGACACCACATCAAGAACTCACCAAGGTTCATTTAGCTCAGAACTGAGAGCCGAATACAGTTCGGAGTTCTCACAGAGAGAAGAAGAAGATAAAAAAAAAAAATTGGGAGCTTATCAGAATTTTTCATTACTGCCTGAGCTCTCTGAGGGTTGTCTTTTATGTTATGGATCAACAGGCTTTCAAAGCAAATGAATAGAAGCGGGAATGCGACTGAGAGAAATTGGTAGGGAGAGAAGAATATACAGTAGGCCAAGAGAAGAAAAAAAACAAATCCCTATTCGTCAATATATTATGAAGTTATTCCGTGTTTACGGAGCAGACGGAACTGTATCACACTGAAGGTTGGATAAAATCCAGTAGGGTCAAGTAAAGGTCAGAGCTTAGGTCAGTGGTTCCTTCCAGACAGACAGATTGAATCCACATCCGCTTCACCCACATTCATTCTACATAATTTATAAATGAATTATTCAAAGACGAATGTGCCACTGTAGCAAATGTCAATGACGCAAATCTAAACAGTACTTTTTTTTCCTATCCCTATTTCTCATTTCAATGTTTTTGTTGAAGTTAATTCGTTTAATGGAGGCACAACATTAGTGCTCTGTATTTCCTGAAACCAGCATTTTCAAAAATAAATGGAAGCACCTATTTGAAAAGCAATCAGTGTAACTCCTGGAAACTAAATTAACAAGTCATTTAACCAAAAAAGCAAGATGTGGATCTGTTATGGATTACTGTGCAAAGTGTCCCACATAATTCAAACTGATAGCCGACACATGCTTGACGGACGGATAGATGGATAGATGGAAATGATGCAGGGATGAAGGGAGGGCAGATTTATGGTGATGGAAGTGTATACAGTGTAAAATAGTAATGGGTGGTGAAAGAGTAACGGCGGCATACATTTGTGAGTGACAGACAGAAACTGGAGGAGAGGGATTAAAAAAAAAAAAAAAAAAAAAGGTAGAACTCAGAGAGTAGCAGATCATTTCGGGGCAGCTTGTAGTGTAATGCCTCGGTGACGGAGGCCCCCCTGCTGAGCCAGTAATCCCCTGCCTCCACAAAACCCAAAGTTTGAGAAATGAACTAAATGCTGACTCCAGGGCCTCTCGAAAAAAAACCTGGACCAAAAATATTATTGGATTATTTAGCTGATTTCACAGGGAACACTGCTACAGCCCGACCTGCTTACTGCCATTGTGTTGGGACTATTTTCAGGCCAAAAAAAAAAACAACAAAAAAACGCACACTCGGCAGAGACGCCGGAGAGCACTCAGCAGAACGGCTAAATTTAATGTCCCTCCTTCCTGTTCCATTTTCACAACCATCCTCGTTCTAAACGCTCGTGGACGTGGGAATTAAGATTCCTTTGTCACTCTCGATACGACGTCACTCGACTTGCCCCATCGCTCCTGTCAGAATTGCCACAACTACTGGTAGATGCCGAACAATAAATTTGAACTATGGCTCTAAATATGGGCTCATCCTTTATATTACTATCTGATGACTTCATAAAGACAAAAAAAAAACCCACCTTGATTAAATTTAGGGGCCCCTTATGCATAACTATACATATTAATCAAATAACTGCTCATGGCCTTCACATTCAGCTGGACATAAAAGTATTTTCCGACTAATTTATTACTCCATTTACATACCTGGTGACAGTCGGTGTCGTATATCATCATTATTGTGACATCAGGCAGCTTAAGTTCCTGGTCTCTCTCTTTTTTGTGTGAAATGTCTCCTTTTCCGTGGACATTTCCATTTTTTTTTTATTCCCCAGTAGAGTTACAGTCTAGGTGAAGGTGGGGTTAAGGCTGACTAATGGTTTGGACTACGGGCAATCACTGGAGACCATGATCTATCTCCCTGATATGGATCGGGAATCGTCATCAGGGTGAACCGGCTCACTCGGCAGGGTTGGGAGTTTTGTCAGCAAAGACACAAAGACACAGTGAGGCTCTCCAGGGATCACAGAGCTTCCTCTAAGCTCCTGCCCATCTGAAAGTCAGAGCTGTGCAGCCCAAGAATAATAAAACGTGCCCGTGGATCGGTACGAGCAGCGCTGCGTGGCTTGGGATGCCGGCAGGTGACAACAGGTCACATAAAAATGGCCAATGCCTTCCGCGATTGATCCCTCTGGGAATTCCACTTCATCCTGTGGCCTGAGAGGATTTCAAACCGACAGTTCTGGTGCAACAATTTCACATTGAAACAGCAAAGGCAACCTCAGGTAAAGGAAACGGACCTAACGAGGGAGGAGAAGACAGTCAAGTCATCTTGGAGGCAGATTGTCAGAGTCTTAAATATCCCACCGCAGCAGAAGAGGATTTAGATTAGACTTCCTGTAGGTGACCGACAGTCGCTTTGATGCTCTGCGATGTAAAGACTTCATGATAATCCAGCAAACACGATGACAACCCACTGACGGCGAACGAGACAGCTGTTTGTTGTAGCTGGACGACATTAAATGCACCGTATTGCAAATACACAAGGCATTCAGATGGTTTGGCAAAATGAGCAGCGAGTTTACTATGGTCGGCGTCTTTTTTAACGGGCCACGGTCTGTGCGGTCTTAAATTTCGGGCTGCAGGGACTCTCACACACTTTAGCAGATTACAAAATCAGTCCATTCCAGGCAAACCCTCATCTACTCTTATGTGAATGCATAAACCATGATTTGGCTCCAGATGCAGATCTCTGTGAAGTGGCTCCATCTCACATACAGTATGTGTGTGGGGACTCAATGCTGGGACATTTCAGCCCCGAGGCACCCAACGCGTGTACCTAGGGCTAGAAATATTTCAGGTTTTGGGAGTGTTTCCAGTGTTCCTTAATAATAAAGTGGCTGATCACAGCCAGACTCTCCTGCTAGTCCATAATTCAAGCATGTGGAATAACTTAATCTAAGAAAAGTATATGGTCTTTGGTTTTATTGAAAAAAAATAACAATAATGTTTAAAAAAAATTATTATAGTAATAATAAAATTACAATGATATGGGCTATTGTCTCTCACGATTGGCTTTTTTTTCTAGCTTTGCTTGTCTTTTTTTAAGTGACGACATCTGCTTTAAAATCCACATGTTTTGCATTCAGGATGTTTTTGTTTTTTTTCTCTTCATCCAAAAGCCGTGTCCTGTGGGGTTCGACAATAACAAAAGGACACACAATCGACTCGGGGGAGGGAAAAAAAAAAAGATCATGTGAAATTGAAATTGGCCGAAGCCGACTCCTGTGTGTATTCAGCCGGTGACGGAAAACAAACACGGAGGAATTCCTCACTGTGAACGGAGACTCTGAGAGATGACTCACTCGGGGTCACTGCTCATTAGACTGGGGAGTGTGCACTGAGCATACCTTCCCTGTGCTCCCTTGCAAAACTTCATTTACTTAAGAGCCTTCACTTATTTATTTTGTCCCTTGGATGTCGTCCCCCTCATTCACTGTTTCCTGGTGAGATGGTTTTAATTCGAGCAGAATGCCTCACGACGGGTGCCACTGTAGCTCCAGGCCATTAGGAAACATTAAAATTCAGGCGAGGTCAATTTTGGTACTTTTCCATTAAATCACATTATTTATGTCACTTTATTATGGATGTTAATTTCCTTTCAAAAGGTTTGCTGTATTTAAGAGAGCGGTTGAGTTTGAATGCCTTAAAACCACAAAAAAAAAAAAAACTCCTGAGCGATGGTATTAATTACAGTTTGCTGTCCCTGCCAGCTTACATGCAGCTTACGGATCTGAAGCTCAACCCTGTTGTTTACCTCATCACTTCCACTGTTTCCTGAGCACCTCTGTGGGACACACACACACACACACACACACACACACACACACACACACACACACACACACAAAAATCAATTTATTTTCTGTTAAACCTGTATCTGACTGAGTGGATCTACAACTCGGACTCAGGTGGGTGGGCGGAGAAAACACAACAGCACAGTGGGAGTGAGGCGGCATCAGGCACTAACTAGTCAGGTCTATTGATTAGGAGGATTGTGCGGGGGGGGGGGGGGGGGGGGGCGGGTGGGCCTGTGTGGGGGGGGGGGGGGGGGGGGGGGGGGGGGGGGGGGGATGTGCGTGTGCGTCTGTCAGTGCTGTTGTTTTGTGTGTAATTCTGAGCTCATCCAGGTTTCCATCTAGCTGAACTGAAAGTGGCTTTATCTAATGAGGAGTGATTGGGGTAGAAAATCGACTTTGCCTCCCGCCCTTCAAAAGGCAGGTGCTCTCCGGTGCATGGCGTGCAGAGAAATATTTGGCAATGCTTAAAAAAGCGTTTGACGGAGAGGCGATAAAGTCTGGGGGTTGACAAAACGCCCTCTCTTTGTTTCTCTGAGTTTAGTTTTCTTTTCTTTCTTTTTGTTATTCTTTTCATCTTAATCACCACAGCATATGTGCCGAGCCGCTTTTTGACGAGCCTCTCCGATCTTGTGCGGGCGTTTTGCTCAGTCGGAGTTTACCCACCAATTAAATATTTCTGGCTATGGGTCTGCAAATTCCGACAGCTGTGTTGGTTTTATCTGATGGGAGCGTGCTCATTTTCACTGACAATACGCCCGGGTAAACATTCAACTCATTATCGACAGAAAACAGTAAGGTGCCGTGGCCTGCTCACGTTCGTAGAAACAGACTGATATCACGCACGGGCATGTCAATCACGCAGACATCCATAGGTGGCTCCGCATCTGCCAGATTAGATTCGATCTTTTACTGATTAAAACTAAAAACAGAATTATTAAGGCAATCACCTTTTAGATTATGTTTGGAGATAACCTTTAATGGAAGGTTAACATATCTCTCATACGTGTATTTCTATATACATACAGTGACTATAGCCTGGGGTCCCTGGCATCCAATCCGGCCTCGTTGAGCGTGTGCATATCGATTTAAAACATAGTATTACATTAAAATATAATATAATTTCTCCCTTTGTTCATAAGCTAAGCATTTCTTTTTCTTACGTGGCTAATTAAGACACTTTTCCCTATTATCTTCCTTTGGGAAATATTTCAGCTGTAATTAAGAGGAAAGCAGACGTTGTGGGCTTCTTTAAATTAAAAACCACATGACTGTGATGCGTTTAAACTAGAAAGCAAGGTGTACCAGAATTCTAGCCCAGCTCCATGTTTAACAAAGAGACAAAATCAGTCCTTGTTTGCGGAGCATGCCTGATAATGAATAATCCATGACATCCTGGAGTGTTTTTTTGATTTTTTTTCTTCACATTGACAGTATATGTGGAGATCTCTGGCTGAGTTTCCCATCTCTCGAGTACAACTCCGTCACAACAAGCGATCCATCACCGACCACAGGCAACATCACCTCTGGGGTCCAACCCTGGCGGATGGACCCCTTTCCTCATTTCCCTCTCCATATACCTACTTTTGTACCAAGTCATTTGTAGACGTTCTGTTTATTTCCACGGGTTGCCATACACATCACATTTAGCATGACATTTCAAAAAACCACATGAAACCTTTACCTTTCTAGTCGAGGAAAATGCAAGATTGAAAAGTATTTAAAGTAATGTCCCATTGAAGATCTGTTTATTTGGTTTCCCATTGAGAAACATATGAAGATGGGTCCTATGGATCCCCTCAAAAAGTGCGCAAAAATATTGCAAACACTTTCTACATTTAAAAGGTATAATTCTAATCGCGCAAATGTAAAATTGTGCTATGCAGTTTCTCAGCGAGACAGACGGGCCAAATGGTTTCTCGCCGCGCAGAGCCACATTAACATATTGGTCATTGGATGTTTTAGTCCCAGTGGCCGTCAGCATTCTCTCCATCCCCACAGCTTGGCCCCCTTCTGTAATAGACCCTGACATGTTCGAGATTTGCATGAAGCTAGCGTCAGCAAGAGATTAGCCTCAAAGATGATGGCTCCTGCTCTACGTCCACATTAGCATTCTCTGGTCTCCGGCAGCATCATCTGCAGGATGAATGAAATGCGCCCAGATGGGCGCGAGGTATCGATCAGGTAGCGGCGGTGTTTGCAGAAGCAATTACCTAACACGCTATGGATCACGACACGCCATTCCAGATGAGACTGCAGAGTCTGCACGCTTGACTCAAATGGAGTGACGTCATTTTCAAGATGGTAAAATGGTCAAGTTAACCATGGCATAAGGACACATTGAGGACAGCAGGTACTCTCTATATATATTACGAAATCCACCGACATACAGCGTAGTGAAAGGTCAATTTCCGCTGCACACCTCTAAAAGATGTCTGTTCAAAACCAGAATGTTAATGAAATTATAAGATAAGAATGATAAAGCTGATAAACCTATTTCACGTGTCTCACTGATCCAGTATTTGCGGCGATAAATACTGAAATACACTTCATGAAAATACACAACAGGAAAATATCAAAGGGAGAAATGGATCTGGATCGAGAGCCCCAACCCCCCCGGGTTTATTCTCCTTCCACAGACAATCTTTGAGTCCACTCTGGAAGTCCGTTGCAGTGTAAACGGTTGCCAGGGAATGAATCATGGGGCTCATTTCTCTCTCTCTCTCTCTCTCTCGCCCCAATCCACCACTTTGCCTCTGCAGCAGTCAGAGAAGTATGGAGTGCTTCTTATCATCGTCAAATCAAAGAGCTCGAGACCAACTCCTGCCAGCTTCAAAATTCCTTCAAAAATCCACCTGCAGCGAAGTGATACACACGTCTGAATACACAACACAACCCATTACTGTTTCTCCTTCCTACCTCACGTTTGGTCTCTATTTGGAAATGCACAATATAGATGATATGATATATTGTAATATATCAAAATATGGTACATTTAAATGTGTTCTATTCTGAAACATGGCCATACAAAACTACATTATAGCCTTTTTTTTGTGTGGGAGACAGTTACGTTGTGTGCGCCTCTGTCTGGGCTAGAGTTTTTTTTGCTATTTTTGATTTAACAACAGACCTATGAAATGAGGTGAAGGCAGGGTCGCCATGGAGATTTGGGGGAATGAGACGAAACCAGAGGAGACAGAGCAACGGCTCCGCAGCGTTCGGCGCCTTTTTTGACTCTTGGTCTGTGTGGCACCGCGCCGTCCTTTGGGTGGCCGCCTGGAAATAAGGGTATTGTTCTCTACCCTCCGTCTGCCAAATCTGGCTTTTTGTTATCTGGAGCGCCCGGGTCCAAAGGCGAGCCCAACAGAGACGGCCTGTCTGTGAGATTAAACCAAACACTGTGGTAGTTTGACGCTGATTAGAAAGCAACAGACGCAGTTAACAGAAGGTCTCCTGCTCTTTCAGACTACCTTGCACGCGTTGTGTTTCGTTTTCTCTGACTCCTCTACTCTCAAGATTTCTCTCCGCTGGTGTTGTGGCGTCGGATTCTCCCGCCGTCTTTGGCCTCGAGGCAAACAGGCCCAATACACACGACCGCCTCCATCAAGGTTGCAAAACTGGATCCGAATCACCCCGCTCAGGTCGACTCTTCTGCGGAGAACTCCCTGCAGTGTTATACAACCCTTACATCACCTTGTTTTGGGATTTAGTGTGCATCTTTAAAACCATGTCATGGTTAAAAGTGTTAAAAGTCTTTCACGTCGCAATTTTCAGAAAGCAGAGCTGATTTCTACTAAAAACACTTCTTCACTAAATGCGTGTCTGGGTATGGATCTGGGAACCAACAACAATGACTAAATCAACTCTATTAAATAGTATAAAACCAATGTCTGAATACGCAGGATTAGGCAGCCCAAGATTCCTTTTCTGCCACTTCACATGGGCAACATAAATATTCAAGGATTAATATTTCTCCCAGGCTGTCAAGAGTCCTTCAACCTCAATAACACCCTTTTGCTTTAAGAAAAGAAACAAGATGATTTCAAAAAACTCAGCACTAAGCTCCCACTTTGTTTCCCACCATCAACTGGTTCAAAGCACTCGGACCCATTAACTGCTCAACTCTGCACGTAGAATCCCCAAAATCCAGAATCTCACTTCCAACTTCCCAAACGTTCCCACACTATACGTTGAAGTCCTTTCGGTCCAAATTTTTGAGTTTTGGAGCGGGTGATGGAGATGAATCAGGGGGGGCTCTTGTCCAGACTGTGTGGAATCAGAGTGTCACAATTTGTTCCACAACTGTATCTCCATGCAGACAGTGAAGCTCTATAGTTCTCCACCAGACTTCGAGGACTCTCTGCGATTCTCTTTACTCTTGCTCTGGGTTATTGTAGTTGTGCTCTCGGTTCAATTTGAATCTAAAATAAAAGATAAAAATAAGCGAGAGTAAGTGACAAGATCATGAAAAGAAATGCTCAAAAGAAATGATCTCAGGAGTTCCAATAGCTAAATCCATCTGCGATACCTCCATTATATTCCGGACTACAAAACAGGAAAATTACTCTTACTCTCCTCATCCCGACTTCTAGACACAAATCTTTAATTAAATCTTCTCTGCAACCATTATAAATATCCACAGAACCCACATCACTCAAGATAAAATGCTTAAAATGGGATTGGCTGATACAGACACTTGCACTTCGGGTGGCACAGGCCATTATTTGTATGTCACTTGAACTTGCCAAACAGTTCACGCCCTTTGGGCAGCAGTACAAAAAAAAAAAGCTCTCTACTATCTTGAGCCATTGATCAATCTGCCCGATGGGAGATATTACCCAAGGTTCATCCTAAACACGGAAACCTATTCCTAACACATCTTTAAAACGAAAAATCTTATAAAAAAAAAATCTAGTATTATATCACTCACTGGAGTGCGCATGATTGACAGAAAACCAGATGGAATAGAAAGAGAAGGTATAATAAAGTCAAAGAAAGTGCAGAAAGAATGAGCTCATTCCTTGACCGTATGATGTCATGTATTACCTCGCGTCCCTGTATTTATCTATTCATGGACGAGCCATGACAAATTTACTTTTTGAGTAAATAATTCAACTTATAAAACTCATCTCCCCAGCCCTGGTGAATGGTGCCGCCTGCCACAGACAGTAACTCTCCACTCCAACTCCTGTCTGCTCTCTTTTGTTCTTCCCTCTCTACACAGTCATGCATCATATCAACTCCTCTTTTATATTTAGGCCTCAGTCTCAGTTGCAATGCAATCCCACTATTGTACGCCTTCTTACGGACGTCAGTCCGAGTTAAATCACTCGTTACGTATCTTTGTGTTTTTTCTTCACCAGTAGAACTCAAGAGCAAAAACAAATGTATAACAAGACATCTGGAGGGAGATATTGGACATGTGCAATTCATTCAGACAACAAGGGGTGTTTCTAAAGTATTATGGCAACTGCTTGGTGTGGTGAGGGCAGACTTTTTAATGGGGATTCAATAATTGATATCAGCCCCGTACACGCAAGCCTCAGCAACACAAAAAGTTACGTCAGACTACGAGATTCGTGGAAGCCCAAATTGCAGAGTCAGAGACTTCACCATGATCACCAAACTTGATCCATGTGTGATTCACAAGTCATGGTCTGGATCTCCAAATCTCTCTAGACTTTCGATTTTGATTAAACTCACTATTAAACTATGTGACGTTTAATCTCTGTGGTCCTCAACAAAAATACTACAATATTAACTAAATAAAAAAATAAACATTCAATAAACGCAACTGTAATACACCTAAATGATGTATGATTTGTGCATAAAATTGACTACTCATGTATTAATTATTAATTATTTGAAGAAAATGATAATAGAGGCGTTACAAGTGTCTGCAGATGGCATTTTCTAAGCCTCACAGAAGATAGAGGGCAAATGCCTTCGCAGTCCAGGTCCATGTGAATCAATGTCTGTTGTCCGTGACGTGCGTGTGTGTGTGTGTGTGTTGGAGGTGTGGGGGGTGGGGCATCGAACCATGCAGCAGTTGGGTTGGCAGGTGTAAGGGTCAGCAGACCGGCAGCGAGGCAGACCGTTACGCAATGATGCTGGACAGACGAGGGGGAGAGACAGGTGGACAGATCAGCAAGGAGGCAGACAGGTGAGGGAAGTGTGCTGCGGCTCAGACAACCAGAGCGGACACACGGGGACACGTATGACCATTCAGTCGGGAAAAAAAGAAACACAGGGGTTGACTTTTAGACAGGTGGAAATAAGATGAGGTAAACAATGAGAAAAGCAGGGAGTTACAAGACCAGCAGTGAAGAAGAAACATTTCAAATTTTGATAAAAAAAAAAAAAAAAAAAAAAAAAAAAAAAAGCGCTCTGGGAGAACACTATCACACCTTGACAGCAGAAGTTCACTTCAATGTGAATAAATAATAGACCAACTTTAAAGGCCCTGTTAAGAAAATTGCATTTGTTTGCCTGAAGGGAGTGTAAAAATGTATTTTGTCCACACTTTGATGATATGATTTTGGAAACACACTAGCTCTAAAAAAAAAAAAAATGATTATAGTTCAGTGACCTGTGGAGTGCAGGCCAACGTTGACTGGTTGAAAAAATATATTTTTGCCAAAGATAATATTCAAACAAAGAACATAGACGTGGGGTTAAAAAAAAAATCAATTCCAGCGTTATCTTCCTTTTAAATGAAATAACAATTTAAATATGTTAAATACATCATCACGCAGTGACGCAGTCCCTTCAAATCCACAGTCTGACTCTGCAGCGTATTTCTTCGTGATATCGCACATCAACAAAGTCCAAATGGCAAAAAGGAAGGACGCAGAACTGCTTTTGATGGCTCTTTCAAAGATCCACTCTCACATTTCACCTTGAATCTGGGTGTGATTGTAATTTCCCCTTTCCTCCTGTGTTTGTTTCATCTTCAACAAAACGGCTTTCTCTTGTATCCTTGACTTTTAAGAGGCTGCAGCCTTTCCACACCTTCTCTCTTCCTACACCAGTTCTCCTCTTTCTTCTTCCGTCCTTCTCTTCTTTTCACTTCCCCCTCCACATCATGCTCCTTCGTCTCACTCCTTTCGTCACCCGCCATCTCTCGTCCTCTCATCGATCCCCCGACAGGTCCATCTCTTCCTGTGGTCCTTTTAGCACTCCATCACATCTGCTTCTCTCGCCTCCCTCTGGCCCTGTCCCCTTTGGTCACCACCCCCTCCTCCTCCTCCTCCTCCTCCTCCTCCTGCGCCTGTAAAAATCTCTCCTTCCCGTCCCGTACTTTGAGGTCATGCTGAATCAGATCATTTGGGGTCGTCGCTCTTCCAATATCCCCGTCTACCCCTCTCTCATTTCTAGCCGGACCATTAGCCAATCATTAATCTTGACCCGTCCATTAACCAATCATTATTCGGGTCCCGTTTCAACCAAAGCTGCTGATTGGGTCAATTGTGACCTCTGAACTGTGGTGTTACAACAGCAACACGCAGCCCATCAGTTCAAACATTGGCTCCATCAGCAGTTGTTAATGATCTAAATGGGTGTCCTCTGATATGATTAAATAGAGCAATCTTATTAAGAGGGACTGGCTGTCTACATGAGCTGAACACATGAGGGACACAATAATATGAAAACATATTCCACTGCAAAAATAGGCATGATTGGATTTCTTGGGGATTCATTTCGCTTCAAGTTCCAGAGGTGATGATTTGCTTTCAGTAAATGCAGCTTTAATCCAGTCAGCTATGACTGATGTAACGTTGAAATCATTCTAATTTGAAGTGGGAGAAATCCACTGAATGAATTCAACATGTGTCAAACTTCACAACTTGTACCACCAACATGTTCCAACTCCACAGTTAACATTTGCTAAGCACGTATTCCACATGTCAAATGTAACGTTTTCATGTTAAATGTCACCTGTGCAAATGGGACCACATTGGTGCATCCGGTCTGGATCCAGACTCTAATTTATTTGACTCCATTTCTCATTTTCGGGATTCATTTCGCTTCAAGTTCCAGAGGTGATGATTTGCTTTCAGTAAATGCAGCTTTAATCCAGTCAGCTATGACTGATGTAACGTTGAAATCATTCTAATTTGAAGTGGGAGAAATCCACTGAATGAATTCAACATGTGTCAAACTTCACAACTTGTACCACCAACATGTTCCAACTCCACAGTTAACATTTGCTAAGCACGTATTCCACATGTCAAATGTAACGTTTTCATGTTAAATGTCACCTGTGCAAATGGGACCACATTGGTGCATCCGGTCTGCATCCAGACTCTAATTTATTTGACTCCATTTCTCATTTTCCCAAATGTGTTTATTGATTATTTGTTGAGTAATGTTTTTTTTTTTTTTACATCTATCCATCTTTCTCTGTTTTAACCTGTGGCTGGTTGGTTTTCTCTGTGATGGGGGGGGGGGGGGGGAGGACGGGGGGGGGGGGGGTGAGGACGGGGTTAAATCACAGTGGAACGTGCGCAGAAGGACGCGCGCTGGTGCCGAGGTTCTCCGGTACAAGTGTCAGTGCAGAGGGTGCCTCTGGAATACTCTGGTGTTACCAATGACGGGGAACAGGAACGTCTTTTTTTACGTTGACGCAGTGATGTTGTCTTGGCTGCTGAGCTGTGGATGATAATGGGATAATGTGCCTTCCAATCCAACAGATGTTTCCAGTGGTGGATTTCAACGCTTTGGAATGTGTTTGATGCGCAATAACCTTTTTTCTTCCTGACATCTCCTCCTCCTCTGGGTTTGCCGGCACACTCTGCTTCATTTAGTTTAGTTGTTTTCCTTTTCTTCTTTTTTCTGTCACTGGAATTTGTGCACATCTTATCATTTGCGTGCACGACCCGTTCAGTGATGAAAAGGCTTGAGGGGTGAATATCTTTTGAGATGAAAAACGGCACTTTTGGGGGATCACTGTTTGCTTGTGCGCGGCTCGTGCCCCATCTCGCGCCCGGGCAGCCTGTTGTGTGCGTCCGCGGGGAGAAGCACAACTTTGCCGCGGCCCGGAACCGAAGCTGGAGCGGGGGCTGCATCGGGTTTGAGCGGCGCACCGGGGCCACACGTGGGGAGCCGGGCGGGGGAGCACCGGGGCGGCCCTGGTGTTCGGCCGGTGTGCGGCGCGCGTTTGGCGCAGCTGTGGAGCGGAGATGATGATGAAGACGGTGGTGACGATGATGATGATGAATGGCCCCACCGCTCGTGCATCCAGCGGGCTCTCTCCACCGCTGTGTTTGCTGGTGTGCGCCCTGGTCCTCCTGCCGCCGGGCGCACACTCGCACCCGCAGCCGTGCCAGGTGCTGAAGCGGATCGGCCACACGGTCCGGGTCGGGGCTCTGCACGTTCAGCCCCGGCTGCTGCCCCCTGCTCCTGAGGACCGGGACGCGGATGGAGGCTGGGCGGGCAGCGGGGAGCGGCGGCTGAAGTTGGAGAAGCAGGTGGGAGTAGGTGCCGGTGCGCCCGGGTACGGGAGCCTCCGGAGCAGAGGCTCCAGCAGGAGTAAGAGCCAGACACGGCAGCGGGAGGAGAACACCTCCAAGGAGCCCCGGGTGTTCGCGCCCCGGGACTCGGTCCTGCTGGCCGCGGAGGCACTGAACCGGGCCGGATTACTACCCTTCAACCTGTCCCTGGAGCTGGTGATGGCCGTGGGGTCGGGGCTCGGAGAGCTGCCCGCCTTCTCCTTCTCCTCCGCGGGGGGAGCGGAGAGCGAGGACCCGCTGTCCTTCCTGGAGAGCGTGTGTCACACCGTGGTGGTGCAGGGGGTCTCCGCCGTGCTCTCCTTCCCGCGGAACCGGGACCAGTTCATCAAGCTGGAGTTCGTGTCCCTGGCGCTGCAGGTTCCGGTGGTCAGCGTGGTGCAGAGGGAGTACCCGCGCCACAGCGAGGTAACAAGAGAAAAAGTTAATCCTGACAAATGTGCAAGTTATTGTGAAACTGTACATCACTCACTACAGCACTCTGGCACGAGCAGGGGCTGTGATCAAAGAAAGGATGCATCACGTTTTCATCTAAGTGATCACAAGTCGAGCCACGCGTATCAGATCAGTGCAAAGACGCCAATACCAAGTGGTCTTATATGGTCTAATATTCACCGTCAGGGATCAACGTTTAGTGGACAGGTCATTTTCATCCTGCCATCCTCTGTCTAAGCGTCAGACAAGCATTCAGAGGATTCTTTTATTTTATTCTCCTCTATTAGGTCAAAGCACCAAATGGTGCTCTAAGGGGACAGAAGCCAGTGCTCCTGACTTTCACACACTCGGCATTAAATTCAGCACCATGGAGAGAGCTTAGCTTAGTCTGTCCATGGTGCTGAAACCAGGCTCCCGTATGCACAGCGTGTTTCTGCAGAGGGGGTGAAGAGTGGGGTTTTCTCCTCTTTAACAGTCGTGGTCACAGGTGAAGTTTTGGCTGGAGGAGGTCTACACCGAGCCGATTATGTCCCTGGGTACGTTGTTTATTCACAAACACATGCTTGTTGATATTCACTGTGCCGCCGAAGGCTTACATCCAGCTGGGGTTCGGCAATCTGAAGCACAACAACAAGGAAATGATTTCCATCCACTCACGGTGGATCTGATATCCTCACTGGAAACCAGCAGTATCAAACTTCTAGCTTCTGGCCTGAGTCTGTACTGAAAACCCAGTTTAGACAGAGCTGCTCATCAGATACAGTGCTAATGACTTTGTCATTTGCCTTGCTCCAGGCGTGAACGCACGGAGAAGTATAAATACGCACAACTCGGAAATACATTTCACATGCAGACAATAGGTCAAAATTGTTCACTGCCTATTCTCGACATTGCTTCATTATATCTTTGGCTGCACAATGTGTTCCGGAGAACATACAGCAATAATAAGAACTCCATCACGAACTAGATTAAAAACTGCATGTGCATGTCATGGCTTTTTAAACCGTTGGTCAGTTTATGTTTGCTTCTGTGATTTGAAGTGATAAGAGAGACGAGGTGTTTGAGGCATGAAAAAACTACCTTGCACAAATAAGAATCTGTTGTGACTAGTGGTGAGAGATGGGTTGAGTTTGAGTCTGATTCATAAGCAAAATACACCAGCTGAGGATTATCAGTTATAGCTGGAATGGTAGGTAGAGAAAAATGAGAACACACACACAGTACACACACACACAAACACACAGTGTATATACACTGAATTAATCATGGATTGTTCATCAATAACCATTCTGGGGAGAGAACACCCGCTGGGTGTATTCGAGAGGGTGTGAGTCTGTGTGTGTAAGTAGACACACATAGACACAAACAATGATTTAGTGTAACTATACGTTGTAAACCACTTTATTTGGTGGCACTAACAGGGTCGTTTTTGCATATCAATGTGTGCAGACCAACAGTGAGTGTGAGTGTGTGTGTGTGTGTTGTGTTTGTGATTGTGAATTGCCTCACATAACCATCCTGGGTGGGGCAAAGAGCATCATTGTTTCTATTAACACTCGCACACAGACACACACACACCCACACATCCGAACCATTAGTTAGACTGAAGGGTTCTGGGACACTTGCCACCCAGTGAGCTAGTGTGTGTGTGTGTGTGTGTTTGTGTGTTGTGTTTTGTGCACAAAATGGAAGCATTTTGCTGCGCGGGGGCAGCAGGTGTCCGAACTTGTTCTGGAAAGTGGAATAACAGGTAGAAATGAAGCTCACAGAACAGATTCAAGATACATGAATGGTGGGTAGATGAATAGATGGTTGGATGGGAAAAAAAAGTGAAAACAGGCAGGAAGACGAAAAATGTATCTATACAAACAGATTGTGCAGTGCTCGTGTGCGACTTCTGGAGAGATGGCTTAACTTCCCTCTGGGTCGAGTTTTGGGGGCAAATCTTAACTGACTGCTGATGGCAATTTATCCAAAACTGAGTTTTTTTTTAATGTTTTTTCTTTTCTTTTTTATGTCTAGAGAGGATCTCATTATTCCTCACAAGGTGACCCGAGGAGACCTTAATTTATTCCAGCAAAGTCGATATGGGCCTGCTGAGGTTAAAGAAAGTTCACAGTTAAAAATGGTATGTTGAAATAAATGAGTGAGTGACTTTTGATAATGTAATCTGCCCGAAGTTTGTTACGCAAGAATCCAAATAATGAGCCTGCATGGGAGTACGAAGCCAGTGGCCAAAAGATAAGGTAAACTCAAAGTAAAGGGACTGAGGAGGCTGGGATTGGGCAGCAGGGGGTTTCAGAAGCAGCCAACATCTTAGAATATAACATGTTAAAGACCAGGGACTCGGAAACTCCCGGGTAAAGACGAATTCTCTTTGATTGAAGGACCTCATTTTAAAGTGGAATATGTATCACAAAGCTGGGCTCCAAAAGCGTAGAGACAAATATCTGTTCATCCAAGCAATGAACACAGTTCAATACAAACTTTGACTATTTGCATTTGCAAATGAGATACTTCTTTCCAAACACTATTTATTATTTCATTGATTATTATTATATATAATAATACACATTATTATATTCAAATATTCTATTAAAATAAAGATATTATATTAAGTGGACAGCAAATCAAGAATTTAAGTGTACACTACTGTACATTTGATCATTAAGGCCTGAATCTAAAGAATATGGAATACATAGATGCGCAACATTAATCATATTTACTGGACTGCATTTGTGTGTCACAGGGACAGCAGCATGTGTAGATAAGCAGATTGGTGTAATTATTATTAGTCAGCGCCCCCCCTTCTCCCTGTCTCTCCCTATAAATGATAGGGTGTGCCACTGACTGTGGGGTCTGTAGTGTTTCTCTTTGTCCCTTCATAAATAACGTTAGCCGTGACATAAAGAGGCCATTGGGATGAAAGGTGGAGCATGGGGATCTCTGGCTGTGAAAAGAACCAACACTTGTGCCCTACTGCCAATACAGGGCTGTAGTAAATGTTTACATCTGTAATCTTGCACGGAAGGAAAAAACGCACCCACGTGTGCGTTAGTCTGTATTTACCTTTTTTTTTATGATAAAATCAAAAGTGAATCGGCAAAACTCATCATCTCTAATACATGCATACACATCTCTTCGTCCAAATTAGCTGAAGTAAATAGCAGCTGACATGGAAATGCGAGGCAGGTTAGACACTTGACGGGTCACAGCCCATCACATCGTTCTCACGATGGATGCACGCAAACAGACAAACCACAATTTGAATCTGTTTTGCGCCACAATAAATCATCCAATCAAGAAAAGAGCAACAAACGAGCCATGATAATCGTGACACTGCCAGCCTCTGCAGAGGTTGCAATGGTAACAAGATCCTTTGCACCAAACCTCAAAGCAAATGTATCCTTCTGTGGAAAAAATCGCAGGGGGAAAAAAATATAGAGAGTGTTGACAGAGGAATGATAAAAGCGAGCACAGGGACAACAGATCTGGGATTTCCTGGTGCATCGAATGCAACAGATCTCCGTACTTATGTAAGAAAGCAGGCTCCTGCACTTTCGAACTATTGTTATTTACATGGGGAACAAATGGATGGTGATGGATTTTTATGGTGATCACGATGGAAAAGTGCTGCAGATGAGAATAAATCCTGAGGGACGAGAGGAGGCGAAAGTGGACGAAATGACTATTTACTTTTCCTCGAACATCTCGAAACTGGAATTAAACACTTTATATTGCCGTTGTTGGTGCTTTGGTTTATCAACACAGTAATCCATTCATGTATATGCAGTGCACAGGTGCAGTATTGATTTGCATGCCTATTGGGTAGGCCGAATAATGGGATACATGAAATAAACCCATAGATTAATCTAATTGACTTTTAGTGCAAAGCTTTTGTAAAAGTTGTAAAGTCAATTAAATGGAGTTCGGGGGGGCTTTTTAAGTGTGTGCACTTTCTCTGTGTGTGGTTGTATGTGTGCGTATATATGTGTGAGCCAAAGCGAGCGAGCGCCTGACTGATTGATTAGCAGGGTAAGTGGTGTGTTGGGCGCCGGGTTCCGGATGCCAAGGAACACTGGTGCAGAACTGGCAGCTCACGCGGGCCCGATTTCATTTTGTCCGTGGCATTACTGGAATGACTGTCGGCTTCGAACCATATCTGCTCTGATCAACCAGCTTATTATAATACTATAATACGCAATGCACGGTGTGTGTGTGTGTGTGTGCATTCGTGGGTCCGATCATATCAGCACTCAGACCGATGTGTTGGTTCGTCCGTTTTCGCCAATGACTCAAAATATCAGCCATATTGTCTACCGTTTAAAGTGGTTTGGTGTGAATTGGATGGCGCTCCACAAGTATGAAAGACCCCTTTCAAAATGGCACCCAGTTGTGTTGTCTTTACAGTTTGAGTTCCAATATAACGATACAAAGGAAGTACACATAAAAGTGGATGTAGTGCATCTCTGATGATGTGAATAATGATATTCATGGGAGAAGGACGGTAGAGGCGGGACTCTATTATACCCAGCAGACTGGGTTTGTGCTCAAGGAATGAATGGAATTGGAAAGTATAAGTCATGCCACTGTTGGACTTTATAACGCTTCTGTCGCTCTTCTTTTCCTTCCCCCTCTTTTGTCCTTTTCCGCTCGACTACGTCCGTTCATCTTCTTCCCGGCTCTCCATCTTGCTTCTCCTCGCCCACCCTCGCTCCACTTCCTGAACGCTGCGCCCCACTTCCTCCTCCACCTGTGATCTCTATTTCATCTTTGGCTATTTTACATCTCATTTCTCCCTTTTCACACAATCGATCATCTACCCCACATTCATTTACTCTTATCTCTCTGCCCTCTATGAAATTGACCCTTACCAACCCTACGTCTTTCCCATCACCACTTGTTTATTACTCCCTCGCATTTTTCATGACCTCAATTCCCTCTTGTTTATTGGTTTGACTGTCCCTCATCTCCATTCATTCTTCTTTCGCATTCCCTTGGATATTTTTCCTCAAATCTCACACTTTTTCCTTGTTTTCTTGTCGAATGTACCTTTTGCCTCCTCTTTCCCCAATCGCGTCACATCCCCCTTTCCCACATTTACCACTTTCACCTTCCCAATTGTTCTCTCACACCCACATGTGGATTTGTCCTCCGTCCCACCCACTCCTCTCTTACACCTCGCAGAATCCTCTCCATCTCCAAATGGCCATGCGGAGCACAGAGGCGCCGCCGTCCCGCCTCCTCTACTCCCTGCTGATGATGAACGGTTGGTGGGACATCAGCGTTCTGCTCTGCCAGGAATGGAACATTAGCCACTTCCTCCACCTCATCAAAAACAACACCCGCTTTCACCTGGGGACTCTCGTCAACCTGACCGCTGCCACTTCAACTTTATCGCCGCCTTCATCTTCTCTACCGGCAGCCGAGGATTCCTCCTTATTGCCGTCTTTACCCTATTTTCCCCCCGCCGGCTCCGCCCCCGCCTCCTCGTCCACGTCCTCTTCCACTTCATCCTTAAAACTGGACCAGCAGCAGGCTCTCATGCGGCAGCTGGAGGCCCTGAGGGAGCCTTCGTCCACAACAGGGGTAGTGACATTTGGGTGCGATATCCGGGAGGTGCGCCGCCTGTGGACGCTGGCCACTCGCATGATGCTGCCAGACTTTCACTGGGTGCTGGGGGACAGCCAGAATGTGGCCGAGCTGAGAACAGAGGGGTTGCCCCTGGGGCTCCTGGCCCACGGGGTCATGGGGTCCCCGTCTCTGGATCACTACGTGCACGACTCACTGGAGCTGGTGGCGCGGGCCGTGGGCAGCGCCGCCCGGGAGAATCCCGCCTTGGCCCTAATACCTGGAACTACAAACTGTATGGATGTACGAGAGAGCAACGGCAGCTCCGGGGAATACTTGGCAAGGTAGGGGAATACGCAGATTGCATAATGAGGACGTAAAAACAATAAGCTCACCGAAATGATGACAACACTAGACAAAATAAGCACGAAGCGAAGTCTTAAATCGAGTGGTGGCTCTAAGTTTGTCACTACAAACAAAACCCCTCCATATTCAAGTAGCGTTGCTCCTCATCACTTTAAGATGAAAGGGTATGAGGTCGCCAATGTGTGTAAGACTGCACATCCTGATCCGGAAAATAATAATGAGCTGCCACACAATTATACTCCTTTCAATCCCAACACATTTGCATGCCTTTGTGTTCAGAATTAAAATGACAAAAAAAGGCAATATAACTGCCGTTGTAGAATGTTATGAATCAAATCAAGAAAGCTCATTTTCCACTGAGCTTCTGTCAAATCCCTTGGTCCAGTTTCTACGTTCTCTTCTATATGATTCTATGCTTGTGGGAGACTCTCCATATCTCACATTCTGCCGGTGTCCGGTCACGGTCGAGCTGCGACGTCAGCGCGGACTGAGCCGCTGAGACACACACACTTCATACAGATCTTAGAAAAAAGAATATGCGTGCACTCGTACGCCACATACCTGAAGGCCCACTGCACGCGCACTCTCTCCACGTGGGAGGCTTTACATTTTGTGAAGTGCAGCCTGGCAACTACTTTATATGACTGAGATATGAGCCCTGAAGAGTGTGTGATCACACACGTCGCTGCATTACAATTAGAGCTTGACCTTTCCCACTGGGATTCTCCTAAGAACACCTGAATCAGCAGAAACATCTTCCCAGGAAGGCACTCATCTGAGCACGGTGAGCGTAGAGGAGCCGGAGGAGATTTGCGATTCGGGTTTCCACGTCTTTGGTTCATT
Source organism: Colistium nudipinnis (assembly GCA_016785305.1). NCBI lineage: Eukaryota > Metazoa > Chordata > Actinopteri > Pleuronectiformes > Rhombosoleidae > Colistium > Colistium nudipinnis. Next base: position 266,492 of record JAFBJU010003263.1, on the reverse strand, counting down.
TTTAAGCTGCTCATGAAATGTTGATGAGTCTGCGCATTTGTGTTTGACCGATAACGGAAACACTTGTTGCAGGATCTTTTTTTCTTTTGTTTTTTGCCTGGTTCTTTGACCCAGTGAGGGTACCCTGAACAGGTCTGGTTGGTTAGTCGGATATTGGGTCTAATCCAAAATGGGGTGTAGGGGGAAAATCTTGTTATTTGATAGTAACATATGATATATGACAATAACGGGCCGTGGAGGGGTTTATGATTGTATGAAATGTGTCAAAGACAGACCATATTCTCGAAGAAATATCACCCTCACCCTTATTTGTAAATATCTGGGTGAAGGCACTTATTCAGGAATATTTCTTATCAATTTCCTCGCAAGATGGGATATTTTTCAAAGATTGTTTACACATTTATTGCATGGAGATTTACGGCTTTGTGGCAGAAAATGATTGCAAGTCATCATTTGCACAAGTGAAGCAGGCGCTCACAGGAGGAGCAGACAGATAGAGGAGTGCCTGGGAGCTGGAGAGAAATATTGGCCTCAGGAGCCGGGAGCTCAGTACAGTTCATGTCACCAGTCATGCTCTGATGTACCAGTGCTGTGCTGGAGGAGTGTGAGCAGCTATAGTGAATCCACATTTTCCAGCCGTTATCAGCAAATTGCCACGGCGCCTCAGTGCTGAGGCAACAGGGGAAGAAAGGAAGAAAAGGACATCACGGAAAGAATTAAAAGTGCAATTAGAAACTCATCAATAAAGCCACCTCCAGCCAAGAGCCAATGTGACTTCTATTGTGTTGCTGTTGTTGCTTTTTGCAGATACACAACGGCCGAAGTTGGAGATACAGAAATCCCTGTTTGCATGTCACCGAATTACCGAGATTGAGATGATTTCGAATAATCCGATTATAAGTTAACCGTTACGCACTTAGAGAATAAAGTTTAAAAAAAAAATGATAAAAACTGCTTAAAGCGAAGAATTACAAGTTTAGAAAAGTAAGTAAGTTATATTATGCAGTTATCCTTAACTGGGGGTGAACCCTCAACATCTGATGGCTTTCTTAGTATCAAATATTCTGCCGTTTCCAGCCATTTTAGATTTAATTCTGCAAAAAAAAAAAAGCTCCGCCTTTGGCTTCACATTAGGCGCGACAGACTTGGTACCAGGTGCTCGTTGGAGGAGTTGACCTGCAGGGAAGTGTCGGAGGCAGGGACCATGTGACAGATGAGCAGCGGAGAGGCTGTAGCACTTCGCAGGCTGCACAATGAATCCCTGCAGGGAATTTATTGCATGATTATTATGGAGTTATGGTTGCCGCGGAGTCGCTGGCCAAGCAATCAACCGGTCGGGTTCGGGCAGAAGCCGGTGATGGATAGAGGACAACAGCATCATTTGGGATCATGGCAGATGATGCATTGCAGAAACCATCGGCTAAACGTCAAACCGGTTCGGGTGTTACCCGGGCAAGAAAAGGGGGCCATACTGTGTTGTCTATAGCAGGGTGGTGAAAAAATCCAGAGCCAGACAGGTACAAGCAGAGAAGGACTGGACGAGAATGAGGAAGTCAAATGCAACCCTGCAACTCACAAACGTCCCATTTTAAAAGAATCTCATTTTAAAACGGACAAAATATCGCTTTGGTGTGTTTTGGAACTGCCAGTATAGAAACGTGTCCACATCTCTACCCTATTGAGCTGTTTATGCAAATGAAGGGTGACCCTAATACATACTGTATGTACCGTGTGCGTTTATGAATACAAGCGGGCACATTTCTCATTTGCCATTGCTCCAGGACTGGAACAATCTTCGGTTGCTGTTTATCGGCGACTGAGTTACTGGAAGTTTTCTTTCTCAGTGTTTACGACAAAGGAAAACAGTCGAGTGGGTCAGGATCCCATTTTTTTCCCCCGCATGTTTAGAATATTAATTCCTACCAACTCAACTGCGATAAATAATGTATGTTGGAAAAATTTAACAAGATTCCATAGCATAATAAGAAACGCCATTATTAAATATTCCTCATTTCAAAGGCGGTTAACCAGTGACTGCAGGCTATTCGGCTGGGTTGGATTTAGACTTCATTTTCTCAACTCACATTCTCTTGTTTTTTCTCTCTTTCCCTCTCTCTCTCTCTCCGTTGGCTCTCTCTGCTGGTGCTGCTTTGATCCGAGACAGATCCAGAAGGGGTCGGGCTGTTCTCGTTCTCTGGAATTCTCTCTTCCGCACAATTTCTCTTTGCGCCTCGTAATAGGCCGCTTGGATCTAAACCTCTTTTAGTCTCGACACACACACAACTCAACAATAACGGCAGGGGCCTGTTTGTCACTCAGTATTCAAAAGCAGGATTCTCATTTCTTGCCTGTGACCGCTGCGTTTGTCATATGAATTTACATGAGTCACCAGCAGACTTCATCATCCGCTTCATGGGCTGGTTAAAAAACACCACCCCGGGCCGACTGACCCTTTTATGTTTCCAACCGGCTCATTTAAAAAACCAGAACCAATGCGAAAGCATTTTGATAGCATGCGATGTGCCAATAACAGAGACGTAGCGTCCCCGTCAGCATCCTCGCCTGCTGAATGATGGAATGTCTGGGAATGTTTATCGCGCCTACATTTCAGCATTTTCAGCCGGATTTCATTATGATATAGGGAAAGATGTGAGCTCATGAGCAAATGAGGTGTTTTCATAGGGCGAGGGGAAATCGGCCAGCTTTATGCGTCATTCGTCAAATTTTATCTGATTTTTTTTGACATCACCAGAGAAAATGCTAGCGGTCTAACCATACAGTATGATAAAGCTTCCGGGACACCTGAGAATACAAAAAACATCTCTCTTCTGTCAGCCTATCGGTATGTCTGTGAATGTTAGAAATAAAAACACAAAATTTAAAAAAAAAAATCGGACTTCCAAAAATTGTCCAGATTTGGGACATGCAGATGCCAGACTTTGTGCTACTAGGGATGTGTGTCCGCCGTATAATTATCAACTTGTTATAAAGTGTCGGAAACAACGCATTGGGCGAGTATTATTTACGAACACGAACAACCCTGTGACACAGTTTGACCATCAAACAGAGAGGCTGAGCGAGGAGGCAAAGAAAGATGTGATAACAAAACTCGGGGAAGAAAAACAGTAGGGAGCCAGAGAGAGAGAGAGGGAGGGAGGGAGGGCGAGGGAGAGAGAGAGAGAGAGAGGTTCGCATAAATACTCTATAACCCCTGGAGATGCATGCACACAGTACATTCTTGTATTAACAGATAAGATACAGGGAGGACAAATTTCAGCAGGTTATCTTTTTTTCTTTTCCTCCCACCGGAGACGGTCCTTCTCGATAAGAATCATTTTAAAGTGGCGCATGCCTCCCAATGCCAAAGCGTAGTTCCCTGGATGTGGCAGCCGGCTGAGCTATGAAGATAGAAGATAGCTGTAGAATAAATGTCCCCTCTGCAGCTTAAATTCCCTCAACCAATGTAAGTAAAACACATTCTGCAGGGAGGGAGCGCTTTAACAAGGAGGAATGCCTCTGGCAGACACCTTGACGCTGCTAAAATGCTTATTAATCAATATTTGGACGTTCGGAACAAGCCGTTTTCATACTTCAAACCAACGCACAATGATGTTACTGTTCATTGTAATTACAATATTATGAATATCGTGCAAGTAATGCAAGATTTGAACATTTCAGTGGAATTTCCGTCGCTTCCTTCCATTTGCCATCCCCCCCTTTCCCTTTTTTTTTTTTTCGTGGCCAGTGATGTGGACATGAGTACAGACTGTGGTTAGGCGCTGCATTGTCCTCAGAATCTCTCCGGGGCGATGCATCAGGCAGAACCATGAGGCAGATATGAAATTGAGTTAGCGTTGCAGTGTAATAGATGAGATTAACCCAGACATCGCTATTTAGCCTAAAATACCATCGAGGCTCCTCTGCGTCATTTGCCATCATTTTTTCATTTCATAATGGAGGAAATAAATCACCTGGCTTGGTATACAAAGGGAGCGTAGGTGGTGCTGCAGCAGCTCCAGATGTCAGCAGCTGCCCCGGCACCGTGGACATTTGCATGTCGATCGATTCGAGCTCCTCCAAGCCAATTTAGGATTATTCTCCTCAAAGCAAAAGAAACTTCTGTGCGAGGTGAACCAAATGGGATTAGTTATTCTGAAATGGCCATTTAAATGTAAAGAGGACGCTTTGTGAAGGAAAGGCGCGCTTACAATAATATTAATATAGAAAAACGGCAGGGACTTTGTATTTTTAGGCATAGAATACTCTACGCTGTCATCCGTGTTTCAAGTAAACATGCATTGATTAACCGTCAATATGTTTTTCGAAAATGTATCGGTGACATTTGTATTCTTTAACACGTAAAACCGCCGGCACCGTCAGTGCACGTCACTTCCACTGGCCGCGATCAGGAGAAAAAAAAACAAAAAAAAACGCACACTCAACAGGTGGCTTCATATCTACAAGCCCCGGCAAACACGCTGACCTTCAGACAGATTGGTGGAGCTGTCGGGGTTTGTTTAAAGATGGAGGACAGGGAAACTTTCCAGTGAGCGAAATAGGGGACACGAGAGAAGCATTTCAGGGTCGCATCATTTTTACATCGTTACCTCCTGACGGCATATTCAAGTGCTGTTCATCTACCTGTATTAAATGGACCGGCTGCGTCGCTCCACACATCCAAACCATCCATTCCAAGGGGCCGGTGTGTGCGTGGTTGTGTGTGCGCGCGTGCGTGCGAGTCTGCTCAGCTATCGGACACTCTCAGACAGCCAGTAGCATGGCTCAGTGAGAGAGATGGTGTGATCACTGGAGTGTGGTCTGTCTTATCCTGTCACACACACACAAATGCACACAGGCGCCCGCGCGCACACACACACACACACACCAGACTGCTACTGAGGCCACCAAGATAATGTATTTCTGTGCTGGTGTTACACCAACAAATTGCATTTTTTTTTTTTTTTTGATAAAATAACCAAGGGTAAGTAGTAATCGGACCTTTAAGCCTGTAAATCCTGGCTTAAAAATAAAAATAATAAAAAAAATAAAAATAAAAAAAAAGGTGCCTGGAAAAGGTGATAATTTTATGGCCAAATGAGCCAAAAATGAAGCCAGCAGACAACTTATTTCGCTGCTGTGCACCCTGCAGTTAATTTGTTTGCGTGAGTTGAATTGTGTCTGGTGAACTCCGACCCTGTGGGTCACACGCACGGAAACAAGACTAAATCAACTTGACTGATGAGATGGTTCGTTAGGTTGAGGTTTCTGTTAATTATACTACTACAGTAACAGCAGCAAATCTTTGCTTCACTAACTCCAAGCAAACCATTAACATATCCAATGTCATACATGAGTTGCCAAGCTCAACTAGTAAATTAACATAGATGAAAATATAAATCCGCCTGCCAAGTCAGAATGTGTACAACATGAAGATCTATAGCTCCACATATAATACTTCAAAATATGTGGCGCACTGAGGATCAATATGCTATTATTTAAGGCACTGGCAAAAAAAAAATCCATGGAGAATGGGCCTAAAAAGTTTTAAAGATTGTTCAAACCATATTTAGGGTAACATGCACCAACTTTCTTTTAATACTTAATATTCACCCCCAGTGTCAATTTTTTGGGAAAGTTTAGCCAAAGGCTTAAACTTAATCAACATAATTATATATTTCCTATTTCCTCCCTTCAGATTTCTATCAAACACATCATTCGAGGGCCAGAGCGGCTTCATATCCCGAGACAGCCACAGCCAGAATGTCATCTCTGAGGCCCATCACTACATCTGGTCTCTCCAGCTGGACCCCCTGGGCCAGCCCACCTGGACCCGCCTGGGACGCTGGCGCCGGGGGAAGGTCCTGATGGACCAGGGCGCCTGGCCAATCCATTCGGGTTCTGGTGGCGGAGGGGACTGGCGCCGGTCCACGCGGCTGCACATGCGCGTGGTGACGCTGGTGGAGCACCCCTTCGTATTCACCCGCGAGGTGGACGGGGACTTGATATGACTTCATTTTTTCCATTTTTTGCCCCCCCCCCCCCCCCCAGGTTCGTACTCGGGACACTGCTGCTCCCATCGGGGCCTTCATGTGGCCTCTCCACTGGTCCATGTGGCTGGGAATCTTTGTGTCCCTCCACGTCACCGCCATCTTCCTCACCCTGTACGAGTGGTTCAGCCCGTTTGGTATGACGCCGCGCGGACGCAACCGCGAGCGCGTCTTCTCCTTCTCGTCGGCGCTCAACGTGTGCTACGCCATTCTCTTTGGGAGAACGGTGGCCATCAAGACGCCCAAGTGCTGGACGGGCCGTCTGCTGATGAACCTGTGGGCCATCTTCTGTCTCTTCTGTCTGTCCACCTACACCGCTAATCTGGCCGCTGTCATGGTCGGGGAGAAGACCTACGAACAGCTTTCAGGGATCCACGACCCAAAGGTACTAAAGTCTGATCCGTGCAAACTGGAGCGGGAGATATGGTCGAGAAAGATATTAGCCTTAAATATTTGGTGTCATTGCAAACATAGCTGGTTGCTCCTTGAAAATGTCCTTGAGGCAGGCTTTATAGAACCGCAGATCACAAGTGCAGGTAAATATTCTGAATTAAAGAACAGCCATTCGAGTCTCGGTCTTTTCGTGGGAAAAAATATCCTTTAATTAAAGCACCTTTTTAAGTGCCAGTGGGGTAATGTAATTAATTCTTTCCGCAAACTCACCAACTCTCTGAATCCCAGAGCTCAGGAATATTGGCAGTTAATTATAAGGGCTTCCTTTCCCTATTTGTGGATTAATAATTGGACAAGATTCATAGCCAAGATGTAAAACCACTATTCATTCATATTTACACCGATTTTGGACATTTAAGCAGAACTCCCGGCATTATTTTCTTTTCCTGCAGTTGCACCATCCCTCTCAGGGATTCCGATTTGCCACTGTGAGAGAAAGCAGCGCAGAGGACTACCTCAAGAAAAGCTTCCCTGAGATGCACGAGTACATGAGAAGATACAACGTCCCAGCAACACCGGATGGCATACACCAGCTCAAGTACGAGGGTGCCCACACACACCCACACACATCATCTCCACCGAACAAGCTTCCGCTTTTCATCGCTCCACTAATATTCAGTGATTGTCCAAACAGCAGCTTTTCCCACTAATAAGGGCACGCCACAGTCCACACTTTCAGAAGGAACCAAGACATTTTTGGAAACCCCTCCTGATAATATCAAAGTTCTCTGGATGCTGCTTCACTGTGCAGCTGGGCGCGGCGCATCGATTTGCCCTGCGCCCCTGGCACCCGCCGCCGTAGATAGAATCAAACTCAGCGGGAGTCGCTGAAACGGTTATCTCTCGCCGTCACCTTAAAAATCCGCTTCTCTCTGGTTGCAAAAATGGCAGAAAAAAAAAAAAAAGAGGCATCAGAGTCAAAAGAAATCGTATTATCTCTAAAAATCGAAGTATCTTTTTTTCTTAAAGCAGGCAAACTTCTAAAGCTAATTTGAATAAAAATGGCATACCCACTACAAGTCTGCCCGCTTACATTCGGATCTCCTCCTCCTCCTCCTCCTCCTCACCATGCCATCACTGTCATCCTTAAGCTGCTTCAAAATTCAACCGGCGTCCCCCCGTGGAGCAACACAGGAATATTGTGCCAGAAGGCAGCTGGAATGCTCCGGCTGGTTGCCACACGATTTCAATGGATGGAACAGATTTTGTTTCTGAGCTTGTAAAGTGCTGATTAGAGGTTTCAAGGAAAAGTGTCATCCTTAGTCAACCATCCCAGGGGGGCACGACATCAAACGAGGGAGCCACAATGCAACTCTGATGACTCACTCTTCAGGGTTTACCCCCTAAGGGGGGCAAGTCATTAGTTACCAGTCACATAATAATACAGTACATCATGGGTATTATAACAAACGTCATGTAATATTATGGCTCTAAAGTGGACAAGGGCCCAAAAGTTGCACCTGGGTAATATTTTTCCATTCGTGTCTGCAAACTTTCTCCTCAAGTGTATCGATTTACATTATTTACTTTTACTGATTTATTTAATTGCTTTTTTTTAAAATAATGAAGAAACTTTCTTTTCCATTTGGTGAGATACAACACTTAAGCTCTATAAATCGGGTTTATTCACTTAGATCGAGAGACCTGTGTCAATATCTGAAAACAACATCACAAGTTAAGGTTAAAATCAATATTTTCACAGCTGCAACTGAGACCTAGTACTAACAGCTCAAGAATCAGAGCATTTGGAGACCGCTTGCGGAGCCGTGCCTTATCTGCCACCAGGCGACTCTCTTGTGCGGTTTTGGATCGCATATTAAAGCGGGCGATATTGGATGCGCTGCTCTGACATTCCTCGCCCTCGTTTGTGTAGGAGGTTCACAGGGTGCCGCTCAGCCTTGAAAACAAAGCCACATTTATCACCCAGCGTTTTGCCAACGCGCCACAACGTCACGATGAAGCATTTCCCTGATCAACATCAGAGATTCGGCAATTCTGGCACAACTGCACTGTGCCGCGCTGCCAAAACACGGCCACACTACAGAAACGTTTCACCCCGTCTCCAGTGGCTTTCATTCCCTTCATGCCAAAATATGATCCTGCTGCTTACACCAGCATCACTGCAGGATGATGGTGCAGAAAAATTAAGCTAATAAGTTATCGTTAATCGGTTGACGCCAGATCATAAAATATATAGAGTTTATACTTTATTGGAAAGACAGGACATTTGAGCGATTATAATGAAAAGCATGATGAGAATCTAAAACACAGTATTTAGTAATAATGGTGGTGTGATTAAGTGAATAAGTACTTATTCTTTTTAGCGCGTTCAGTAATGCGTCGACTACTACTTGATGAAGTGTGTGCATTTACGATGTGAAGCAAGGGGCAGAGATAATGAGTTTTAAAGAGTGGCAGCACACGTGACAAAGACTTCCAAAAGTAAAGCTTCATTTAGGTTTATGTCTCGGGGGGGCGTTAGAGGTGTAAAATGTGCGCGTGCGTCTGCGGCTCATTCCACGCAGGGGAGATTGTCTTGGTCGGATTGCATTTGTCACTGGGGAGTGAAGTCAATTGCGTGCGACATCCATCAGTCACATCTGAGCGGGTTTTCACCAACACACTCAACTGGCATTCTGATCAAACGCTGGGTATAATTGATGATGACTGATTACACCTTGCGTTTGCTGCAGCGGAGCCTGACGAGCGCTTTCAATGAGCTGAATGGAACAATATCCAAATCCCTGCGGATTGTGTGGAAAAACAGCTGTTTGACCTGTGGACATGTGGCTGTGCGTTTGCAGGGCGGACCCGCAGAGGCTGGACGCGTTCATCATGGACAAAGCTCTGCTGGACTACGAGGTCTCCATCGACGCAGACTGCAAAACGCTGACAGTGGGAAAACCCTTCGCCATAGAAGGTAACACAGGAGAGCTCCCGGCTTGACAAATGATGTGTGCTCGTTTAGGACACGAGGTTTTCCATAATATTTCATAGTATGGAAATGCTGCATTTCCCAGCAGGCAGGAAAGCGTTTTCTGCATAAAAAAAAATTTAAGATCATTTGAAGTGGTCTTTCTTCGTCTGACTGGGGGGTCACCAAACCGTGAGCATTTTAAGCACAGTCATAAATTGAACAATACCACTCGCTCAACATTTGCAGGGCAGTTAATCTTCTGCCTTTTTGAAAAGCTCACTGCCTTTTACCGTCCACTGTTAATCTCTGGTCCATTGAGCAGGCCTCTTCCTCCCAGAGAAAATGTTCCCGAGGTGCACGGCTCCATTAAAGGCCACCGCAGTCCGAGACTACAGTGCTGCTCTTAATTACTCGCTGAAAAACCCTAAGCCTCCACGATGCAATTCAAACCAAATCACTGTACTTCCCCACCGAGCCAAGAGACTCCTGTAATTGGCCATCGCTGAATTTGTCTAACTTTTCGAAGGATATACTGATATTTTTTTTATCTGCTTTTGGCAACAACAAAAAAAGAAACGCATTCTTTTAAGGACAGCAATAAACCAGTGGCAGGATGTTGCATTTCGCTGGGACAGAGTGTGTGTCTAACCGTGTGTCTCACGGCAGGCTACGGCATCGGCCTCCCCCAGAACTCGCCCCTCACGTCCAACTTCTCCGAGCTCGTTAGTCAGTACAAGTCCGACGGCTTCATGGACATGCTGCACGACAAATGGTACAAGGTCGTGCCCTGCGGGAAGCGCAGCTTTGCCGTGACGGAGGTAAGAGCAGCGTCACTTGCCGCACGCGACAGCACTGACATTGACTCAAGGTTATACTTTTTTTTTTTTAAGTACAACATTACAAACTATTGTTAGAAAATAACATATAGTTGTTTGTCTATATAGCTGCCACCATTTTCTGCACAGAGCCCCTCAGAACACCAATGATCCTGCTGCATCATTTCTCTGGCTCAAACTATTCTAATATTTTTCCAGCCTCCATCGCCTCCATGTACAGTCATCGCTCCCTTCTCATTTAGACCCAGACTCTCCAGCTGCTCACCAAGCTGTGCCCCCGAAACCTGGGCCCTGAGCACCCGGGGCCCCGTGGTCCAAGCCGTGCTCCTATTACAAAGCACTTAGCTTTCTTAGCGGCGCCGGCCGTCTCTCAGGCCAGCTGTGAAAATCCCCAAAAGTGTGTCCCTCGCTCGGCGCCGACTGCACACGCTCCGCTTTCAAGCCTGAATTGGAAAAGTAACATCCGCGTCCCCCCTCCTGCAGTTGGACTTTACTCCTTCCATTATTTATTCTCTGAGCTACGGCACGACAGGCAATATAGCCCCCATCTAATTAAGGAGCCCTCGTGCCGTGTGTCTTTTGAATGACAGCTTCATCGAAGTACCCGGCACATAAATGTAAATCACCGTCTTATGGGACTTATAACAGAAGCAGAAGGGGTAGAATTGGGTGCCACGTGTTCAGCGTGACTGAGGTGGATATGGCTAGAGACGCCGATGCAAACATTTCCAACTGCCCCAGAAACTGAGAGTGCACGTCGCAAAATGAAATCTACCCCCCAACAGATGTTTAGATTTGCTTTAAATCCACTTGCAAAAACGGAGCCTCCTTGTCAACAACTAAAGAAAAAACCTTTTTGGCACAGTTACAAAGGCCCGTCAGAACGGACACTGGTGGACGTCAGCGGGATGTTCGTGTGATAAAAGTAGTATATGAATTACCGACCAGGCTGGCTCAGTTTAGTACCGCTCAGCATTTCTTCTTAGCAATCTTTTATTCCCATGAACGACTGCTACAGTGGCGGCGGCGGCGGCGAGCCGGGCGATCCTGAAAAGATGAAAAATCTGATGGATGGGTTTCAGTGAGGCCGCCAAACTTTTTCTGGCATTCACCCAGCTCCCTGTCACCCCAGAGAAGCTGATCCCATTTGAAGTCATAAAATCAATAGCAATAAATGACATATTATTCAATTAGCTCACAGTGAGAGGGGCAAACGTAACATCACCAAGAAATAAATTGTAATCAAAGGGATGCAGAGTATGAACGATTTGCTTGGTTCAAGTCATTTGGGGGGTTTTGCGGTAAATCTTTTCAATTAACAAGTGAGTGCGGCAGGGAAATAAAAACCATAGACAAGATGGGATTTATTGAAAACAGTGTGAAGTAATTGTTTCTAGAGAAAATGTATTTATTGTATTTGGTTGCAGTAAAAACCAAGTTTGCAAGTCAAACTTGTCTTTTTGTAGAATTTTAGAAACATGGATCAAGCATGTTCACTAAACATGCATCGTTATACATCAGTACACATGCATTCTGTGGCTGTGTACGAAATGACTATATGGCCCAACCTCCCAAGAGTCATCAGCTACCACTCTGCAAAATGGCATTACAGTCACAATACGGCAATGAGGCATAGAATCCATCCTGTGTTCCATTCCAACATGACTTTATAATGTAATCATTGCAGCTGCTGCTATATCACAAGCCGCGCCATACTCTGCTGTAAAATAAAAAAAATAATAAAAAAAAGGCTGTAAGAGACTGCATCTGCAGCGACAGCAACAAGGGCTCAATTAGGAAAAGTGTGATATTACATTTGGAGATGGCTCCACTGGCGGACTGATAAACACATCTCTCGTCGCCAATCCGTTTAGATGACAATGAATGAAAATCCAGATTAGAAAGGGGAGGAAACAGAAAGCCTGACATCCCAGAGTACAATAATGTGAAGGGTGGGAGCAGGATTGAATTCATCAGAAAACAAAGTCATTGGGTCAGTGATGTCATTGACATGTTTGTTAATTGACAAATAATGAATGCCTTAGATTTCACAGTCTACAAAATAGTCAGACAACACTGCCTTTGTGCACACGATTTTTCACAACTATAGCTTGAGTTTGAGGGATAGACGGATATAACAAACGCAGTCACTGCCGCGTGAAGTTATGGACGAAAACACAAAATGCATTACATTCGTCAGTGTAGCATTTTGTCTGATGCAAGCCATTTAATATTATTTTTTTTTTAATAAAAGGAATTTTTACAACAATGGGAGCCGATGACTGCCATAAGGTTGCCCAAACCTGTTTTAATACATACAGCAAGAATGTCGGACTTTGGTGAATGAGTGGGTTCAACCTTTCGTTATAGCTAAATAATAATAATAATAATAATCAAATCCCCTACTGTTATCGTTACACTGGTGGCCAGGGAAGCAATTTTTGCAGACACCGACCAAAAGCTACTGAAACCATCTGCTTCAATGAGATAAGGCTGCACGAGCACGCTTTCTTTCTTTATTGGTTTTTTGTTTGTTTTATTATTATTATTTATTACAGTCAAAAAGACACGTTTTACAGAATACGGTAGGGAGTGTGAGAATAAATGAGATTCCTAAACATTGTCATAGCAGATCCATTTAACTGCTGCAGTTTCTGCACAAAGACACAACTATATGGGGTAATTAATAATACACACGCGCACGCACACACACACACACAGCATGGAAATATTCAACATGAGTTAAAGCCTAAAGTGTTTTATTGTCTAGTAGACAGTAGAACCTGATGATTATTGTGTTTCCTCTATCAGAGAAAATAGATATGTCCCTGATCTCTTATTCTCCGCATCTTTTCTTCTTCTAACCCTCCTTTACGCTCACTGTAACTCTCTCTCTCTCTCCCTCTCTTTGCAGACACTGCAGATGGGCATAAAGCATTTCTCCGGTCTGTTTGTGATGCTCTGTGTGGGCGTGGCCTTATCTCTACTGACCACATTAGCAGAACACATCTTGTATAAGCTGGTGATCCCGAGGGTCAAGGACCCACGCCTCAAATATTGGCTGCACACAAGCCAGGTAAAACACACACACACACACACAAACCACAATGGAGTAGGCAGAAGTACACTGGCTAACATTTTAGAGCAGTCAGAACAACACAAAAAGTACCACACAAAGGACTATACTGAGCATCTGACCGTTGTGCGTTGCTTGTTTTCCAGAGATTACACCGGGCCCTCAACTCGGTCTTCACTGATGACAAACTCCCCACTGTTACCAAGCCTGAGAAAAGGTACGACCTCCGCTCACTTTTTGTTCGATCCAGCAGAGAAGCACTATGATGAGTTTTATCATCATTTATTTATTTACTAGATGTGCCGAATCGTGACTGGGTCTTCCGGCATTCACCCTTTCAAATTTTTCCACAGCAAGATTTTGCAATAAAAGCTCAGCTGTTAGAGATTTTAATAAATCCAAAAGGCAATGTGGATTCTGATGATGATTGGTAACAGCTATAACCGGGTCTCCTGAATACACAACAAGCACAGAGCAATTTCCTTTAAATGCACTCAAAGAGCCCCTCGGCTGAGATATGAACTCAATATTATTGATTACTCTGAAATGAAGATATGCCAAGATACACACAAGAGAAGCATCCGAAGCAACTAAACTTAATAACCATAAACAGTATATTTTGGGTAAAATTACAGGCATGAGTTGAAAGAAAAAACCCAAATGGATGTGACATACAAAAATGACCGAATGGTCCAACAGCCCAGGGGCAGAAAGTGTGTGCCAGTTGTGTGTGTTGCAAGTGTTGCCGCATCAGGCCCCTATAATTATAAAATGATGAGGAAATATATATATATATTGAAAAACTCTAATTCACTGGCCAAGTGGCCCAGTGGGGACAAAACGGGACACTAGACTGGATTCAGTTAAATCTAAGTTGCAGCAACAAGTTGATCCTGACAACAACACAAAAAATGAGCTCAGCTGGAAATTATACATCATTTTCCACATGATTATACACACTCTGCAAATTAATATACCATGCACGTGCTTTTGCAAATACACAACATCAAATTAGGCAGCAAGCAGCACATCAGCCGCAAGCAAACAGAAATATCGGCAACAGGCTGCCTTGCGCGAGAGAGAGCGCGCACGCGCACACGCACACATACACACACACACACCCTGCAGCGGCAGATAGTTGACTTACCCCCGGGGTGAGGTGGTGGATTGAACCCGGTCGAAGGCTCCGGCGGCGCGGACAAAGTCTGACAGGAAACTCGGACTCTGTCCGATAATACCGATCATGATCCATAATTCATAATCCATAATCCCAGAGTATAGACGATATCAAATCAGCCACACACACACATTCACACACACACACACCGCTACGTGCTCCTGGATGGTTTACACACCTGTCATCCTCTCCTCTGCCTCATCGCAAACACACCTGCTGCAAATTAGAAAATAAGCCCCGCCCCCTCAGTTAGAGAGGATTTTTCTTCTTTTTTTTTTTACAGAACTTTATTAGGATATACATATTTGAACACGACATTAGCATAAGTGCATGTTTTTTCATCGAGTGCAAACAAGGGGATTATATTATTAATTATACTATATATATACTACCATACTATTCATTAATTATATGATTCCTATTTGCATGTTCTAATGATTTCAAGTACCACTTGAATTCATTTAAGAAAACAACTCGACATAGAAATGCATTGCAGCTGAGTTCATCGCGTTTGTGTTGCAAAGTTCCACCAAATGTCACATTATCATGAGTAATACAAGCAATCTCTCAAACAATGAGATTTTTTGGTTTTATCAACCCATGTGTATCAAACCAAAAAAGTATACACGGCATGAGAAGAAAAAAAAACGTGGTCTGTGGTAAACTAAACTAAACTTTTTCATAAAATAAAATAAGGTGCATGAATCTTTCTGAACCACACGTGCTGGGACCCGCACACACACACACACACACACACACACCCCAAATCCTCTGGAGCTTTCCCAGCACTCCCTTGGCCAAATTATCAGGCTGAGAATAAATGACATCCATTAGCATCCGAGTGTAAGTTGAGGGGCCGCGTTTTGAATCAGACACAGAGTAGAATGGTCAGTCTGCTGGAAGCTAATTATCGGGCGGGGGGAAATAATCTCACCCTGATGTGACAGAGCATTGTTTGGCACAGCAGGAGAGAGAGAGAGAGAGCGACAGAGAGAGAGAGAGAGGGAGGCAAATTTAGGAAATCATGAGAGCTTCGTTTTTGGGGGAGTGAGAAGTTTTCGTGACTTTTTTTGCATGGCCACACTTTGTTCAGATTAGTTACATAAACCTTCACTGTCATGTAGACATCAGCACAGTGTGTGTGTGTGTGTGTGTGTGTGTGTGTGTGTGTGTGTGTGTGTGTCATGCAGTCTCCGGCTTCCTTTCCTTCACATTTGACCTCTGCTCCCTGTTACCATTTTGTAACATCATGCTGCAGACTCCTCTTTGAGCATATTTGATGTATTTCTATTTTTTTATGGCTACGAAAAATCAAAACAAGCCATAACCTTTTGCAGAGCGAAAAAAACAAAACTCCTGATGTCTATCCCAGCTTGGTGACTCACTTCGAGGGGACACACAGGTGGAAGGCTCAAAGCGGGGATTAAATACACGTAATCATTTTGGGGACGAGGCCATGTGAAGGATGCCTGAGGTAATGAGGATAGATTACCTCCTGGTTCATAATTACAGCAATTCAATCAAAGCTCTTCTGCATCTCGCGCGTTGTCTTATGAGTCAGAACTTGTTCATGTCATATTGTCCTTGTCCTGCAGAAACGTGCGTGTGTCATGTCTCTTTCGATGCCCTGTACTCAATTTGTGTTTCCAGCTTGGGGGTCAGTTGCAAGAGAACACACCATAAGGCCTTTCACTGCTCCCACGGCCTTCCATCTCAAAGAACCACTCCGTATCCATGCCATTCTCCAATAAATCAAGGCAAAAAGAAAAAAAAATGTGATATAACCACATGTGCTAAGGGGTGAACAATTAAATGGTTTAAACCAAGTATTAAGCATGGAACTATATTTCATTTTTCAACTGCGCCAACTAGAGTGTAGAGGAGAAAAAAAAACAAAAAACAAAGGCTTCGGAGAGCTGTCAGACTGAGAGAAATTAGGAGCAGTGTGTGTAATACCCCCGAAACACTCCCTGATGGCCAAATAAGACCATGTAATTCAGTATCAAACACAGCGTTAGGGCCGTGTAGAGCCCCGGAGAGAAAGGTTACAGCCACATCCTCACCGAAACAAGATTACCTGTCACTTGCAGTAGATTTGCAATTACCATTAAACTGCTATAGTCTGTCAAATTAGGCCATATTAACCCTGCTATCTGTTCCAAAGACTCCAATTAGGCAGAGATGTTCTTGCTCGCACACTACATCAGTCCCATATAATTCATATATCGATTAAGTCATTTTAGTATTTGAAAATAAAAACAACAGCAAAGCTACACCACGTGTATTTGAATGCTCTAACACGAGAAGAGACCAGACGTGAAATGGTTTGCACCCTCCACGGGGGTGATGAAGAGGTGGTTTTAGGCTGCACAGATCTGCCGCCCGCAGCTGCTGGGCTCGACTCAAGGACACTTCAGCAGGGTGCATATCTTTGCGCTGCACCTGTGTCCCGCTCTTTCAAGGACCTGCGGCCTGGCTCTTCACCGCGGCCTATGTCTCGTCCTGACTGACAACATCTGCGCCGACAGATGTGTTGGGGAAATAGCGCTTGGTGGCGAAGTATTGGCAATTGCCGTCTCAGGATGTGGCCTCCAGAGAAGTGGTGGCAGCGGAGTATAAACGTATCTGGAAGCTCTGGGCAGCGGAAGCCTTGGATTCTGTATTTGGTGACGCTGCCGTAGGCCGCAAGGACAAGCGTCCTTACCAACAGCGGAAATAAATATGCACGACCGCGTAAATGGAGGCTTTGGCAAATCTGGCCACCCTGAAAGTGGCAGGTCTCGGAGACCATCGGCCTGGAAATGATCCGGTGGAGTATGTAAATGAGGGAGGGAGGATTTACCCTGGGCAGAATGATTTACAGATTCACAGCCAGGATGTCAACACAGCTGCATATTATTGTGAGATCAAATGATTCCGATTGCTCACTGTTTAATAAAGTCTACCCCGATGCCAGGGGTGTACCATTAAACCCCAAAGTCTTTCTTATCACAGACAGAACTGTACTTTTGATTCAGCCAGTTTTTAAATTTGCACGTTTTGTCCTTGAAAAGAACCTTGGTTATTTTTCCGTTTAAGAGAAGCGGAAAGTCTCCAAATTCGGATTTTTTCTTTTTTCTCTGGCAAGTCAATAGTCCCGTATACATTCTTGCAGAAACACATTGAAACGGATGGGCAGTACAGTGTATATTACTTCGCATTGGTTTTTATGCACTGGGTTATTTTCTCCTTTTCAGCACAATGCAATCTCAGGAGCTTTAGATCCATCAAAAGATTTTTGTAAAGTTTATGTTTTATGCACTGTGCCATAACCCCATACCATTAAGAGTCAACAGTAATCTGCTTGCCACCTCACCCTTCTATATATATATACTGTATATATATATAAACAGCATCAAAAGCAGCTTTTATTTATGTTTCTTTGTTTCTCTGGATGTGAACTCTGGACGGATGTTGCAGTAAAATAACTAAATATATCAGGATCAAGCAATAGAGTTATTAAATCTAGTCTGTAATAGCAGATGCCCCGGGGGAGAAGCTTTTGGCAGAGCTCCAGGATGACAGCACGTTGCAGAAGGGTTTCTTTTTTGTTATCTTAGTAGGTGCATTGCAATCAAAGAATCGGTGCATTGCAATCAAAGAAGATATATCAAATATCCTTTTCTTTCATGGTTTCTGGCGCCTCCACCGTACATGAGACAGGATTAGGCGGGATTAATGAGTCGAAGAGGAAGCAGCACAAATGCCGTACAATGGGCGTTTTTCATCTCAAGCGTGAGCCGATGTATGTTCTAACCAGGATAGAACGTGACATTCATGACATCGGATCAAACTCTCATCGTCTCATTTCACCTCACATATAGATGTGATTGCTACAGCCGCTGGAGGAAAAATAATTGGACACGATTTTGAGCATGCATTGACAGTCTTAGCATTTTTAATTTTGAACACCTGCTTGTGGAAGCCTATTATCTGAAACAGGCTCATTTACATAATATTTTTGGACAGTGGCAAAATGATCAGATTGGTCAAAATAAATGACATTTTGAATCCAATTTAACACCAGTTTCACAATGTTCATTGATTGCGCCTTTTTGAGAAGAATAAACTTACCACTCTAAATCCGTCTCACCTGCAGGTGCAATGAGGGGAACAACCAATCAGCATCGTGGAACCCAGCGGAGTCCTCCCACTGCAACAGGCGGAGGGTGCTTCCACAGGAGATGCAGAACGACCTGGAACGCCCCTCCTCCCAGGATCTTCCTCCTCACCCTTCTGCCCTGCCCCACCCCCATTCTCTGCCCCTCCTGGAGAAACTCAAGCCCATGGTGACCACGTCCAACGGTCGCTCAGACCTCTTGGGTCGGGTGCTGGGCCAGGGGCCGGGGACCTCGGGACAGGGCCCGACGCAGTGTCGGGGGGTGGGCGCGGCGGACTGCGGCCGGAGCCCCATGGTTCAGGAGCTGTCGGAACTGGAGGGTCAAATCCTCGTCATCAAACAGCAGCTGCAGTCGGCCATGAGGAGGAAGAGGGAGCTAGAACAGTGCCAATCCTCAGAAAACCAGACTGCACTTAGTCAGGCCACCACCACCACCACCACCACCACCACCACCATCCAGTCCAACCAGTTTGCTCAGTATTCCCAGTCCCACCGACAGACTAACCAACACGCAAACACACTCCCCGAGTTCTGAAGCTCGCGGACCCGGTTTCGAACAGGACCTCACCTCAGCTCCGGAATAAGAACCTTCTCAATATTTCTAGAAGAGAATTCCTAGCCGAGGTTCAGGAGTTCCACCTGGGACTCTTCCTGACCTCTGAGATTTGATGACGAGAGTAAACCAGGGATCCTGAACCAAATCTGTTGCTGTTGCACCCTCGCTTGTTGCCGAGGAGCCGTACGACCCCCATTCCTCCTCCAAATATCCCTTCCCCCATTTTTCGTCACCCTTTTTTTCCCCCTACTGCTTTCTACTCCTTAATGTTTGTCCCTCTCATCCCTTCCTGTAAGCTCCGTCTCTTCAATGGGGGCAGATTTGCTTGCCATGATGATAACCTCCATCGTCCATATGAAGGCTCATTGGTATTTAGGCTTAATAGGCCGATTTCACTCGAGACTCATCGAGAGCGTAAAGCGACCCGTGGTTGAACCCGGCCGGTTGTGTCCTCGTGTCTTGCTGAAACCTTGTACCTTTGACAGGGAGAAACGAAAGTGCCAGTGAATGGCTGATTTTAGTCTCTGGGCTTTTAACAATGCAAGTATGATTTGGCTTTGGGCATTTTTCGGTGGGGCTTGTAAAACAAAAAAAAAAAGAAGAGGAGGAAAAGATATAAAGTTATGGCAAGGCATCTCTCTATTCATTGAAAACATCGGGTGGGTATCTGGTGATGGATTCTGGGTCAACTCTTCTTTGTGGATCACTGTAAAATGTTCTCCCGCACTACACTGATGCACTTCTACGAGTCATTGTTTCACTTGTCCGAGTTAGAGTCACGGTCTAGACTTTTTTTTCAAACAATATCTGAAAATGAGCAAGACAAGATAGATACAAGATAAAGAGGAGGAAAAAAAATAAATCAGCTTTTTCTAGTCAGGGACCAAACCTGAACCTTACTGCCCAGCCTCCCGTTGTGCTCACGCGATATCACCACCCAACAAACACAGGATTACTGGTGAATTTACCGTACGAACCACACGCTATTTAATGAGAAACAAATCACACTTGAACACCCTGAAACGGTCCCTCTGTGGCGAGAGCCGTTTTTCTTGCATCTTTTCTGTTTGGGTTTGGATGTGTTCTGTTATTAAAAAACGACCTCTCTTCTTTGCACTTCATTTGATTGCAACTTTTCTTTCTTCAATCCTCCTGTGGATATTGTGCCTGTCTAACACCTATCTTCCCTTTGGCTACAAATTGGAAAGCAGCAGTGAAACCTGAGGATTTTGCTGAAGACAACCTCGATTTTTTTTTCACGTAAGACAAAGATGAGCCGGTGACACCAGCGGTACTGTGGCTGACATCCAGGAAACGCCAATGACACCGTGGAGGATATTTTTTTTCTCTCTACAGGTTGGTCCTTGAAATTCAGTGCTGTTGCCAATTTCCTGCCATTGAAAAGATTCCATTATTGTTTAAAAAAAAAAAGAAAAACAACAGAAAAACCTTGAAGCAATTCATAACCAACCCACCCTCGGAGCTGTGCTGCCGACAATGTTTTTGTTTTCTTCGCTGGTATTGCTAGAGGACAGCTATTTGCACTGGGAGGAATAGTCTGAGGGTGACAATTAAAAAAAAAAATACGAGGCATGGTCAAATACTGTAACACACCAAACGCTTGCACGCACGCACGCACACACACAAACACAGACGCACCCACGCCCTATCTATTTAGCCAGTGTGTCTGCAGGGCGAGGCTGTCACGGCTGAAATGAATACCTGACCGAGCAAAAGAGCGAGGGCAGCGCGGCCGAGCCTCCAGCTTCCTTTGTGTCTCTGTGAAAGTATGTCTTGCTCAGCGGTGACACAAACATTGTGCGTCGACGTGGCCAAAACATGACGCATCAACAGAAAACATGAAATATGTTTTTTTTTTGCTTGTGCATCTTTGCTCTTTCTCACCATATGTCTGGGTGGGTTGCGTAGTTTTACAGGAGGGTGTGGAGTGAAGAGCAGAGGGCTTTCTGAAAAAAAGAACCTCCAAGAAAGATATATATATATATATATATATATATTTTTTTTTTTTTCTTTAAGATTTGGTTAAAAAGCTACAATTGGCGTCTTTAAATGTGCTCATACAGTTCAAACAATCACAGCGATGCACAATAATGATAATGAAAAACTCACAAGAAAACATTTTTGCTACTGACTATTTAATTCGTGGACGAACTGAGAAAAAAAAAAATATATATATAGGCAGCATTTCAATTGAAACGCTTTGCTTTTCTTCCCAAAGAAAAAGATGATTATGATCACAATGATAATGAGCAAAATTGGAATCATGAATATTTATAAAACATCTTGACTTCTCTCTTCATGCTGGGCGTATCTTCCAATAGGAAATGGAGTCACAACATTGCATCACAATCCACTGGTGGCTCTGGGAGGGGGCGGGGCCTCGAGGAGGAAGCGAAGCGGTAGTCATCCGCCCTGGTTTCCATTATAAGGGCTAGCCGGGCCTTCAGTCAATCTCGGTTTCCTTTTAAAAAGTTTATTTTTTTTTGTTCATCTCCCACGTTGTGTATTTTCTGCATGCTTCCCAATGTTTTAAACTTCCAGAGTTTATAATGAATTGTGAAGTCACACCAGTGAAATCCTCGGGCAGGTCTGGCCTCCGGCTAGCCCCGCCGGACATCTCCGCTGAGATGTTTCTTTTCGCATCACAAACAGGAATCAGGAAAATGAGGTGAAACACTCACAGTGAGAATTTCAACTGATCACATGTTCCTACATCGTGGCTGATAACGCGGCACTACAGGCGCCGAAGCCCATTTTCGGACTCCGAGGATGTGTACCTGACGCTTCCTTGTCATTTCCTCCAAAGGAGAGAGAGAGAGGGGGGGGGTCGCCATCCCCAAAAACACTTAAACCGATACCATAACATATCCACGGTTCACAGCAGGCAAACAGGTCCAAACGGATCATAATAGTCATACAGATTAACAAAAATCTTTACAAAATGCGACCTGATGAGGTCAGTTAATGTACAGAAAGCGATAAGAAAAGAAGGATTCTGTCCTTTTTTTTCCCCCTGTACAACGGACAAACATCACAGAACGACAACATCAATACGTTTTTTTCCGAGCAGACTTTTCAGGCTGAGGGGGGAGTGGGGGGGGGGGGGGGGCTGGGCCCGGCGGGGGGGGGGGGGGGGGGGGGGGGGGGGGGGGGGGGGGGGTGCTTTCACCTGGCGGGATGCGATGTGAAACAGAAGAAGTGTGCAGGCGGAACACCGTCAGGATTTGGCTACAGCACTCGCTCATACAAAACGTACAAAACACTGCCCTATAACTACAGACCACACACCTCGGAGGGAAGAAATGTCCCATGTTTCAAATGGTTTGAAATATCGGGAGGATATTATCTTGGGGAAGGAAACAAACAAAAAAAAAAATCTGTGCTTAAGTTTGCCTTGTGATATTTTTTTTGCCACGGATGCGATCTGCGCGCCTGGGCCTGGTTGAACTGAGCGTAGCCCAACTGCATGAGAACCATTACAAAACATGGTGTATTTTCTCCCCCCTGGGTGGATGGAACAGATATATAAGAAGTGTTTTTTTTTGTTTTTTTTGTTAAAGCATTCGGAGCCACGTGGCATGCGTCCTCGTCATTGTGTCTGGAAGTGCTGTGGAGACGCAAACGTGACCCGGTGCTGCCCCCTTAGTCATGTGACCTCCGTCATCGATGCCGAGTGGTTCTAAAAAAAAAAGGGGGGGGGGATGAGGAGAGATGAAGGAAGGACAGGAAGGAGACAGGAAGGGGTGGAAGGGTGTGGGAATGAAAGAGGAAGAGGAAATCACTGTCAAACAGTGTCAGGAGTGCTCAGCATGAGGTTGTGTGTGTGTGTGTGAGGGACGGCAGGGGGTGTGGTGCAGAATCTCATGCCTGTGTTCTTTGTTGAACATATGTTATTGCTTTGTGTGACAGAAAGAAAGAAAGAAAGAAAGAAAGAAAGAAAGAAAGAAAGAAAGAAAGAAAGAGAGAAAGAAAAATACCATACTGTGAACAAAAAATCTACAAAATTCTAAACTCAATTCTTTTCGATTGTCATTGTGAGAAATTACAAATTGAGGCAGTAAAAGCAAAAAACAAATTGACAAAAAGTTGAAGTTAAAAAAAAGCTGTCCACATAAACCAAATTCCACTTCACTAAATTAAAAGTGATGGAGGAGATTTTTTATTTTTTTATTTTTTAATCTGAAGCCCTTTCGGGAGCAATTCCAATTAACGGGGAAAGATAATGCACGCGGTGGAGATTACGTTTTTTTTTTTTTTGGAGGATTCCAGGTTAAGTGTTTTGAGCTACCTGTGCGCTGAGGGTCTCCAGAGGACTCTCCACGCGGGGGAAAGTCATCAGAGGCAGGCCGCGGTACTCCTCGGTCTTCTGCTTCCCCGCCGCGCTGTGGACGCCTTTAAAGTTGTTCACCACGCAGACGCCCTGTGAAGGAGAGGGGCGAGTCCGGCGTGAGACAGGGAGGCGATGACACCAGCTGACGGGAGGGAAACCTCGCGTCCTTCAGACGGGGAGGTCGGTGAACACTGCGACCCCTGTTATATCATTTACAAAGCGAACACGCACCGCCGCCCCCGCCCCCAATTAGTTTCCTCATTTGGTTTGGCCTTTGACCTGAGTCCGCAGCCATGCTGATGGTCCTGCGAGGAAGGCTAATGCCAACATGCTTCCTATTACCATGCAAATGTAATGGGATTTAGATCAAATAGCCTCTGAGATATTAATTAATTCCAATTAGAGGAAATCAAGAGCTCCCACAAGGTTTTTCTTTCTTCTGGAGAGATGTGGATATTTTTACCGCTTTAAAACAATGTGTGTGATCTTAGGTTTGTGCAAATGTAAAGACATTTCACAAAAGTCCAGTCCGGGTTCCAGCCCAGCTAGGGACATTGAAATGACTCCGTCTGTTCAATTTCTTTGTAAATTACATTTTTTTGGTAAATTCCTGCCTCTGTCCATCAGTCGGCGGAGACGCCACCGTTGGATCTCGGAAGCCCCTCCGTGGACTAGTTAATCAAAGGAGGCAGCCTGGGGGAGATACCGCTCCCAGCCCAGAGGCCAATCAGGCCCTCAGGCAGGAGCAGGAAGAGGCTCAAGGTCTCCTCGTTTGTGGACACTCCTCTAGTCCCCCCACACCAGGGGACCGAATCAAAGAGGCAGGGCATCACTATTTCTGCTATCGACACACACGAAAAAAAAGGTTTTTCCGCATGCCTGTTCTCATTTTATCTCCCAACCTATTTTTAATCTCTCACCCTCCTGTTTGTCTCAAATACATTTGGGTGGAGCTTCCATTCGTGCGTTTTCACTCAGTCGCAACCCCCCGAAGATCGTGGATGACTGCTTCCTTTTTTCCATTTTGGTGTCCCGTCATCCGTGCGGAAACAGACTCGGGCCGAGCTGTGTAATCTCATGTCTCAGGTGAGGAGAGCGAAATTAGCTCGTGGCCATGAAAATACTGAGAGAGAAAAAAAAAAAAAAGGGATTCGAGCTTGGAGAATTAAAGATGGATGCTGTTTGGGCAGCAGGAGCCAGCCTTCGTATCCCAAAATCAGATTGAGCAGAATCCACCGGACAGGAAGAAAACAACAGGATCTGGATTCTTATTCTACGTTACATGCATTTTCTATGGCAATTTGAATTTGAACAGACAGCACTGGCTGTTGGACGGGCCCATTGAGAATCTCTCGTCTGTGAGCACTTGGATTCCAGCTCTACCCGCTTTCTGCCACTCTTCTGTACCCAATTATTTTTCCCCTCAAGATAGCGGTCCGTCAAAATGGACTCGGCTCTCACATGACATGAAGATCCTGATGAGCTTCATTAGGACCATTAGGTCCCTGCATACGGGGAAGAGGGTTCATGGTTTCCCCCATGTTAATCTGGAAATGAGCAGGTTCCAAACGGCCGAGGTGAAGATGGACCTCCTTGTTTTCATTTTTCCCCGGAGATCAACGACTCAGCGTATATGTCACTTTTTATGGCTCAATCATTTTGAGCTTATATCCTCTTCGTCAGATTGGTTCCAAGGACAAAGCTGCTCAACGTTGACCACACTGATCATCATTGGCCTTTCGCTTCATTCAACCAATCATGTGCACAATGGCTACTGGCTTTACAGTAACCTGGAAGCACTTATCACAAGCAAAACAGCTGAGCATCTGCTGGGGTCCTACAGGAATTTGATCAACTGATTAAATTCCACACATTGACAATATTTTTCCCCATCTATAAATCTCACCGCCGTTGTTATTTATCGCCTTCCACTTTGTTAACATCCAACACGGATGTCGGCACAAACATGAAGTGCTCGGGGGCCCCGGTTTCAAATTAGAGAAATATGCAGAGATGTGCTGGGATACAATACATAATTGCCTGCTGCTCACTGTCTTCAGCATCTATCAAACACTGCAGTTTAGGAAGTAATTCTTCCTAATTACTCTCTGGAGCGAAATCAAAGCCAAATACCGCCACCTACTGACATAGCAAGGGCATGACACGAGACGCACAACCTGAGCCAAAAAATCACAAAAAAAGATGGATTAGATGCTATGATGCCGGTTTCGATGGTTTTGTACTCTCTAGTTTAGGCATGGAATCTCATGCCTTCAATGTCTTTCAATACAGAAACTGGGTGCTAATCCATACACCGTTCCATACACATGGAACGTGCGGTTTAGCGGATCAAACCCTCCGTGCCCCCCACCTGTCTCTTCTCTCACACACATCACACTCCTTCCTGCGTTCACATTCGGGGGGGCCCATTAGCAATTACAAGTGATGAAGCATCAAGACAATGACATTTATTATACAGATCTTTTTTTTTTTTTTCATGATTTGTGTGCGTTTGCTTCCTCTCTGGGGCCTTTCCGCTTCAACCCAAAAAACAACTCCAGGGGCTCAGCTGTCATCACCACACCGCCCGCAGACTCAAAATTAAAGGTGGTGCCCACGATGCCTTTGTGATTTGCCGAGGGAGGTTGAGCTGTTTGACAACACCTCACAGAGGGATGGTAATGATTTTAATTTCACTTGGGGGGGGGAAAAAAAGTCCAGCTTGCGCATTTTAATCATAACACGCGATTCGGTTGAATAAAATAGACAGAATGAATCGATCACTTTTCACCTAAACCGGTTTCTTCTATCATCTCTTTAATTAAATCCACCCACCAATAAACTCTTTAACTTCATCCCTCTATCCAAATTCACATGAACGTGAACCGTGTCCAAGCCTGCTTCATCCTGTTTCACATCCTCCCACCATCACCTCATCCTGAACTACTCCTTTAAGCTCCATTAACCAAATCATTAGGAACACTTAACACTTTTACATACATTAAATGGCCGCAAAACTCATAGTCTGTCACAAAATGATACAACTCCCAAAAAATCTGCTAGGCATAGACATTTTGGGCCATAAATTTGCCTCAAAACGGACTTAAAAGTGGCACCAAACCATGCCTGCTGCAGCCTGAATTAATCTCTTAATTACTGGTTTGGGTGAGTTCCAAGAGGAAGCAGAAAAATGATTATTATTATAATCTGAAAATAATTCACAACCAGAATGCAGCTCAGAATATTCAAACCTTCTCTTTCCTCTCCTCCGCCCCTCTCCAATACCCTTTTTCCCCGCCCCACGCTTTCACAACATTTTTCCCCACTGGTGTTTCGTGTGGCTCACCAGAAACAGAGCGACGGCCGATCCCAGAATGAATCCGGCCACCACGTCCGAGCAGTGGTTCCGGTACTCGGAGACCCGGTTCAGGCCGGTGAGGAAGGCGGAGCAGAGCGTGCCCAGGCACAGCACAGGCTTGGCCAGGCGGCTGGACTTGGTCTTGATGGTGCTGGTGATGTACATCTGGAGGACGGCGGACAGGGGGAGAGCGAGCTTGAACACAAATATTGTGTTTTTTTTTGTGTATTGCAGGTAGCCAAAGGAAGTTAGACTAGAAAGGAAGCGAGTGTCCTACAGAGCGACCAGAGGGTGAAGTCAAATCTTAGTTTTTTTTACGATTTCAAGACAGCACAAAGCTCCCATTGCAGAGAAAGATTTCAAAAAAAATGTTCACAGGGAATAAAAGATTACAAGACAAACCAAACAAGGGAGTCTCCCACTGTGAGCTAAAGAAAAGAAGAATGTCAACGTTTAACTCTTCAAACTGTTGTAACTGCAGTGCTGTGACTCCGACTTGTCGGTGCACTGAACGAAAAGATGGTTTCGCGTGCCAAACTACACCAGCGTTTACAAGATTTCTCTTTCCACTCACCGTCAGGTAGACGGCTGAGTAAACACTAAGCGAGGCGTCCTTGGACGGGAACGACCGGCGGGCGCTCTCCACCGCGATGGGGTTCCCGGTGCAGATGTTGCCGTTGACGACGAACTGATGATTGAAGCGACACTCGGTGCCGGTGTAGTTGGGCTTGCAGACGGACAGGAAGTAGGGCGAGAGACCTCCCGTCACCACCTGGCCCGCGTTGACGAAGATGTCTGTGGCAAACAGACCGAACGCAAACACACCTGGGGCGCACAGAGACACAGATGTGAGTCCGTCATATGAAAACTTGGGAAGGAGAGAAAAAAATAAAAATAAAAAAAATAACCCACACGCATAAACACAAAGGCTGGAAAAACTCTACACACTTTAACACCTTATTATAGGGTTAAAGGAGTGGACAACAGGCCGAGAAACAAAATAAAACATAAACACACACAATATAGAATATATTTTTATATATGTATATATATTTATGTATAGCAAAATTAATGACTGCACTGACACTTTCAGCACACCAACCCTGGCCGGTGTCTGCGTCTGAATTCCTTTTAACGTGAAATATGACTGTTGATTATCTGGCCTGCTTAGCCATGAAATTACTCTGCTTTGTATTCTCATACAAGGGGGCTGTGTGTGTGTGTGTGTGTGCGTGTGGGAGGGGAACAGGGACGTGATGGTGTGAAGGGTACAGCGAGAGAAAGAGAGATAGGGGCGGAAAGCCTCAGTGATCCCTCGGAATTTGCGAGATTGTCTGGGAACAGATGGAAATATAAATCATATGAATGGCCTAATGAATGTCTGATGAGTGTTCTATGAAGTGAGGGGGAGCATTATTTAAAAAATGAACAGGACAGTCGCGACACGCCGAGAGAGTCGAGCGGGCGACCTCTTTCGCCGGGAACGGAAAAAGTGGCAATAAAATCCTTTCAGTTCAAAGGTCGAAGCTGCAAGTCTTCTTAGCTCGTCAGCTCATATAAATAATAATAATAAATGCAAATATCAAGCCGTGATCAATATAATGCAAAGCGCCATTCTACTTCCATTCCCATTTTATATGTATATATATATAGATATTAAATGTCTCGGAGCTCTGGCATCGTTCGTTTATATTCTACTGAGTAAATTTAAAATCTGTGATTTAAACACATGTAGCTTTACCAGAAGAATCAAAGCTAACAGTCAGTAAATGTTGCTTCGTCAGAACCGCGTGGTGATAGTGTCATCAGCTTTGACTGAGTGGAAAACTAGCCGTAGACTCCCAAAGCCCTGAATCATCGGGGTTTCACTGGAGCTGCAGTCACAGGTGACTGGCGCCTCCCACGCACCACTGTCAGCCGTGATGTGCAGCAGCAAAACTGCTGAATGGCGTTATGATGCTGAAAGACTGTCAAAGTCACAGGAACAGTTTGCATATATTTTGCTGGTGCATGGTTACTGAGCCAATAACCCAGAGCCGAGAGACAAGCAGAGAGTGAAGTTAAAAAGCCCATTTTATGCATTTTGTCAAATTTTCCTTTACATTAATACGATTTAACGTGACGGTGTTGTGATCAATCATGTGCACACTGATGTGTGATTTAAATAGTGATGTGCTGAGCTGAATTAAATGGTTTGACTCAGAGAAATGATCCATCTCTTTTAGTTCTCTGGTGGTGGATGCTGATTTAGTTTTACCATGAATATTGTTTTTTTTTTTGTTTTAGAGACACAGATTATTCAACTGAACGAGCCTCTTTTCATTAAGGTCCTTCTTTTTGCAACCATCTTATATGACAGGTGTACATATCATCACCATGAATCATGAAACCTGTCAGTTTGGAGTTTTTGACGTGAAAACGTTCTTACCTATGAAGCGTATGACGCGGCGGATGAGGGGGTTGAGGTAGCAACAGTCTCCCGTCACGATGGTTTTCTCCTGGGCCAGGAGAGATTCCCTCGTTGACTTCATCACGTACATGGAGACCTCTCCCACGAATATCTGCGCACAAAAAAAAAATATGACTGAATGAATAAAATATGAATTTCAAACGAAAAGAAATGGGAAGTTAGACTGCCTGTTGTGGAGCAGTGGAAAATCGGGCCCTGTAGTGGCCTGTGAACTCAAACCACGAGGTCTTAATGCAGCTGTTCCTCGGGTCCATTATGATGGGGACATTACATTGGGTCTAATGGAAAATCTGCCGCTGGACACACAAAATAAAACTCACTGCCTGCTGCTGCAAAATATGCGTGTCTACGCTTGTGTGTATACAGTACGTGCCTTTGTGTTAACATGATTTTCACCTTGGGTTTCTGTGTCTGCGTTCACAAACGCTTCAAGCCCCAGTATGGTCATAAAAACCACCTCCATGTATTTTATAATATAGTTTTTGTTTTTCACAACTTATTTAGCAACCAGCCACGCGATGTTTGGAAGAATTAAGAAGACACTGGCACCGACAGCACTCAACATCACATGAATATGAATGTATTAAAGCTTTGCGCTGGATTCCGTCTTGTCTGGATTTGTCAGTGTGGAGGAGGTGAATGAATTCAAACACTTGTTTTTCCACTGGAAGATGAGTGTGACATTAAAAATGCAAATGATGAATCATGGCCTATCATCGTGACGGAAAAAAAAAAAAAAAACATCTTTTGATGTATAATGACCCACAAACATCTGTCGTCAAGAGCAACATAGCCCGAGGAGGCCCGTATCCTCAAAGAGAGAGTAATTTCGAAAGGCAGCTTGCAGTTTGGGACAAATCAAAATGGATTTTTGTTTTCAAGAGTATCAACATAGAACATCCCTACCGGCGGCAGGCTGTGAATCATAGGTCAGGGTCAGTACTGCAAATCACACCCATAAGAGAAGGTTGGGAAATTTGGTCATGAGATATTTTCCAGATATAAAAAAATAAAAAATAAAATAAAATAAAATAAAATAATAATAATAATAATAATAATAATAATAATAATAATAATAATAATAATAATAATAATAATAATAATAATAATAATATCATATTTCATCAGACCTATGCCACCATGTGACCCTTGAGGGGATTATTACAGATGAGCGACAAAATCCGCTGCTGCCGTTCAATTTTATAACCCCACATCTTGTAGAAATAGGCGAAGGCCTTTTTTTTCTTTTGTCCAGAAATAAAATTTACATTCAAAATTGGGCTCTCACTTAACTTCCACCCATTCATTTAGTGATACCTATCCTATGGTCATGGTGATCTTTGAGCTATCAATAAAATTCCTCTGGTTTATTTTAACTCACGTAACCGCCAACCTCCTTCATATAAAAGGAGAATACCACGGAAATGTCTGAGCAGAAAAGGAAAAGGTTAAACAACAGACCCAGAGAGAGAAACATGCATAATTCGGAGTACTTTGCTTGAAACGGGAAAAAGGGCAGACTTCTGTTTCATGTACTATCCCAGACTGTGACCTTTTTCCCCAGTGTTACAGATTAATTGGAGCTCAGGTCCATAATACTCATGAAAGTTCATGAAGTACTTTACCTTTGGAAAGAAAATGACTGAGTGAAACAGCCCGAGTGTTTAGGAGAACCATTTTTTCAAATATTTTTCCCCCACATATTAAAAGCGACTGCCGTACCCTGTGGAGAACCATGAATGATTCATGGTATGGCTTCCTCCAGCATATTGACGGCCAAATATATTTTTTTTAAATCAGAAAACAATCAAGTGCTCAGCCTGAGGCGGCAAAAAACACATTTTGTGTTGATTGTTGCAGTTTACAAGTTGTTTGATTTCCTCGAAAATTTCCTCAAAAAAACTAATCATCGCGTTACAAGTGGCGTATCGGCCAGATAAAGCCGCACTACAACGGAAAGTCTGAAAAGAAAAATAACTCCTATCATTTCCTGTTCCCATGTTTCATGATTAAAATGAATTACATATTAATCCACTCCAAATCACAGCCTCCCATTGTAAAAGAAAATAGATTCCAAAGATAAAGGAATTCTGGTGATGGACCCACCGAGCTCAACACACTCTGCAGATGAATCACTTTACTGTTTGGCTGACTTGCTTTGTCCAATTATTTCAACGTCATTTGACAAAATTAGAGAGAAGTGGGCGCAATTAGTTAACGAGACCAAAAACAGAGCTAAAACCGTGAAACATGACACAGAACAAATGCTAATGCCGCCGTGTGCCGTCTGCCCAACCTGTAAATTGGCTTTTTGCTTAATCATCTACTTTACAATGCACCTTTAATCTGTTCCCAATCAGCTGGTAATTTTCCCCATTGCTACCAAGACACATAGAAAGTGAGGGGAATTACATTTGTAAAGGTAAGGAAAAACTGCTGCAGTTTCCATACAGTATCTTCAGCTCAAGAACATCAATAAACTCTGGAAGGAAAGTTTTATTTTGTGTCTTTAGTCACATAGCGCAAAGGCCCCAAGTCCACAGGTCTGAAGGTGAAGGATTGTTTATTGACCTTCTCACCTCCGCCGCCTCCCGATGCTCCGACCGCGTGGAACACATTTGCATAAATGACTGCCTCTCTGCTAATTGGCTAAGCACCGCAGCCTTGACATCGTTGATTACGATTGGTCGTAAACTTCTTTTCTGCTTCATGGCGCGTGTGGAGATGGAGCGATTTACAGCGCGGCGTGGAGCACCTGACACAGCAGCTCTCAAAGGGCACAATTAATAAAGTTTGGGAGTGCGTAGAGATGGATAAAGGGGAATGGGAGATACAAAAACCCATCAATACACCCACCACAGAAAGAGAATGAGCTGGAACAATGGGAAATGACCCGCATTGTTAAACAAAACTGAAACTGCTGCCACAGTCCATTTTAAGGAGCAGTGTGTGATCAGGAGAAAGCAAGATTGAAAAGTTTTAAAGAAAACTCCACATAAATGAAAAACTAAAGCTTCACTATTAAAGACGTGAGACAAAAGAACACGACCATATTGATATACATGAAGAAAAAAAAGCCAATATTTCTTAATAATAGCAGTAAAGTAAATGTATTCATGTCAATATTTGTGTGACTTCTAGTTTATTTTAAATTGATGTGATGCATTTCTATACTGTGAAATAATTAGTAGAAGAGTCTGTTGTCACACTTCCTATCCAGTCCGAGCACTCTCCCAAATTGTGACCTAATTTAATTTATTGTTTCATTGAGGAAGTCCTAGAGTGTGTGTGTGTGTGTGTGTTTGTGTGTAAAGATGTGCAACACTATGGCCCGTTGGTGCATCTCCTCGCCAATGAGTTCAAGAAAGGAAAGGCAAGCCACAGGATTTGTTTTACTTGTGGAATAAAAGCGGTGCTTATTCAGAGTGTACCGTAACATGCTGGTGACAGCACTCAGAGCGCCGACAGCATGGCACAAAATGTCCGGGATACTAAACGAATAAAAGTGGAGACACAAAGAGGCAGCAGAACAGCGCCATCTCATCTCATTGCAAATGGACGGTGGCGTGGGTCCAGGAAGGAGATATCTTTAACAATCACCTTCCTGATTAAGTGCCTCTTCAAAAGCATAATAGAAAAGGAAGCCGTCTGTTGGGGGGGGGCGGGGGGGGCTAAAAGCTGGGGTAGGTGAATGGAACACATACGGTACAGTGTTAAAGGCCTAGAGTGACATATTACTGCTGCATCCTCTATACACCTTGTGTATAACCATCAGTGTATACAGCGCACAGAACAGCAACCTACATCATACACGCAGTGACAAAAGTATCTCAACAATGAATCAGTTGTGTTTCAGAAATGCACAACACGCTGTGTTTCAGATGATGATTTGAGTGTGCTTACATATCATTTTTTATTTATTTTATTTTATTATTTTTTCATTCTGGGATCTGGTTTAAATAGGAAACGATGTTTTATAATATTATGATTAACATATACACAAGCAAACACTCTCCAGGATGTGTTTGGATTAGATATTAGGCATTTTACTATGATCTGACCGACAGGCCCAGAGATGGCGGTAGCACGGAGCGACACTGACACCTGGTGGCCTTATGTCGCTACTGCAGTTTGAAGAATATCACAGCTAAATAAACAACAGAGCCACTGTCCTATATTTGTCTAAAGCCATCACGCAGCTTTACAAATTACCAGCTTAAAGGAATCACGACATGTTCAGACAATCATTTCTAATAGATCCTTTTTTCACAGCAGATATTTTTGTCACATCAAACCAGGTATCGCATGTGTCTAATGAATCATTTTAATGAGGGCTGCACTCCATTTCACTGGGGTCCAAGACCCCCACGGTGCACTGACACAAAAAAACGGTATTAATTACACCTGTGTTAGCAATGTCTGCCATGAGAGGGAAAATCCATACAGTGCACTAATTCTATTTAATATGCATTGAATACTAATAGTCACAGTACATTGTTTCAGCAGCTTGTATACCCCACATAAAATTAGCTGATATAACTACAGGAAATAATCTCTAACATTTCCCAAAAACCAGCCACGTTCCTTTGGAAAGATGAAATACTTATTTTCACATTTTTTAAAGATCATGACGACTCTGACATGCACACTTTCTGGCTTAAGACAACTAGGACACAAAGTGGACTAGTAATTATTCATGAGTACGTTTTTCTGGTTAACAAATGCAAAAAATAGGACAAAAAAAAAAAGATCTCAGCTGTAAGCAGAAAACCCATTGTTTCGGGAAAAGCAGAGAAGTGGGGATGGAGGGAGCTTAACACATGCACACCAAATCTGATCATGGCTGTTTACACACACGACTCTGAGTTGTTTTTTTATTTGAAACCCTGCCGTGAAACAAACAGGAAATGTTTGTGGGTTTTTTTACTCACTATAGCCGTTGGAGCCGAAGCCACCACACAGTACAGGATGAGCGGAGGGATGAAGCTGGACTCCTCCGCGCCAGGGTACGGCTTCATCAGGTCGGCGTCGTTGCAGAAGAAGCCCTGCACGTGCACGCCGAACAGGTCCGTGCACTCCATGTAGTAGGCCAACAACACCGTGCCGGACATGATGACGAGCTGGAAGAAAAACATGGCGGAGCGAGAGAGTGTGGGGGGAAAAAGTTGAAAAAAGGAGGAGAAGAGGCAAAAAGAGAAGAGTTAGCCCAATCCTTCGTGTTTCAGTGGTTTTGTCTAAACGATGCTGTCGTGTGGCTGATCAGCTGGGATGTGTCTGACAGGTTTTAATACCAACAACTGCATAAATTCTCAGAACCCACCCCCCCTTCTGTCTTTTTCTCTCTCTCTCTTTTTCTCTAGTCCTGAACAAGCATCCGCCACTATCCTTTACCACCTCCTTTCCTCCCTCACCCTCTCATCCTTTCATCCCTCTCACATAGTCTTTTGTCTCTGGCCTCCTTTCACTCTCTTTCTCGAATTGACTGCAGGCAATTTTGCGTTTTTTTTTTTTTTTTAATATGGTTTCTTTAGTCACTGATGACGAACCAACCCCAGGAATAGAAACTGTAAGATGATGCTCAGCAAGGCTTTTTGATGGGGTTTCTGAAAATCATCTGCATATGTTTCACTCAGCCGCTAAAAAAAAATCAACATCGCCAGCACCACGCTCTGATTTTAGAGCATAGCGAACAAAATATATCATGAAACCCTTTATTACTGGCAAGACTGCCAAAGAAAAGGAAAGACCCGTACAGTGGCCAGCAAATGGAAGGAAGGAGATATCATAATCAGGCAAAAGCAGTGACGATTCAAAAAAAATCAATAGATGAATATGTCACACTCGATTGTGTCCGACTATTTTCTCCTTTTGAAAAACTGTGTACCTTGAATGGTTCCTGTGATTCATAAAATATGGTGAGTGTAGTTCTTCCGTCCAACACCAGGCGTCGCTGCGCGACTACAAACTGACAAACACAACACCACAAACATTTCTTTTTTCGACATAATTTATATTTCCTGACATAATGAAGGAGCAATTTTAATTCCGCACTGCAATCAAAGAAAAACAGATGCAATTTGAGTTTTCTAAATTCTACATTTCTCTGCAGATCTGAGCAACTACGTTTTTCTTTGTAGACAAGACAATTGTCAGACTTAGTCTAAAATGTTGTCAAAGGCTCCAGCAAGGAGCCTGACCTGTTTGGGACATTGTATATTTTCTGTGTCAGTCGCTCACGGTGCTAAGCGCAGTATAATTTGGGCCTTTGTGCTGATTCACCACTAAAAAATGCAGTCTCGTATAATAAACTGGACCATATGGCCCGTGGGATTCAGACAATGAAGGCAGTGAAACCAACGGACAACAGGGGAGAGATGTTGGCGAGGCTAGTCCAGTGACAGATGGCACGGCGAGATGTCCAGGTATGCGTGTCTGTGCAAGTGTGTGTACTGTATGTGTTTTATTTGTTTCTATGCCAACTCTTGGATTAACACAAAGCTTGTCGGCAATGCATTTTTTCTTTTGTCCCGTTGCAAAGGAGCCCCCCGCTGTGGAGAATATATTGACTGTGGGGATGCATCCACACCTACTCGCATAGGAAGGCTGCACGCTTAACATCACGGTTACACACACACACACACACACACACACACAAGTAAAGCCACTCAAACAGAAATCCTCTCACTCCTTTATCTTTAAGCAGCTTGTCCACGCACAATATGAACATCACTGAGGCCCAGAGATTCGCTTTAATTTTCATGTCTGCATGTTGCTCCACAAACAAGTTCCTGCAGGTTAATCCTGCCGCAAATACATTCATGGGGTTCCTCTAAAAATATGTAAATACTTATTCCCATATCCACTTTACAGGAATGCCATGCAATAGCTTATGTGATCGCACACCTACGGATGGCAGACACACACCCGGGAAGGGATTGGACATATTAACTAGAGGCTTGTACTCGAGGGCACTCCTGCTAACCTTTAATATTATTACTGGGATTTCGTTCACTTTGACCTTCATCTTATTTGCATTTGAAAAAAAAAAAAAAAAAAAGGAAGCCTCAAGCTCATTTTAGAAGATCCATCACAATTCCTGTTAATCCAACAGAGGCATGATGAGTTCAGATTTATGCCAGAAAATACCGGGCTACTTCAGAAAGGACGGCGAGCAGGCTCTTCGCCGTTTCTTCCCCAATCCAACCACCTCCTCGATTCTAGATCTCAATAAGGCTTAACGTCATCGTGAACGCACCCTTCCTCCATCTGCATCTCCACACAGAGGGTCACGAACAACCTGTGAGCCATTTGACACCGTGAGAGTCCTTAGGCTGTGACAAACGAGGGAAACGGGAGATAAAGCAACTCTGCTGCTCTCTGGGTTGTGGGTCGGCCCTCTAATCACCTTTTGATAAAGACATTGTTGTATTGTGGCGACTCTGAGTGTCGCAGTGTAATACCTGGAGGCGGCTCACCATTTCTGCAAATGATTCCTGAGGCCGTGTGTTGGGTCCTTGTGTGCTTTGACTTGTGGCTCCATTATATTCCCCTCAAACGGAGGAGTCACGGTCACGCTGCGTCGGGGCTGTGTGAAGGGCAGACTGACAGAGTGTCCGTCGTAAAAAAAAAAAAAAAAGAAAAAGAAAAAAAACGCTCCCACAAGTTTTATCATTCCTCCCTCTAAGGACTTTTTTGCTGGAGCCTTGGCCTCTGTGAGGATTTTAATGGGAGTGGACAAGAACGACCTACCGCTATCATAGATAATTCAATTAGTCATAAGCAGAAAGTAATTTGTGTTTTTATTTTTTATTTTTGATGAAAGCGTCAGGCTTAGTTCATTTATTAATACAATTGTGAGTTTGATGGATGAATACATATTGTGTAAGTATTTTTTTTTTCCCCAGTGATGATTAGTTGGCTATGGACAGTTTGAAAAGGTTTGAATAATAAAAAGGCCCAGCCGTGCCAAAGACAGCTCCTCTCTTCATCCCGCCTCATTAATATGTAAAGTACAGCACCTTGTGTCATTCAGGATTTCAAAAAGGGTCATCCAGTCTTTTCGGAGTCTGAGGGCCAGATTTTCTAAAGCCTGTTTTTCCCTTCAGCTGGATTTTGACTTTGACGAGTGAAACATCAGCTGTGGGAACAACATCTCCACACTTGCCTGCTGAGATACTGACACGCTGCTCCAACCGTAACCTGCTCAAATCTTAGTCCATATTTTTTTTTCTCTAACAAAGATCCACCGGACCAATGCAACTAGTCCTCACAAATCATAGTCAATGTTGAGACATGTTTCCCGTCTAAACGTTAAAATATAAAAAGTAATTAGGCGTAGCGTAGCTCTAAATATAAATTCAGCATCAGATTCCCCTGTCTAAAATAAAATCCCCTGAGTAAGAAACATATTGCGTCAGTGTCGAGAGAGAGAGAGAGAGAGAGAGAGAGAGAGAGATAAAGAGAGACATCAAAAAGAAACAGTCCCAGCGGGGAGAGGATTTTTTTTTGTTGTCTTTGAAATAATGACAGCCTTGAACATTATTACAGCACACTGGCAGAGAAAAATGAGCAAGACAGAATTAAGTAGGTAAATTAAAAAAAATAAATCATTCCGATTTTTGGCAGGAGATTTTCCTCACTGCCTGGCACTGTTGTGTGAAGTTGTTTTTTGTACACAAGATCTGAAAAGTTGAGGTGGTCATAGTTAAATGAATGAAGCAGATTTTTTTTTTATGGCACATTTTTACATCTCTACCTTCATTTTCCTGCTGTTTTTTTCCCCCTTCCTTCTATATTCTATTTATTTGTATCCCCTTTCATCTCACAGTCCTGCTTTTTCCATCCCATAGTTCCTCTCATGGCGACCCCAGGAACCACAAACGATGCTCTGGCGATGAAGTCACGGAAGACGCACAACAAGTCGCACGACTTAATAAACACATCACCAGAAATAAAACAGGGTCCCTGTGAAACCGCCTCTGGCACTGAGGCGCAGGGCCCAGCTGTTCCAATCAGGAGCCTGCGTTTGGGGGTCACGTGACAGCACTTGCCCCTTCATGCATTGCTCTGCTCGTGACAGGCAGGGTGAGTAAAAAGAAGAAAATGCAAAAAAAAAAAAAAGGAGAGGAAGAACCAGAGGCGCAGGGAAAGAGTGTGAGTAGCATGAAGATGAAGGGATCCAGAGGAGGATGGAAAGGGGGGAAGGGAGGAATAGGAAAAGATGACGGGAAAGAAAGAGTGAGGAGGCAGGATTGAAAGAAGGCGTGAGAAAAATATTAGTCTGCGAGGACGTGAGAGAGATGCATCATAGAGATGGAGGGAAACAGAAATCAGATGCAAGGGGGAGGAGGAGAGATGGATAGAATGCCTCATAAAACAAGAGGGGGGGAGAGTGAGGGAACAACGAGCACTGTACAAAAGCCTCAATCTTATCAACTCGTTTTCCACTTTTTTAAATGCCCGGTGGGCTATGTGGAAACTCAATGGTATGAACTATCAACCTACATTAGCATTGTTTTAAAGTTTCACGATGATGCTGTACAAAATCGAATGATCCCAATGATCTCAAAATCCCATACACACAATATTTGACCTGCATTTTCAGCAATTTTGTGTTGTCATGCCGCCATTAAAGTGGCCAACAGAAAGTGCCCACGCTCGCTCTGACTAAACATGACCTGCACTGACCTCGTCCCTAAACGGGCTGCAAATAAATTAGAGGACGAGAATGCAGCATTATGGGTTTCAAAGGGGAAGGATTTTTAAATTGAATAAAAAAAAAAAAAAAAAAACCCTAATGCTGCCTGTTAAAACTATCTACGAAAAGCAATTCAAGAAATGTAATGGCTTTAATTCCCTCATCTCTGAAACATCACACAGGCCAATCTTAGTGGAGATTAATCAATAACCAGTGACGGGTCGCTGGGTTCTGATTGGACTAAATACAATGAAGAAGGGCGAGGTCGATGATGCCAGTGTTTCTATGGTAACAACAATGTCTCCTGCTGATGGAGGAAAAAAAAAGTGCGTGATGTAGCATGTACG
Source organism: Colistium nudipinnis (assembly GCA_016785305.1). Classification (NCBI taxonomy): domain Eukaryota; kingdom Metazoa; phylum Chordata; class Actinopteri; order Pleuronectiformes; family Rhombosoleidae; genus Colistium; species Colistium nudipinnis. The sequence continues at coordinate 227,048 of JAFBJU010003263.1, read as the reverse complement.
GTGGGATTTTTGGTAGTAGGTCACATTTACTTACATAAATACATGCATGTGCTACACAAGAGATGAATAGTTATCAATGCTTCATTTTAAAGTCAGATTGAAACCGACCTCAGCTTCCTATGATACCGAGCTGTTTGAACACGATGCTCTGGTTTAGGATGAACAACGTCCCACAGAGCATTTCCCACTGAGCCAGGACGCCTGACAGCTGTAAATGAGCAAACTGCTACCCTACGATGACGGCCTGACTGACAGTGAAACCTTTTACAGAAGCCAGGGGACGCTGAGATGATTCATTAGGTGTCACATTTCTAAATATTTATTTATTTTTTTTACTCAGAGGACAAAGCCTGAAAAGTGTGTACATTCAATGTGCTTTATAGTTAGTGCCGTGCAGAGATTTCACATCCAACCTACAGCCTAGTCGCGTCGGAATAAAAGTGGAGGTTTAATTGACAATATGGGATTTAACGTATGGAAATGTATCGTTATCTAGCAACCATATATTGCTCATCTGTCTGTTCTATTCTCATGCCTTTTAGTCCTTTTGGATTGAAGCTTATATAATAAACTTGCACTCAACAACAATCTCACTGGCTACTGTGGTGAGGTCGTGTACAGCTCAGTTACAAATAAAAATTGAGTCAAAGTAAAATAGATAAATAAATCAAAAAAACATGGGGTATCACTTTTTGCCATCTGTCATCTACAACCACACAAAGCTAAATTATTGATATCTGACCAATCAATACATGTGTGCGTGTGTGTGTGTGTGTGTGTGTGTCTGTATGTGTATAATGGATGGGGAGTGAGTTAATGTTTCACATGTGAATGGAAAAGCAGAACAATTATGAATATAACTCCTGCCTATGAAGCAATGTGGCAAAAAAAACAACAACCCAGGCTGAGGCATCAAGGCAACACATCACAAATCCAAGTGGAAATGATTACATACATAACAGTCACCTTCTATTTATTAACCAACTCTCTCATCTTGGAGGACACGTCATAATGGTAATAATGATAATGGTAACACACACGGATGGTTGAAAAAAAAATATGTGTAAGTGATGCACAAAGGTCAGTCAAGGGGAAGGTAGGAGATAAAGGCAGCGGCAGGAAGAAAGTGCTACACACAGAGTGTGTGTGTCTGTGTGTGTGTGTGTGTGTGTGTGTGTGTGTGTGTGTGTGACAGAAAGAGTGAAAGTGAGTGAGAGAGCGTAAAAGAGGCAAATGAGAGTGTGGCAAGGCATCCGGAGACTTACTGATTCATCTGATTAAGGACTTTCAGCTGACATGGTAATTAAATATGGAGGAATATGAGGGAGCGAGACACACACACACACACACACACACACGAGCGAAATTGGTTTTACATCAATTCTGATACTTTACGCTCCAGTTAGCTGTGTATAATTTACAAGAAAAAGTAATTTGCCAACAGTTAAATTGTCACACGCGCGCGCACAGGCACGCACGCGCACACATACACACACACAGAGAGTATCTCACCTCTACAAAGATGAAACATGGGATGATGGAGTAGCTGCGCAGGGTGTTGTTGGACGCCATCTTGCCTCCTGTGGGGAGACTTCTCCTCTCAGGACTCACAGCAGCTCAGTCTGCAAACACAGAAAAGGCCAAGTGTCAGCCATCGTCGTCTGAACAGGACAGATATCGATCCATTTACGTTTTCCGACTCTGAAATATGAACGGGAAGCGATCTCCTACGGCTGAAGATTGCCACGTATTACACGTCATTGTAAATCAAAGTCCATCAATCCGGACCCATTGATTCGTTTACGGGAGGCCTCGTGCACTTTGTTGGCAAAAACTGCAAAGCTGTATTTTGTGTTTCTGTCTTTCCTCTTTTCACATGTTGATGTAACAGGCGTGTCTCCTTCTGTCATCTTGTTTTACTGCGTTTCATCCTAGCTCGACATGGCATTTTCTCTTGGAGAATTATGAGAGCTGATTAGTAAGCGTGGGAGTAGAAATCTCTCGTGGAGATGAATACGGAAAAAAGCTTTTATTTATTTTTTGTTCTATCAAACAGCTGACAAAAAAAAAAAAAACGGCCTGAGATAAAGAGACACACACCAAAAAAACACAGCTAAGCAGTGACACACAAAATCTATTCAGAACTCACAGTGTGTCCAAGTTTATAAAGGTCTGTGCCATTTATCCCGCAAATGTGCCTGCAGAAAAAAAAAATCTGCAAAAGTAAGGCAGTGTGTGCTCCGCTCTGTCTTTAGGGCATTATGGATTTCTGCCTGTAGGAAGTCACTATTGGATTGTTGTCAACGAACTGCAAAACCTGATATTTAATATTGATATTCACTTTAGCTTTTCGAAATAATGAATATTAAAATTCATATTTCTCTCCTCGCAGAGACGTGGACTCATCCGCAGAACTGATGGACGGCCTCTCTCTTTTCACGGGGAACTGCGAGCAGGTTCCAGAAAAGAAGTCTCGCCTGCCACGTCGATTTAATTTCTCACCGTGGATCCACGAGCAAAGCCGCTGCTGAACATTCATGCCATCGGTCACAGTGCGTATTAACGCTGTAATCGGCCTCCGGCGACTAAGTTGCTCTTCAGATGAGAGGCAGGTGGAGATGCATCGGCTACAGAGGAGGAATTCTGGCGACGTGCTGCCAAAGACTCCAAAAATTAAATGACCTTATAATTCCATTCAGACTGTTACACTTGATGCGCCATGATATGCTCACTTAAAAAAAAAATTATGATTTAGATTTTTTCCCCTCAAGCTTGCTCCACCGAAGCAGGATTTTTAAACGTTGTGGGAAATTGGATTTTATTTTTCCCGTGATTTAAAAAAAATAAATAATATACAACATCTCTCTCTATACAAATGCACCAGCAAACAATACCGTTCCTCGGTAGCCACGGCAACCTGCATTGCACGCCAAGTGCTGCAACTGTGCGGCGATCAATGACAAAGGCCCATAAATGTAAAACTCAGGCGTGTAGTGTCGTGCGTCATCAACGTTACATACAATATGGATATTTCTTCCCAAATGTATATAAAAAAAATTGCAGCTTGGGTAAACAGGATGTTCGAGGAAACAATGAAAGTTGGCCCACATTAAAAATCTGTTCTCATATTCTAAATAAAAAGGCAATCGATACATGTAATAAGTCTCATTTCTTACTTATATTACATTTCAAGACCAACCGACCCAAATGATAGGCTCTTTCAATAAGCTTAAATACATTTTTCCTACACAGGCATCTCAGAACTTCTGTTTTGCTTCTCATACGCACAATGCGAGTTGAAACCTTCAACCCTCTGACAGGCGTTGTCTATTTTTGTGAAAGACTCCGAAGCCGCACAGCGTAGATTTTTTTTTTATTTTAGTCCTGTTCTCCGGCAAATGGTGCGAGAGGAATAGCGGAGAAGAAACTGGCAATTTAACAGTTGGACTGAGAGCTTGGTGATTTGGCTCGGGGGGGGCTCCTCCGTGACAGATTATTTGATTCAGAGAATTTAAGTGGGGCCCGCACTCAGTGTCAAAGAGTTTACGCGGCACTCATTTGTTTCTCAGCAGAACACGCTCGCAGCTCGGCGGAGCGCCGAACAATTGGACTGAGTTGCAGTAAAAGTCTTTTTTTTTTTTTTTTTACTTATTTTTAACTCGCAGGCCCAGGGACGTCGCGGTTCCAAAAGGTGGTTCACAGATCAAAACCAGGGAGCGTTTTTTTTTTTTCTCTCCAATTCTAGGAGGGAGTTTATCCCAGTCAGATGAAAGGTGATCTGATTGGCCCGCAGGCCTCGTCAGCTCCCATCAGCGTCTCCACGCCGCTCGGCCGGGCAGTGATGACTTTGTCTAGACGACGAGAGCCACCTGTGAAATAAGGAGCCGGGAAATATCGTCCGAGGGACCGTCTCCCGGTCTCCGGCTGAGCGCGTGCGGTCTGCGAGCGTGACCGAGCTGTCACCGTGACAGAGTTGGCAAAAAACCAGCGTAGCAAAATTAAATATATTACCTGGTGATATCGCCATTTCGGCGGCGCCGCCTCCGTGACCTCGTCTCACGCTCCACGCCTGAAATCACCGGCGAGGTCAAAAACTCACTTGGTTTACGGGTCAAAGTGTATCATTTCTTTATCGAACACCAAAAAGAACTCACATTTGCGATTGCGTCAAATATTTTTTTCCGACAACTTCATGAGCTTTTCGCCACAAAAACGAGAGCGAAACCAAAGTGTGAAGTTGCTGCAGCTCACTGGAAAGGTCATTAAGGCCGAGCGAGCAGATATTTTTTCCCCCCACACGTTAATCATACGAGAAACAAGCAGGAAAGAAATACATAAGTCATCTTTTTTTTTTTTTCCTCACCTCGCCTGTTTACACGACACAGGTTTGTCTTATGGTTAATGCGGCCGAGGCTTATTTAACGGGGCGGCCACTGAATGTAATAAACCACATAATTAGTGATATTATCTGAGCTACTTTCCATGAGCCCATGTAGAACTGCTCATTATTGTGTGTGTATGTGTGTGTGTGTGTATTTGTTCTTACTTTTCGAAACGCTGTGCACAGTTACAACATGAGGCTATTTTGAGTTGTTTTTGTTGTTTTCTTTTTTTTATACATCAAAACTTTCACCGGGACACGAGCCAACTCAGCACGCCGGCACAAGTCCAGGCCTTCCCTACAAAACACTGCTGCGCCTTTTATTATCCCAACAACAATAAAGAGTTTTTGGATACTGAAAATGACCCTGCTCCAAACTCTTTAAACCACTCTGATCTCTACAAACCTTTTTTTTTTTTTTTTCCCTGAAAGTATAAAAGTTTGGAAAAGGCTGGTGGATAAAAATTTATACAAATCTCATTTCGTGCGGGCTACAACACCACCACAAGGACTCACAGCACAAGACTTGAGAGAGACAAATACAAAGGAGGCAGAATGAAAATGATGGAGGGAAAAAAAAATGGTGTTTTGGCAGATGGTTCATCGGGGGGGAGGGAAGAAATCTGGCCGTCTCCCCCGGGAGAAACCGCTTATGATTTTCTGTGGGAGTTACAGGCAAAGAAGTGATGATCAGTTTCTCTCGGTGCCTCCGCTTATCACACCTAACATCCGGTTTCAACGAGGGAACAGCTGGATTTTAAGGATACAGAAAACTGGAGGATGCTCTTCGCCGTAATCTTGTGGAAATATTCAGTGTATTTAATATGGTTCAAATTTGGTGGTTAAACCCATGGAAATTAAAAAAAAAAGCTGTTGTGTAGAATATACAGTATATTTTCTCATATAAGAACAATGTTTTATTCCGAAATTCTTTATGTTGATATTATTGTCATATTTCAGCAGTCACTACTGAACAATTATGTTTCCTTTCATGACAAAAAACGGATTGAAATTGTGCTGTGGCTTTTAACTACTGTGAGGCACCACAGGGCGTCTGCAGCCTTAATGTTAGACCAGGAAGTGTTTTTGGAGTCCGATTTTAGTGAGTCATGCGTTCGGTTAACACAATTTAACCTTCTGGCAACTCATGTCATGTGTTCTGACGCCACGGAGGAAAAACGTTTGTGACAAGCTTTGAGCGCGCCTCCCCCGTCATGTTTTCTGCAGAAATGAACCAGAGACAACAACTGTCAAACAGACAAGAACTACGTCCGTCACACAGATGATGTGCTCAAAAAGGCTGGTGTCTGCAAACCGTCAGGAAAAAAAATTATACAAGAGAGGAATAAGAATGAGAAATGAAAAATTCAGTCAGCCGACTAGTGGCTCCCCTTGTATATAATAAAATATATGAATGTGGCAAGACGGTGATGTTAATAATATAAACATTTATATTTGAATGTGTCCAAAATGATCTTAAAAAGCCTATTTCCACAATGCACATTGGCAATTTGACATCCACAAAAATATGACCATAGGGAAAAAGATATGTATAATGTTTCTGACATATAAGAGTGTGTCTGTTGCACGACTCTCCTCCAACATCTGCACAACCCACGAGAGCAGTTGATAATGCAGGACATATGAATGTCTCACACACACAGAGAAGTCAGACGGGAACAAAATAGTAACAATTTGATAGAAGAATATCCAGACTGAACTTCTCCAAAAAATAAAACTTGCTCACAGATAAAGTATTTTGACTACATAAGAAAGACATAAAGAAGACATGAGAACATCTCTGGATTTCCAGGGGATTGCCTCAGCTTCTGGTCTGCGTAATGTCTTTTCTCCTGACGAATCACGGCCCTGTTGTTTCATCCCCAATGTCATAGCACAAAACGATGTATTATACTATATTATTAAACTATAAATGATCTTATTGAATTTGGGCTGACGGTGTGATGACATCTTCAGGTGCTTTTCAATTTCCTTCTGAATTATTGATTGTTCATGAGGGAAGGGATTGAAGCCAAAATGTTATATTATTGAACTCAAAAATCCATTCTATTGAACTTTAAAAATCCACAGTTGTGGTCAGGCATATGCACGGAATTATTCCAGCCGGGATGGCGGAGGCTGCTTTCCTTTCAAACTAATTTCATTGGTAGACAACTGGGAATGCTGCCGGTCACATTTGCATATGTATAAATGGAGATTTTGTTAAGTTGAGAAAAAAAAAATGCATTTTTCTACAAGCGCTCCAAGGCTTCTCTATGTGTGTGTGTTTTCACTTTGAGTGTTGAATGCTGAGTGATGCGGTTCAAGTTTTTTTTTCTGACGCTGCCTTGTAACATCTCTGTTTATATTTAGATCAAATGGGAGTGTTCAGCTATTTTTCAGTCCGATAACGACGCTCGACACATAAGCATGGAGACAAACACTTTTCCTTATCATATTTCCAAATATTGTTCAAAATATAAAGCTACTGTCGCTTCCTATAACAGACATGTTCCGATACCATTTTTTCCTTTCCAATACCGATTCCTGAACTTTAGGTATTGGCCAATACAGATTCTGACTAGAAAAACAAAATTAACAACAACACACCTTGTTCGAACAGCTGTATGCTACTAACCAAACTTATTTTATGATCTTATTAATGCAAATGAATAAATCTAGACATAATCAAAAATGACTCCCTTTAAATCCAAAAGCCACATTTAATTTAAAAAAAAAACTTTTTCAGAAACATCATACATTACATGTAAAGCTACAACTACAGACATGCCTGTGAATACACTAAAAGGGAGTCACTAATATGATTATTAGTATTGAGGGGTTTTTTCCTTTTTTATTTTGCGATATATTATGTTTTAGAAAACATGTAGATGAGCCTCTGTTCCCGCTTGTAGTTCGTCACCTCTGAAACATGTCCCGACGCAAGCTCACAAAATAATCATATAGTTTTATCTTAATTAGCCATAGCTATATTAGGACTTTACATGCTGCTGCAACATCAGCTGGTGGGTGATGCGGAAGCTTTATTCAACAAAACAAACACACCCGGACGCACAATTAAACAAACCACGTAGTTCAGCGCAATGGTTGACATTTTAAACTGTGGATCTGTGTACATGGTGTACCAAAAACACTCAGCAAGCACAAATACGGTCAATTATCGAGTATTGGGGGGAAAAAAAAACCTGTGCATAGCCAGCCTGAATATTTGGCTGCAACTTGAAATATTTCTCCATTAGCTCCCATTCACATCCAGAGTAATTATATACACACACGCACACACACACACACACACACGCGCTGAAGAGCCCACGCCACATTATGGCAAGCTATAAAAACACCCATTTGAGCCGACAGCGCACAACAACATACCACTCTAATTAATCAAATGTTCCTGTAAGTGTGTTAAATATGGATGTCAGGCCACATTAGGAGCCGATCGCTCTATCTCGCCTGGCAAAGCAAACACAAATATTCATGAAATTCTGCCGGGGGATTTTATCGTTCTTCCCCCGTTTCCTCTCGCGTCTTATCGCCTGAATGTATCAGGCTTCTAATAGATAAACCCAGGGGCCACTCAATCTCCAGAGGCAGGCCTTATCGCACCTTCGGGCCAATCATTCCCCCCGGAGACGTCACGCTGTCACTACTACTGGCCAATCAGGACAGAGCCACTGCACTAATAACACCAGCTCCACGTAGAGTAGTAATCAATTACCAGTGGACCACAGACGTATTATATATAGTATATATGCATGTGATCAATAACCAGTCTGGGGTGTGGGAGTAGCAGAAGCCTTACATAGCAGACGAGAGTTCAGAGGTCCCCGCTTCCTGCTTCCTCTCCACTATAAATCTGTCTGGGATTACTTTTTATACGTAACATAATGCACTTTACTGGTGTTTTTACTTAAATGATTCTAATTTGACACACATTCCATAAAAAAAAGCACCTTTCTATTGATAAGGTTTTATATCCTCCCACATGTAAAATCTACTCTAACAGGATTGTGTGGCGGCAGTTTCTTCCGAGTAGCCAGAAATCACATGCTTTTTGCTGTATCCAATTTCACGCACTCACCGCTGTTCAAGAGGCATGTTGAATTTCACATGTATTATTGGATCAATGGCGACATGAAGAGGTAATCATACACTAGAGCTCAGTTTCATTTTGGCAAATCTCGTGGGACGCACGTGTGCAAGCAACCCTCTAGTCGACTTAAAACAAGCTATAAAAATGCTTTAAAATCTCACTTCCAGCAACTTATGTGATAAAATCAGACTACATTGTGAAAAAGGCTGGTAAAAAATTCAACAGTGAAAGCAAAACCTGTAAAAGCACAAAACCAACCTGAATGAGACAAAAATCTATTACGGTACATGGAAACATGGGGACTGCAGTGACCTTAAAAATTGTCATTTTGGATTTTAGACAAGAATCACAAATATGACAAAATCACAGTAACGTTTTAACAGATGAAAATCAACTGTGATAGAAAACTGAATGATGGTGACAATAACAATGATGACCAGTTAAAGAGAGGCTGAGCCAAGCCATGCACACGGTTCTACCATGGAGTAAGATTTCACCCAGTATCAAGAAATATTTTGAGCTGACCAGTGTTGATATTGTGGGCGGTGGGCTTAAATAAATCAAGGTGGTCTTTAAAGTGGTCCAGGAAGCATCTGCAGCTACACCGCAAGAATGTGGACACACGTGTGCCGGACCACCTCCGAACGCGAGAGACTGGGATCCCACATTAGCGTCATTCATGCTGCCGATGATGTCACAGGTGAACATCCGTGGTATGTCACTGCCAGGCATGACGATGCCACCACACACCCTGTGACAAACTAGACTCTTAAAACGCACGGAGTGCATTAATCCAATCAACGACATGGAGACACACAAACACTTGTGAGGTGTCGCGCAATGAGCGGCGGGCCTGCTGACAGCCGGGGAGAGGCATCACCTGATGACATCTGTCTGCTGAATAATACTCTTTGCCTGCTACACTGCAGGGACGCGCCTGAATACACCTGTCCAATAAAAAACGTGCGTGCGCGCGCACACACACACACACACACAGCAAATGGCACAAATTCACAGGAAACAGCTACATATTGGCTGTCGGAGTTATACATCCGTCTCTGGCTGGGTGAGAGTGTCTTTACTTTCTGCTCTCAGCCCAGGGAGACAAAGTGGATCCAATATAAAATGCACACAGGCAGTTAGGGAAGGATGGAAGTCAAAGCAATATAAGCGTGTAGGGCAACACCATTAGGTGTATGTATTTCAACATAAGCAGCACCATTGATCCAGCCTATGAGGGCCAACACTCATTTCTGCTCCAATCAGGATCATCTGCAAATTCGGCGGGCAGCAAAATGTTATGTGATTATGATTTATGTTAATTATCAGATTTTTAGGATCTGAATTTTGTCACAAACTGAAGCCTGGCCCTGCGGTGCCACCAAGCCGCTGCACCAGGAGGTGGAAACTCTGGCCCTACGTCTCACTTCATTCCTATTCTGACAGAAAGGCGAGAAGGAGACCGGCGTTTTTTATGTCTTGCGTTCAATTCAAGGCTGCACAGAAAAAGGGGATTCTGAATAGTACGAGATGAGAAGCATTCAGAGGAGAGAGATGACACGCTGCACTGAATTCATTTCAAGGTTACCCCATAGCACTCGTCAAGGGATCTTAATAAGCCTGGGATGCCAAGCCTTCAGTCATCTGAGAGGCATCAACTGTGCGTGTCTGTGGGGGTTGATAGCCAGCCTCTGAGGTTGGGGGGCGGGGAGAAGGGTGTAAGAAAAGGTTGTTTGCCGAACTGAAGAAGACACGTTTGCCCCAACAACCTCCGATTTGAGCATGCTCACTGTTAATGGTAAACAAAAAAAAATACAGATCTGTGGAAGGCGTAAAGAAGAAGATCCGGAAGGCGGTCACTGTTGCTATCAGAGACAGGTGTCTGTCGAAATCGCGATATCGATTCTCTGATTCGCTCTCATGGCTTATTCGCAGAAAATCAGTGTTTTTCATTCACAACCCGTTTGAGCGTGTGTCTTTCTTAGGCGCCCTGGTGCGTTTTTAACACCAGCCTCTCCACATCACGCAACGAACTTGCTTCGGCGACAGACAATAGCCTCTCACACACACACACACACACACACACTCCAAATTCAACCCCCCCTGTCTGCCAGCAGCACACACACACACAAACACTTACGGCGGTGGGACCAGGCACAATCCAGCAGGAAATGCGAATCCATTGAAGGCAAATGAAGAAAGGGAGGTGCGAAGAAGAAAAACGAGCCGTGTGCACTCCCCACTACGAGTAGCAGGCTACTACTACTCCTCCATGGGCTGAGCAGAGCCGCCGCTCCCGGTGTGTGATGGGCATCACGCAGCGTCAGAGCGCGCGAGGAGGATGGATGCTGCGCTTTGTGGAGTGGGCGGAGACAGGGCGCGCGCTGGGCTCCGGTGGAGCGTGTAGAAATCTGTGCAGGGACCTTGTGTTAGGAGGCAAGGCGGCTGTCTAGCCTGCATATCCCCAGCTCCTCCAGGACCACTGCGATTCCACCTTTTTGCTTTTCTCGTCTGAGGGAGGAAGCGACGCCGCCACATGTCCGTGATACCTCTCACGCGTGTGCACGGGCAGGGTTAACGATTGGGTGGAGCTGTGGTCGTTCTCCAATGTTATTGGTGCCATTGTTTACACAAACAATTCAATGATGGAGGTATATGTTGAATGTGTAGTTCATTCAAAATGTGTTCACAAGGTTTGTTCTCCAAATCATAAGAAACGGTCTGCAAAATACTCAATTTCATATTTTTATTGGATTTTCGTTCAGATTTTGTGCATATGTGTATTCTTGGCTTTCTCTACTCAGAATCTTGACTTCCAAGTGTCACCGATGCATTAAGTGTTTTTTCCATAACATACTGTTTTTATTTTAAAACCTTGACTTGATCCAACGCTGCAGGGAGTGAGCAGGAAAAAAATGTGACACAAGTGCAAGTATCAAGGCAATTATTTGAGGTCTATTCCCCAAGGAGATTCCCAGCTATCATCTCGGTCTCCCAGCTATGCCTCATCCCGTTGCTGCTCTACCTTATTGCATAATATATGTTTAAGATCCCACCTCTGCTAGTTGCAGCATTAGCTCTGCAAATGCACCCTTGCCAAAATCTGGGACAGACACGTATAACCGGGGTTGCTCATCTCTGCTACAAGAAATGACAGAAGAACCACTGGTGTGTTCAGTGATCTAGATTCAGAGAGCATGGTACATTACACTCAGACTCCCCCTCTTCCAATCCTCTGCTTCCCCCCGTCTCAGATCGGTGGCCTTCCGTCACAGGAACCAAACCGATGTTATTATACTACTGTAAAATCAAAATCAAAAATGTGCACTCAGCACAGGGTTATAATTAACAATCGTACCGATGCTGCCGAGGACCCGGTGGATTAACGTGGTGGCAAATTTGGGTTGTTACACTGGATTTGAAATGAGGACAGAGGTAGCCTGGAGCAAGACAGTCAAGCTCAGGACCAGAGGGTTTTATGGGTTTCAATTCCAACATTATCTGACAGATATGATCAGGATTAGTGAAGCAGACCCCTATAAATAGGGTTTTTATGTTTTTGGGCTTCTGTCCTATTTTCGAGCATGGTGTCTTGCATTTACAGTTCCACTGTGTCTCCGCTTCAGAAGGCGCAACATGATCCATTTGTTGGCCGAGGGGAAGCAGATCTGGTGTTCCGCATGTATTCAGGCGCAGAATGGAGTTGTAGGCCAGTTGTGTTTTAGAAGCATTCAGAGACCCGAACAAAGCCAATGTAGTTTGAAACAGGAATGAAAGGCTCTAAAAATACTTCAGCAAGAAGATGTGGACAATGCATCGAGGGGGATGAGGTGCGTTTTGATGCATATGAAAGAGGAGCAAAAGATAAACAGACATGTTCATACAGACCCAACACACAGAGAGAGAAAAAACGCGCACACACAGCAGTCTGGTGCTCCAAACAAATGAATGAGTAGACCCAGTCAGGAAGAGAAGCAGAGTGTCTCTGACGCTCACGCTCCACCCTCCACATCTGCCTAATTTGATGATTGTGTAATCGGAGCTGAGACACAGCTGAAGGGTCACTCAGGGTTTATGGCCGTCTTTATGGCTTCTCGAAATTACATCCACATAAGTTGTTCTTCATTTGTGGTCGGGTTACTGAATTGCTCCACGGATTCCATGGAAAAAAAGATTCTGGGGCGCAGGAAAGAATGACACTTACAAACTGAACGAGAGCTGTGGTCAAAGTTATTGTGCCACGTTTGGACTTTTTTTTTTTTCAAACCTTTCACCAAGTGCAGTATGAGTCTATCATATACATTGAAAAAAGTACATGTAAATGAGTCCCAAAAAAACCTGCTCCAATTCTGCCTCTGCCTCAGCTTAATCTTGATATACGCATCTTATAATTTGAGATTTATCTACACGGAATTGTCCTCCTCTGTCAGCGCTGTTCATTTGCTCCGAGCCAAGGAGCGGATTTAAACATCGATTGTGCAAGAAGCCAAACTCTATTAGCGTCTGAATCTCTTCGGGGGGCAGAGTATTTTGGAAAGCTCCCTCTGGGATGTCTGCCGTGGGAAAGATATTTATCAAGTTGTTTATATTTAATAATATTTTGATGGCCATCTCAGCAGAAACTGTTTACGGAGTGTAAGGAACCTGTTGTTGCCGTGGGCTGGTTTGAGGAGAAACATCCTCTCAAATGTAATATACAGATGGTTAGTCTGCCAGAGAATTCAAAGGGGACGCAGATTATGCTGCAATTTATTTCACCGAAATGTATTTTTGGGATTTAAAAGAAATTGCTGAAATGTGAATAAATTCATTAAGTATCGTTTCTCTGCTAGAGGTGCCAGATGTTTCCGCATCGCCAGGGAGTCTCAGGCATAAGTGACTTGATTGTAATAGGACAAGTCACAGAGTCAGCTGCAGTCCTGGGAGGGGTTAATCAAAAAAAAAACTTGTGGAGAAAGGAGAGGTCAAATCAGAGTTATTCAAACACACAGTTAAACCACAAGCATACAACTGGCTCAGTGTAGAAGTGTCATTTCAGTGCATCTTGAGTGCGACATTGTGGATAAGCGTTTTGATGGGGCAATACAAAACAATAACATTAGGCCCAGAAAAGACTATTGATACACAGGGGAAATTTGGATTTGAATTCCAATGTGTATATTCTGCATTTCTAAGTCCTTATTGTGTAAAACGAATAATAGTCACACTCCACATCCACTGCCATGGTTCCCCTCTCCAGCACTCAGTTAAGTGTCTCAGTGGGTTTCAAATGACTCTTTCTTACTCTTTCTCCTCGCTGTACTCCATCTGAATAAGTGGCTGAATTTGTCCAACTCTGTATTCGCCGATGGGGCTTCCGAGTAGCTCCGAGACTGTGTGAGTCCGTGTGTGTGTGTGTGTGTATATCTACAGCCCCATTATTCAAGGAGCTTATTGATCGCAGGGTGTTTGGTTTCTCGGCGGCTCCTATGCAGTGAGCCCGTTTCCATGGCAACGTAACAGGCTGGCCATGGAGCTTCGGCCTTGTCTGTGATCAGTATTGCAGGAGACACGCACACACACACACACACACTGAGGACCAGACAATGAGGTTTTAAATGTACTGCTGTCTGTTTCCAGTACTGCCCAGAGACTCTGGCTTTCATTTTGACAGCGTGAAATAATTGAGAGAAAGATTTAGAAAACAGATTATCACTTTACTATGGCCTCATTATATTTATTGAAACCATAAGCTCGTTTATTTATTACTTTACCGGTAATAATTGTTCTTAAAACTCTGGCTTATATCGTAGGAAATGTATCCCCTGATGTCAGCGTGAGTAACTCTGTGTTATACTTAGTTTCAAAGGGATGCTACAACTTTTTGTTTAGTTTTTTTTTACCTGTCTGCATATATTAGAGCAACTAGACTGAACCAGACCAGAATATTGAACAGCTGAGAATTCGTTCTTATGTTTGTCCATATGGACTTCACACACAAGCACAAATGTGTCAGAAGAAAATAAAACAATATATATATATAAAAAAATTAAAAAAAAGCATGCATCCGCACAGTCTGTTTTGTGGGGAAGTCACGCTGATCCGCTGCTATAAATAACTGGGCTGAGGAGGTTGTCGTGGTAACCAACAAACTGATGCCAGGGTGGGAACGCTCCTGAGGAGAGACTTGGACTTGGAGAGGACACACATTCAATGGAGGGACGATCAGAGAAAAGAAAAAGATGGAAAGAAGAGGGGAGGGATAAGAACAGAAAGGGAGGTAGGAAAGGATTCCTGGAAAAAAAAGAGAGACATATGCAGTTCAGACAGAAGACAGAGGAGCTACGAGAGGAAAGATGCAGCAGAAAACGTTGGTTAGAGAAGAGAAGCACGACGATGTGAAAGAAAAGAAAAATGCAGAGATACAACTTTTTGTTTAGTTTTTTTTTTACCTATCTGCATATATTAGAGCAACTAGACTGAACCAGACCAGAATATTGAACAGCTGAGAATTCGTTCTTATGTTTGTCCATATGGACTTCACACACAAGCACAAATGTGTCAGAAGAAAATAAAACAATATATATATATAAAAAAATTAAAAAAAAGCATGCATCCGCACAGTCTGTTTTGTGGGGAAGTCACGCTGATCCGCTGCTATAAATAACTGGGCTGAGGAGGTTGTCGTGGTAACCAACAAACTGATGCCAGGGTGGGAACGCTCCTGAGGAGAGACTTGGACTTGGAGAGGACACAAATTCAATGGAGGGACGAGCAGAGAAAAGAAAAAGATGGAAAGAAGAGGGGAGGGATGGAAACAGAAAGGGAGGTAGGAAAGGATTCTTGGAAAAAAAAGAGAGACATATGCAGTTCAGACAGAAGACAGAGGAGCTACGAGAGAAAAGATGCAGCAGAAAACGTTGGTTAGAGAAGAGAAGCACGACAATGTGAAAGAAAAGAAAAATGCAGAGAAAATAAAGAGAGGAGATGAAACGCAAGTACAGGAATTAGGACGACAAAAAAAGAATGGAGATGAGAGGCTGAGAAATAGGATTGGAAGAAGATCAGTGAGGGATGAGAACAAGACCACGGGATGAGGAGAGCACCCGCGGGGCATGAATGCGTATGAGGGGAAGGAGGGAACGAGAAGAAAGAAAAGAAGGAAAGGTGGAGAGAAGGTGACAGGGAGCAAGAGTTTCAGGGTAAAAACATCTCATATAATGCATCTAATCGCCGTTTTTTTCTTAATTTTTTATCCAAACAACACATTCCCCGTCAGGCTGCCCTTCTTGGTTTTGGCAAGTCCTCAAAGGAATAATTTGCCATTTCATTTAAAAAGATGAGACTTTCCTCCTGCCAAGTGCGCAGAGCAGATTGTTAACCGTCTATCCACTGAAAATGAAGCAGAATACAGAATATATATATATATATATACTGTATATATATTTCAAAAATACGTTTCTACTAGTTTTCTTGGTAATCTTTAATAAATAATGTGAATGGCAATCACATTTTCTAATACTGTTGTAGGATCTTTTTTTTTCTTTCCAACATGACAATGTCCCGGCCCAGACAAAAATAAACTTGAACCCAAACAACAGTATCCACATCACCGATGCCTTTGTGGCTGAATGGGAGCGAGGCCCGGGCCTCCAGGTGCCAGATCCACGTAGAAAGGAGAAAAGTGGATAACGGCAGCGGCACAGTGGTGCCCATCAATCTTTGATGGGTGCAGTGTTTGAGTGTCTAAATTGCTCTAACAAGAGGCACCATGCGACCACCATCACCCCCCCTCACCTCTGCTTCCTCTCCTGCTATTGGCCGGCTGCTGTCCGAGCCTCCGTCTGCCTCCTCGCCCCATACGTGCCGTCTGCTTTTATACGTGGTGAACTGCTGTGTGAAGAGACACTAATGCTGACGCGAGGCTTTAACGGGATCACAGGGAGAAAGTCAAAGAGTGTGTGCGGGGGGAGGGGGGGGGCACAGCTGGGGACCGCAAGGGAGCGGAGGGCAGGGTTGACGTGCGAGGCCGCGGGGGAAGAAAGAGATGTTTTCAAACCAGAGGGGAGAAATTAGACGGCAGGGGTCAAAGGTGAGCGGAGGGCAGAGGTGCAATAGGGTTGAAGTGCGTGTGAAGAAAAAATAAATAAATAAAGACGCTGCATGGGAGACGGGTGAGAGAACAAGCTGAGGACGTGCAGGGGAAAATGTGGGCTAAAGGAATGGAGAGAAGAGAGAAGGGGGTGCAGGGAGGATTAGTGAGGCAAGACAAAAGCTTAACACAGTGGAGCCGATGCTTCTCATCCACATCCGCCATAAATCATCATCACAGCCGCGTTCTGCACCGCGCGGTTCCGTGTTTACGGGTTTGATCGTAAAAACAGCGGGTGGGGAAAAAAAAAATCCTCGCTCGCGTCCGTTTCGGCGCGTCTCTTTTATTTATGGGCTAAAGGAATGGAGAGAAGAGAGAAGGGGGTGCAGGGAGGATTAGTGAGGCAAGACAAAAGCTTAACACAGTGGAGCCGATGCTTCTCATCCACATCCGCCATAAATCATCATCACAGCCGCGTTCTGCACCGCGCGGTTCCGTGTTTACGGGTTTGATCGTAAAAACAGCGGGTGGGGAAAAAAGAAATCCTCGCTCACGTTTCGGCGCGTCTCTTTTATTTATCAGTCCCCCCCCCCGGTCTCTGCCGTGCTTGTGTTTCCCTCGCTTCTTGTCTCTGTCTGACAACAGTGAGGGGTGATTTCCCCAGAGGAAATCCCACCGAAACAAAGCCCCTCCAGAGGTTTAGTTTTTCTCCAGCAGCAGCGCAAGACACAAATCAAACCCAAAAGTTTTGCTTCACAGCCGCGCATACTGTAAATCCCAAACATCCAAACGAATCCAACGCAGCGTGAGTCAGGAGGCAGACTCTTATTAAATCGGACATTGCAAAAATGTCTCCTCCTTTAAACTGTCCCTCGCTGGAAACATAGGAAAACATCCAAATATTAAATTCAGGAGAAAATATGTTGTTTTAATACAGTCTAGTGCTGGGTGCTCAGCGTGGGACAGGGTCGCTCTAGACAAAATGAAACAGACTTGGAATGTCCGTTTTGAGTGCTGACGGCCCATTTACCAAATACGGCGTGTGGAAAAAATAATCGTTCGCACTGAAGAAACAGAAACCGGAGCCTGGTCGTGTTCCTTCTCGAGTATTTAGCGATTTTCTTTTCAATGTATCATGGTATACAGCTTGATAAAGGACTGGGCTTTCACATTTTTCCAAACAAGTATGCTTTTTCGCTTCTAAAAAAAGAATGAACTTTCAAAGACATCCACAGATGTCATAATTAAAAAAGCAAAGTAAAAAAAAAACGCTGCCTTTGATCCGCCACATATATCCCACTGAACCATGTTCACATGCTGAAGTGAATGGGAGAGTATATATTCTCTCTGGAAAGCATGAATGGGGTTATGATGTCAGAGCAGGATGGATGTAAATGGTTGCCATGGAAATGCTGATTGGGCTCTTCAATGTAAGACACGCTCACAGACTGACTGAATAGCTCACTGGGCGTCATTAGGGGCTGAAATTGAATCTAAGCCTCAATAATTTACATTTTGTTATCCAGTTATCCAGTTTTCCAAGTTTCCTTATCTGCCTCAAAAACTCACATCCTATGCCTAAACTAACCTCAGGCAAATGAATCATTATTCTAATCTGTAATCCCTAAACCCACAGTCTGACCTAAATAAGAACTCCCTGAAACTAGAAGGTGCAGCTAAATGTCCAAAAAACACAGATTTGGCTGAGTCAAGTGAAGACATTGTCCCAACAATTGTGGAAACGTGCTTACACATTCTGACACACAGCCGCGCACAAATGCACACAGTGTCGCACACAGGCCTCAGGGTGCTCATTCAGAACCTCTGCACCGTGTCGCCTGACCTATGCAGTGACAGAGGATAACACACGCACACAAACACACACACACATGGTACAGACACACACATATACATGGTACAGACACACAAAGGTTGTGTCGTGCTGCCCATTTGTGTGATTAAATCAGTTCTGTAAGGTGGACGAGGCGACATTCATCTCAATTAGAAACACGGAAGGGCTGAAAGCTCATAGAAACGCCGTGAGTCAACCCACAAACACAAATAACACACACGCACACACACGCACTGAGGACACAGAGAAGCCCAGGGCGCTGAAGTGTCCAGAAGATAAATATGTATGTATGTATATATACAGTACATCTATATATATCTAAATGTGCAAATACTTGCTGAGTTGCAGAGTTGTTCTGATTCAGTTCCGCATTGTAAGAGTACACACACATTGGAATGAATCCCACACAAAGGATCTGAGGTGTCACCCAAACTATCCCACCTCAGCGAGAAGGTAATTTATTGCCGGCCAGGGCAGAAATGTTGCTGCCCTGGAGGATAAATAATGTAGACCTACATCTGCAGAGGATGAATAATACAGCGTACCATCTTTTGTCTCCTCCTCTCCTCCCTCTGTACGCGTCTACCACCTCCTCCTTCCTCCCCTGTTTTGTCACCTCTCCCTCCTCTTAACAGAGTCTCACAGGTCAGTGAACGCAGCACAGGTACAAATGGGTTGCAAATCTAACAGCCGCAAATATATTCCCCACGTGTCTCACCACAGAGCACAACAGAACACAAGGCATCGCAGCACAGTACAACGTACAAGCCAACGTGTGTTGAGCTTGTATGCTCATTGGCTGTGATGCAGATCCGCGCCTCAAAGGTCAGCGCTGACGCATCGAAACGACTTTGCTGCGCAGTGGTACGTACACAAGGTTTGATAACTGCGCTAAATGATTTACTTTCAGATCTGACATAAATGTCAACAGCTGAGGTTATCACATGAGCGGACTGTGTGACACACTAAACGTGGATTGACCTCACTGCTCTGTGGACGCCACTGAGACGACTCCATCCGCCGCAGTGGATCTGAGAAACATGCTTACTGGGAGATGCTGTCAGGAGTTTTTGAAACTGACAAGTGAACAACGTGAGCTCATACAAACAGGGACGTGAAATCCAACAAGATTCAGGATTCACGGGGCCAACAGAATTTTGAAATTATTCTGACACGGATTTCAGCTGTTTTCTGCTGCCATCGTGATGTGTTGCATTTGATTGCAGCATGAAATGATGCCGAGACAGAAACCAGAGTGAAGCTGGCCCTGCCAGATTCACAACACTTTCCCTGTGTTTACCTTTAGCCACAGTAGCTTATGTTCATCGTGTTCTCCACTCCGTGTTTGAAAACAATCAAAGTAAAGCAGCATAAGTAAATAAATAAGTAAAACTGACCAACCAGCAGCCGAGACAACAGAACGATGGTTCCCTGCGTTGAGGCCTCATTCTTTTTTGCCACCAATTTTCCCAAAACAACCAAACACAACTTCCTAATCTTGTAGTTTAAAGATTTCATTCTTAAAATATTCTAAATATGGTATGATGGAATGAGCTCAGGGGTTTCCTGGTGATGTCACACAGATGAGGCAGAGGAGCAAAGCTTTGCAGGAATCTGACTGGATGAGCTCATGGTGAGAGATGCCTGTGCGTCACACAACCTCCAAAAGAATAATACACACGTCGACAGTTTATGATTGCACCATTTCTCCAAGAGGAGAGTTCAAGAAATAAATGAAAGAGCATTGGACGCCTGCAGTGTGTGAGACTGTATTTTCATGGATGTGCGTGTGTACATTTCTTGTTTTTATAAATTCTCTTTAACAATTCATAACAGTAGCCGAGGAGAAGTGGAAGATGCCTTAATTACGAGGAAAATGATTCAAACTGCAGTATCCACAAAGGCAATGGGATCAAGGGCCTTGCAAAAAAAAGAAGATTACGCAGGCAGCAAAGCAGCAGTATTATAAACCATTATTAAACCATATTTTCAGAATCGGCCTTTGGGCAACAACGTGAATCTGTTAGTGCTAACACACGCGTTAGGTCAGCCGTCTGAGGAACACGCATAAACTCACGGAGCATCTGTAGGCCTAAATCACGTCAATCCCACGTGATCGTCATATAGATCAGGACAGCAGCCATTCTCATCCTGCCACAGCTCTTTCCCGTGAATGCCACAAACATGAACGTCGGCTGTGCTCTCAGAGTTTACCCTTGAGGTTTACTATAACATCTAGTTTAACCTTTCTGTGCGCCGGGTGTGTGGACTGATTATCTTTGGGAAGGTTGTAAACACACAAATGGCCTCAGAGGAGTCCAGTCCAGTGTCATCTTTATACAGACAGACACAGACAACGGTGACGGCTTCCTCCTCCCCCGACCACAGATTTGACCCAAACCAAAAACACAAGCCAAATTGTAAAGAGGAATAAAACACATTTCTATATGTATGATGGAACCTCCACCCTAAACAAAGTCTTAAAAATCCAGCCGCTCTTTGAGGAATTGACCCATAAATGATTTCCAAAAATGTGCTCACTCTCCTGGAACTCCAAGTATAATAGTACAATAGAAGCACGCACACACACTCATAAATTAGTGTTTTTACAACGGCTGTATTGCGGGTTTCAGCAAACCAACACACGTCCCATTTAATTAACACAACTACAATGCTACTGAAAGAGTGGAACCTTAAAACTGTGTTTGTGTGCCTGCTAACATTTAATGGTGTGTGAAAATGTGTGCTTGTTATGTATTCACATGAGTGCATTGTGTGTGTGTGTGTGTGTGTGTGTGCAGGCATGCAGTGGTGTGCTGGTCTCCATTTTAATGGCAATTCCGACGGAGCCTTTCCCATCTCCCCGTCACCATGGTAACCAAGCGGGTAAGCGGCCACATTTGTCTCGGGGGCCCTGGCCTTCTTTTGCGTGCCACAGCTGCGTGCACAAATGCACATACCCGCACACACACATATATATATATGGGCACGTGTACAAGATCACACATAGCTCTACACACTCAAACAGACTTACAATTACGAACACCCAAAACAAACATTTACTGCACAATGCACACACATGCCACAGTATAAACTCAGAGCCCCCGCTGCCCTTTACCCTCTGAGCACTGGATTCTCCCCCCCCCCAAAAAAAACCACAACCCCCCCAAACCAGTTCCTGGGATTTCCCAGTGTGTGATGCTTAACTGTTTCTCCCATAGCAGAAAGCTCTGTGATTCCTCTTTCCTCTCACACACACATATAAGCGTGGACTCAGTGAACTGCAATAATGTTTGTGATGTTTTATTCACACTGGCTATCAACGGTAAATGCGACCAGACACCGGTGACCACTAAAACGACCTCACACATTATCTAATTCCACATCAGCCTCAAGCACACAGTGCATATGCTATGAGTCTGAACCCAGCAGCTGGAGGCAGCATCTGTGAAATATGTCAACTCATAAACATAACGGAACGGTGGTCTTCATTCATCACTTCAAACTATTGTAGGGATGTGATGGAATATGAATCTTATAATTTATAGTATAACATAACATGAATATTGAGAACAACAGTATCTTGACAGATGTGCAAAACCACTCCAACTCAGTGTTCATCTAACTCTGAGAGTCTTTCTTTAGCTGTTATTTAAGTTGTGGGATGAAATGGTTTATGTTTGGATTAAAAACATTGTCTGACCTCCTGAAAACAATGAACCCTTCTCAAAACCCTGTCAGAACAGCTGAGATTAGGAATTTCCAATATTCAATTTACTGATGGAAAATAAATGGTCGCATTTTACAAAAAACCTCTGCAACCTCCACATCACATGCCGTCACTTAATGATTGACTGTCTCTCACCTGTCCCTTGGCTTTACCTACTGATGACAGACACGTGTCACTGCCTAGTGTGGGAAGCTGCAGTATAATTAACCTCCTTTTGCAGCTGGATAATGTTGAATTTTTCATTTGTTTTATAACTTTGCCCTAAAAAGAAGGATGTGATCATCGTTCATCATTGCCCTAGTCTGTGCCAGGAAGTTAATGAATTGTTTATCACATCTGTTGTGTACACACTTGCACAAGTGAAATGGGTCACACAGCCGTTCTCCTTGTTATACTATAAATGTTAAGGGAAAAGTTGTGAGCATGTGTAATATTTTCGCAAACATGTTTTCGAGGAGTTTATTGGTTTCAGTCACTGTTAATTATCCTAAAGATCGGATGAGAAGAAAAGAGAAAAACACTGTCCCCCAATAACATGTAGTAAGTTAGGCCTAGATGTTTGAATCAAACATCCACTGAGGTCTTTAAAGCTTGAAATAATGTAGAAATGTGGCATTAACAACTTACCTTCACTTGAAAATCTTGCTAGCAGCGACACCCGGTGGATCTTCTCTGACAGTGCAACGGCAGTATCACTGCATCGTTCCTTATTTATGGTCCTGCAGAGAGTGAATACACACATATTACAATAGGGCACAATCCTTTTTTAATCACTCATTTACTAAACCTTAATCTGCAGTATTTACACTGTGCTACATTATATGTTGGATGATGGAGGAGTGAGTGTGTTGGACATTGGTCATTATTCATCAGCAGTTATACTTTGACATGTATTTAAAGACCATTTGCTCGCTCATTGTTCTCTGCACCTTTGTGTATGAAGACACCGGTGAGAATAACGCTTCTCCTTTGGCTTCAATAACCCACAAGATGGCAGTATACTCAAGTCGACTTCTAAATACCGTTACCCCAGTTAGTCCCATTATATTAAATCACACATGCTGTACAGGTTGTAAACTGTGACAATGCTCACTAAGTTACAGAACAGTATGATCTAAAGGCCCTGAAAAGCAAAAACGAGAAGCAGTGGCATTCACATCTTATATTTCAGAAAACATAATATTCCAGTGAGTGTGGGTGAAAGAGTGTGCAGGCTGCCAGCTGCATGTGTGATACCCATTTAAGGTCACTACCTAAACCTGAAGAGCAGCTTCAAAATAACTGGCATACCATGCAACATGATAACAACGTGAACGGACCGGAGAGGAGAGAGATGTAAGGAGGAAGAAGAAAGGCGGCTGATAAGTTGAGACCAAACAGTCCCTGCAAGTGCAAATGTCTCAACGTGTGACAGGCAGGAATGTGAAACTTCAAAAGCTGTGACCTTCACTTTCCCATCTGAACCTGGGATTTCACATATTTCTTTGCCACTCCTGAAAAAATATAGAAATGTGGCCTAATTTTCTAACTGTATTGTGTAACATTACGATAAATGTTTTTAATTTGATTAATTTGAATCTTAACCGTTCACCCACTTCCCGATGTCTGAGCGACACGGGACCAAGACCAGTGCGTTCGGGGTCCCTGAAAACCCCCTGGTACCAACTTTCATCATTCTAGCAGCGACCGTTCACCAAAACCCTAACTCCACTCTTATAACCCCTATAACTGTGGAATTAGTGTTCACCAAATCCCCTAATTAGGGTTAGGGTTTACCGAAACCCTAATTCCAGGCTTATAACCCCTATAACTGTGAAACTAGGGTTAGGGTTTTGGTGAAGGGTCGCTGCTAAAAAGATGAAAGTTGGTACCAGGGGGTTTTCAGGGACCCCGAACGCACTGGTCTTGGTCCCGTGTCGCTCAGACATCGGGAAGTGGGTGCAAGACCAGTGCGTTCGGGGTCCCTGAAAACCCCCTGGTACCAACTTTCATCAATCTAGCAGCGACCGTTCACCAAAACCCTAACTCCACTCTTATAACCCCTATAACTGTGGAATTAGGGTTCACCAAATCCCCTAATTAGGGTTAGGGTAAGGGTTTACCGAAACCCTAATTCCAGGCTTATAACCTCTATAACTGTGGAACTAGGGTTAGGGTTTTGGTGAAGGGTCGCTGCTAAAAAGATGAAAGTTGGTACCTGAGATTTTCAGGGACCCCGAACGCACTGGTCGTGGTCTCGTGTTGCTCAGACATTGGGAAGTTGGGGAACGTTCAAGACGCACAAAACGATCTCGCACTTTCACCCACTTCCTGATGTCTGAGCGACACGGGAACAAGACCAGTGCGTTCGGGGTCCCTGAAAACCCCCTGGTACCAACTTTCATCAATCTAGCAGCGACCCTTCAACAAAACCCTAACTCCACTCTTATAACCCCTATAACTGTGGAATTAGGGTTCACCAAATCCCCTAATTAGGGTTAGGGTTAGGGTTTACCGAAACCCTAATTCCAGGCTTATAACCCCTATAACTGTGGAACTAGGGTTAGGGTTTTGGTGAAGGGTTGCTGCTAAAAAGATGAGAGTTGGTACTGGGAGGATTTCCCGATGTCCGAGCCACACAGGACCAAGATCATCACATTCAGCATCCCTGAGAACCCCCCCAACCCCAGACCAAATTCTCAGCTTTCTAACCAAAACCCTAACCTTAATTTCACATATATTGGGGTTGTAAATGGAGAATAACGGTCAGGGTTTCGGTGAAGGGCACATAAAACAATTAAAACAGTGGATTTTTATGAAAAGGCAGCACGATGTCCAGTAGTTCAAAAACAAGCAGGAAGTCAAATCCTGTCTGTACTGGATGATAAAATAAAGTTTATATCATTGTCCAAATAACAGCTACGAGCTAACTTTGAATGTAACACTATGTTTCTGCAGGTTGTGTTGAACAGTGTGTAGCCCTGGTTAGTAGTTATAGTATATCAAAAATATATATTTTTATTATTTATTTTTTGTTGTATAAAATGCATAAATAAGGTCAAAAAGATTTATAAAATGTATAAAATGCATACTCACGTCGAGTTAAACGGTTGGATACCATGATTATAGTTTGTTTGCTGTGTACATGGGGTCTCAGTGTTGTCCACAGCCGAGCATGGTGTGCAGTTGTCAATCTTTGCTTTTCTGTATTGTAATTGGACTGTTGTATTTCGGCCAGCCAACCAGGTTCCAGCTATTGGTAGAGGGGCGGGACTTAGGCGTGAATTTCCAAGCTTCGGCTCTGAGTGGAGAGGTGACTCACGTAAGCATTAGAGATTATTAAAGTGTGTAACTTCGTGGTTGACGACAGTTATCCTTTGGGTTGGACTATTATGATTATTAAAGGGTAAATATGCGTTTGAGTATTGTTTTGTATTGTAACTAAGTGTTGTGGCGTGTAGAACGAACTTTAATGCTAATCGCGATTAGCGGTTAGCATAACAACTAGCCATTTGGTACGATGTGGTAGTGGCATACAGTCGAGTAAATGTTCAAAACATGTTGGTTTTTACTTTAACGCTTAGTTCTTTATTGTTTAAATGTGTATTATTGAGTTCTTTATTTTTTGTGATTTAAGAATGTTCTACCTGCCTCTTTAAATGAATCCTTTCCTAGTCTCAGAGGAGGAAGCTTGTTCTCAGGGCAGCAGCCTTACTGAGACAGTTTGGCCTCTCCTCTCATTATACTGTATCTCCCCACAGGCTCTTTCTTTCATCCTCCCTCTCTCTCTTTTTCTCTTCCTTATCTGGCTTCACCATCCTCTGCTTTCTATTTCTCATATCTCATCCCCCTTTCCTTCTCTCATCCCTGCCCTGTGTCTTTTCCACCTCGCTATCCACACCGGCTTTTTCACGACTCATCCTAGCGTTCACTTCAGACAGCAAAACGGCACATTTAACATGCAACTACACAAGTGACTTCTCTCTCTCTCTCACACACACACACACACTCACAGACACACAAACATGCTGACACCCATCCCCTCCTGTTGGCAGAGCAGCACGATGCAGGAGCGGCGGCAGCAGCATCTGCTCTAACAGATCCTGGTGTGACCGGGACACACCAAGCGGGCCGGAGGACAGAAGGAGGAGGAGAAGACAAGAAGAAGGAGGGGAGGAGGAGGAGCAGAGGAGGAAGGACCCAGTTCTGTCAAAAGGACACCAGAGCCAAGGAGAAGGAGAGGTGGACGAGGAGCAGGAAAGCAGAGCAGAGAGGAGACGGGTGCTGCAGCCATGTCGGACACACCTTTGCAGCAGAACGGCACCGCAACTACACGGTGAGTGGATTGTCTTCTTCTCTCTATCTGTCCATCTTCCCCCTCCATTCCTCCTCTCCTCTCCTTTGCCCATATCCCTCCACCTCTCCTCTCCTCCTTTTCATCTGACAGGGTTAGGGTTGTCATGGGAACCTGAGCTCCGTCATGGTGAGGCTGCTGCTGCTGCTGCTCAGTCATGACTGGAGAGGAGACACGAGGTACACCATGTACACTCCTCCCTCTCTGTCTCTCGTTTTCTTCACGGACCCTCACACTCCCTCTGCAGAGCTCTCAACTCTTCTCACATCAGCCTGGCGAGCCTTCACTCTCTTTCACTACATTTGTCTTATTTTGATTTTCAGAAAAAAACTCTCATTTTGCCATCCGCTTTCTGCTCCTAACACCTTGGTGCATACACTGTGTGGTAATGTGCATGAGCATTTGTGTGTCTGTGTGTAAGTGTCACTGTGAAGACTGCAGACTTGATCCAGATTCTGTGTGTGAGCACAGTGCACCATGCTGCAGACTCCTTCCCTGTGTGTGATTTGTGCCTGTGCGTCCATTTTTAGCTGTGTGTGTGTGTGTGTTTGTTAATCGTGTGAAACAAATGCCCAAGCAAAAACAGAAAAATAAGGAAGTAAAAACCCACTCGGCAGCCTTTGATTTCTGGTGTCATGATGTCAAAGGACTTGATAACATCCCAGCATAAGATGAGGATCAGGAAATTTATTGGAAATGTCAAAAAAAAATCAAGTCGCAAGCTGTTTGAAAAATGCCAACTCTCAACTCTGTGATGTTTGCATCCCATGAGAAATAGAAATGCACCGTATCAGCAGACCAAATCAAACTGACCCTTCAGCTGGAGTTACCAGCAAATGTTATTACACAAACATACTGGAAAATTGAATTAGAAAATGTTTTAAACATTTTAAATGTAAATATTTATTTAGTTTTAGATGCATGCACCCACATTATTATTAGTGCTGCAGTCAGCTGGTCCACAAAGGTAAGCTTAGTTTGACATGCACTCCACTGAATTTGGCAGATGTATATCTTGAATCTTGAATAAACCTTCCTCAGCTGTGAGGATGAGCAGGGCAAAGACACTAAGTGCTGTTGTTGTAAAGTGGGAGTTTAATTAAGCTGTATTAAGCTGTCAGCGGTATGAATGGTTGTGTAGTGACAGTAATACTGTACTAAGCACAGGTGTGTGGGAGTTCTTTAGTATTCAGAGCTTTGTAGGTGTACTGCATTGTATGGTGAAGCCGCAGAAAGAAATTCACATGGCTGCTTTTGACCAACGGAACTCAACACAAAACAAATTCAACACAAAAATGCTATTCTAAAAAAGGTAAAGGAGAGATGTGTCCATCTCTACTGTATTTTACTATTTCAGTATTATAAGCATGAGCTCATCAGTATTACATGCAGCAGGTTTAATTTCTGTGTTGGGGTCTTGGGCCTGAACATTTTATTTTAGCTGATTTACAAGCAACTTCTGCAGCTTAACATGTTTGCATTAGTTATGGATCCTACATCTAGATCACAAATCTAGAAGCCCTATGGATGTTGCAGATCAGGTGGATGCTGAGCAGATACCTGGTTTGCGTGGTAGTGAACTTGAATTATTGCAGCTGGCCATTAAGCTGAGTGGCTTATTCAGCAGTCTTCTGAAATTTTGATTGACAGGTAGCAGTGATTTGTTTTTTTGTCGTCTGTCTGAGCCACACCCATGAGGCAGGTCGAGACGGCGCAGTGAGGCATGAAGCAGACGTGACCCGCTGGCGCATCAATAGTTAATGTTATAATTGGCAAAATGGAGACAGTGTGATTCTTTAGCCAGTCGATCTGTCCTGTATTTCCACAGATGCGTCTGTTTCCCTCTGAGCTCATTTTTAATCGCCATGGGTCGTCCACTGATTCAGCAGAAAGACGAGTTAGTGATTGTGGTCATGTAGAGTGCAGACACCACAATGGCAGATGGCCCATTCTCTGCTGCTATTTATTACACGCTCCCTGACAAGGCTGCGAACAGTGATGGGATAAATTAAGCACATCCAGAGTTAAAAGGTGGCATCTCCGCAAGAGCATCAAATAAAAAGAAATACATATTTTAATATTTTCAGTTACCCTTTATGTATTTGTTCGTCGACAGAGATTAATAACAGAATAAATGACCTAGATAAAAAGCTTCTTGTGCTGTGTATCTATGACATTATATGTTGCAGTTAAGCAGATTGACAGAAAAGAAAAGATGGAAAAAGCTTAACAGACCACAGAAACACATCCCTCTTTATCAGTCTTGCCTTTATATCTACACACACCATTGCATGTGTTTGTTTTCACACAAACGATAATTATTATTATAAAAATGTAGTTTTTCTCAACTCCTTAAAAAAAAAATATATAGGGCTGGATGTGCCATAGAATAAGAAAAGGATCCACAAGGAAACAAACAAAAAACCAGTATGTACATGCATGTGCAGTAAATAACTGGATAGTCATTCTATCTCAATTGATCTGATTTAGAGCAAGAGGAGATTCTTTGTTTAGAATGAAGCCATCATGAGAAAATGCAGTTTCACTGCCCTGTAACTTTTCCTGAAGTTGTTTGCGGCAAACAGAAATCTTCACAGTTAATCATCGGCCTTGAAAGTTTGCAGTGCCAGTAGTCCCCGCAGTAAAATCATTTAGTGTGGCTGCAGCACACTGACTTGGTGAAATCCCATAAAATGAAACTAGAGGAGCTGATAAGTGAGCAGCTGCTGAAAGCCACGAAGTAAACATGGCGAGCAGCGACAAGGCCGACGGGTCACTACACAGAAGAGAGAGTTTTACTTTTTACTGGTGTTTGGTTAAGGCACAGGTGCAGACAGATAGAGGGACAGACAGACAGACAGAAAGTGTGAATGACCACAATGCATCATATCACATATGAATGAGAATGAGGAAAGGGTTGAATAGCCAGAAATATGTCTGTATTTGTGTTGGGGTGCTCTCCCCCTTCTCTCACTCTGTCTCTCTTTGTCACACAAACACACACACATACACACACACGCAATAAGTCTGCAGCAGACTTAGGGAGAATTTAAATGTGGGAGAACTAGACAGGCAAAAGAAATGGCCGCATTGGCTTTGTCACACAAACACACACACTTGCACTACACATGCACATTTTTTTTGTCCATATTTGCTCAATATCTCTGCCTCCTACTCACTCTTTGCATGTTGTTATATTTGTGTGACTGTGTGTGCATGCGTGCGTGTGCGTGTGTGCGTGTTTCCCTACCTCTAATTCCACATCTGGAGGCCATTACCTCTGGGCTGGGACGTGTGGGAGGCGGGGCTGGGCAGGCTGTGCAGTGAGGTCATCGTGTCGTCGTGGCGATGCAGAGGAACAATGATGCTGTTGTCTCCGACGACAACCAGTTGAGAATCAGGCGGCGAAGACCGAAGAGAGAGAACGAGTGAAAGAAAGTAAAATTCAATAAAAAAATGCTTTTAAAAAGCGTAGAAAGAGATTAAAGTAGTGTTTGTAATAATTGTGCAACGCAGCTTTAGCTACCCAGGACAGGACTTCCAACCTAAACAATCCTAATCCTCATAGGTCACTTGTCCCAACTTTCTTATACAACCCATAGGAGTGTTTCCTGAATGCCGGAGTGCCCCTGCAGCAACTGGAGATATGCCTAAACAAAATATCCCTGTATAAATAACTAACCTGAACAGTGGTCTCCTGTGTTAAAGTCCAATATTCTGCCTTCCATTCCGGACGGAGGCTTTCTCACACCACCTCTGGTTGGCTAACAATAACTGTGGGTCATTATGGTCTTCCTGGAGGAAAGTCTCCGTGTGTATGTTGGATATTTTGGAACTTTTTTCGCATGCTGCAGCTGGAAAATGTACTGGGGCAGCGAGGGTGAACCAAACAGTAAATCTGTGGGTTGTAAACCAAAATAATCAGCTTTCTAAATGCCTAAACACTCTGTAAGCTGAACTACGGTAATAAGTGAGTCAGCGTGTGTTTGTCCCCACAAGCGAAGCCAAAGTCTTTTTACACCAAATATCATTTTCTCAGAGTCAAACAAATGATTGTTTCAAACTTTGATCGTGCTCGTGTACAAAAGTATACCACCCATACAAACATCGATAAGTAAGTCCAGATTTGGCTGGCATGACGGTTAGGAGCTCCCAAATGGTTTTCGACATCAAAATAGCAGAGAATTTGAAACGTGGAGTAGTTCACATGCAAATATGATGTGGTAGCCATAACTGAGTACAACTCTTTTTGATTTATTCTTCATTTAGTCTTGCAGCTGCCCAATGTCTTTACAGGACAGATAGACTGCAGCTGCACTTATTTATTGTGCGCTTTGGTTTTTTTCTATCTTGGAGTAATGTGGTAGCTGTTGTTGTATGCGTGTGTCTATGTGCGTGTGTGCGTGCGTGTGTGTGTGCGTGTGTGTGTGCGCGTGTGGGTGTGTGTGTGTGTGTGTTACATGCTTCTGTATTCCCTCGAGAGGTGGCCAGGACTGCTGCTGCTGCTGTTTCTCCTTATAAGGACGTCTGCTGTGGAAGGAGGGATGAAAAAAAGAGAGGAGAGGGAACTTAGAAAGAGGAGAAAGTGGGATACAGAGGTGGAGGTGGGACAGGTGAGGGGGTATAGTAACAAAGAATGGAAATGCAGAAATCCACCATGGGAGGGAGGTATAGGAAATAAAAGAGAGAGCAAAAGGATGCGAGTAGTATTGAGGGTTTAGGAAAGAAGGGAAGAGCAGATAAAGCCTTGGATATGGGAAAAAAAAAGTGTACAGGAAAGGGCAGAAAGGAAGAGAGGAGAGAAAGAAAAAAGAAAGAAAAACACAGGTAAAACAGAAAAAGGAAAAATCAGGACACAGTGACCCATTTACTAAAATCCGGCTTCTGTCCATGTGTGTGTGTTTGTGTAATTGATTTGCATCCATCCTTCACACAGTTACACAATTTATCCTGATTTGTGATTTGCTGGGCTTTTTTGTTCTTCATTTGTTAAACTGTCATTTTTTATTTCCCACTATTGTCTCCAGTTAATTTGTGGTCACGGATTTGCATCATTGACCACTGGAGCCCATTGACTGCGTCTATGAGTTTAGAATACATTGTGTGACCATGTTAACTTGTTTTTCAGTTGTGAGTCCGTGAGGGTGACACCGTGGGTTTTTTTTTTTTTTTTTTTTTTACCAAAATCAAAAACCCACAGGTAAACACAGATAGCATACCTCCACTCCTCTTTCTGTTCTCCCCCTTCTCGCAACTCAAATCTCACAACCTTCATGCCAGCGCGCCTCTCTTCCTCGTCCCGCTCAGCTGCTCCTCCCAGCTGTTTAATCACACATGGCTCATGCCTAAAAAAAAAAGAGAGGGAGGGAGGAGAGACGACGAATGGGAGGAGAGACAGGGAGAGCAGAAGAAAGAGTGGGTAGAAGCAGAGGGAGAGAATGCAGCAGAGTGTGTGAGGCACATGGCCAGTGAATGAGAGTGAGCTCCTCTCCCTGGATTATTGACGAAGAACATCATCTGGATTCTCCACCTCCTCGTCCTCCTCCTCTGCTCCTTCTCCTTCCTCCCTCGGATACTTTCTTCCCCTCTCTATCTCTCACTTAAGGGGCTCCCTGATTTTGCTCGTCTCACCTCTCGTTCTCTCCTTTCACCCCCCCCCCCCCCCCCCCCCCCCCCCCCCCCTGCTCCCCCCCCCCCCCCCTCAGGATGTCGTGTGAGGAGGCGCAGCTCCACAAGGAGAGGCTACAGGCCCTGTCGGTAAGTCAAAGTTGTCGTTTGATCCTCTCTTCATCTTTCTACCACCCTCTTGTCTGTTTGCATTGTTGTCCGTCCATCTGTGATGTGTTCATCTCTGTCTGTCACATTCTCACCTCAGAGTTCCTGCTCACCTGGCTCAGTATGCCTCCTATAGTCGTGTTATTCATTCACGTTCACTCAAACACGTGTGGTGGGCGGGCAAAGAAAGCATCAGCATCTGTTTTTGGACTTTTTTTGCTCCAAACCAAAGTTCACGTTTGTTTGACAATTGACTTGATGTGACGTCAACACAGCAGCAAAGCGTCACTGCGACCTCTCCAGCTAAAAGAAAACGTGATACGAAAGAGTAGTGGCCTGCTGTGATTTTTAGATATTGTCCTTCAACGGTAAACATTTTTTCTTTGATTGAATGTAAACCTAAACAGATGCTGAACCGTAACCATTAGTGTTTAACAAGTAGTCATCCACCTCTGTGGTGGGAGTCAGCTTCTGTTGTGGGAGGCTGAATGCCAACAGCTAAAATAAAGAGAAACAGTTGTGTGATTGGCTCACTAACTTGCACTGTTGCTTGTGTCTTTCTGTCCCTGTCAGCTTTCCTCTCCTTCCTTTTTTTTTCAAAGGAAACAAACTCAGAGGAAAGTTGGTGGAAACTCTGTTCCATTTTTTTTCTTCCGTTCTTTTTGACCATGCGTTTCTTCAGTGCGTGTGTGTGCTCGTGCGTGTGTATCAAATCGAGATAGTGTAGTTTGTGTGTTGGTACTCGACATTGTGTGGCGTGATCAGGGGGGGCATCTGTTGAAGTGTTTGGCTCGGAGCTGATAGGACTTCAGAGCAAGAGTGAGACCAGGGTTCACTGCCTGGGACTAAATTTGGCGCCAGCGAGGAACCACAGCATACCACACACACTCAATGTTCGACACACACAGGCACAGGAACAGCGGCGGCGGCGGCGGCAGCAGATGGAGAAACTATTTTGGCCACGTTAAAACATGGCAGCCACGCCAGGCTATACATGAACTTTAACCAGTCACACACTTAGGCAGCGAGAGAGAGTGGAAAGTTCTCTTGGTGGGGAAAAAGAGTTTCCCTTTGTTTCATCATTCTCGCGTGTTTATTGGATAAAACGCCACAAAAAAAAAAAAATCACTGATTAGTGTAAGGCGTAAATGAGTTTTTGGTTGGACTCCAAGCTTCGCCTCGCAAACGCTGCAGAAAATCCCGTTGGCAGCTGAGGTCAGCTTTACCGAAACACTACAAAGAAAGGCCTGTGCAGTCCAATTCTATTCTGAGGTACTACCGTAAGAGCCTCAATACACAATAAGGTCAGGCATTAAATACAAGTACTTCATTTGAGCCACTGTGTGTGTGTGTGTGTGTGTGTGTGTGTGTGTGTGTGTGCGCTCGCGCGCGTGTGTGTGATATCTAAGACAATAACAGCACTAATAGCTTTTTAGCCTCAGCAGGTACTTAAATAGAGAAGGGTTACTATTACACTAATAGTAATATCAACTCTGTAAGCCACACACAGCCCAGAGGTCCAGTGTAAATACAGACGCAGTAGAAAGTTTCCCAGAGCATGTCCGAGGGAAGGCGACTTCATAAAACCTCATCTGACTGCCAGTCTATTCAAAGCGTTCTGTAATCTTATGGTGGCTTTGGTGAAACCAAAAACAGCGAGACAAAACTTTAGTTTGTCTTCAAAAAAAGTTAAAGATTATAGAGAATTATAAGCGATATATTCTTCTTTTTCTTTTAAATTGCAGAAATCCCTGTAGGGAGGGGCTCAACGCCAGCACACACACGTACACGCAGTCTCTGGCCTGCAGCTGACATGTTAATGATTCCGTCAATAATTGATATGCTGAGATTTCACTGTCATCACCATCAGCGTCTGACTTCATCAATACTTCAGCAGATCTCCCGCCAAATTGGAAGCTTCCTCCAAAATCAGAGCCACGTCTCTTTTTTATTTAAATCTGATTTGACTGAACACAGTTCTCAGTCTCAAATTGAGTCACATGTACTGTAAAAAATAACGATCTCATTGCATTTTTGACCCAATTTTTTCATCATTAAGACACACCCAAATATTCCTGCCGAGTACCAGTCATAATGTTCATTTTCCACAGAGACAGGTCCATGTGTGGTGTGGCTCATAAATTATGCATGGGCTTAATGGCTGGGATTCACCAGAGCTTTTTTTTTTTTTTTCGGTTACAGAAAAAGACAACAAACCTGTACGTTCAATCACAGCAGCTGCAGCGAGAAAGTTAAAGGAGGAGGAAACATTATTTCAATGTTCAGTATTAATATGGGCAAAAAAAGCCTTTTAATTTGATATTATTAGGCCTTCATTCGTGGAAATGTGTTCCCTATTAAACCAAATGATTATGACAACAAAAACTCAAAATCAATGCACAACTGATTGATCTGTTCTCTCCACAATACTCAATAGTAATCCTTTCATACAACAAAGGGTCGGACATTTTCCAAAACTTATCCTAAGTGCTGATTAGACAATTTGCTCATTTGTGCAGCACATATCCAAACAGAAAAGATTCCCACAGTCTGATAGTGATTATGGGATGTCAGCTGCCAGCTCTGCAGACTTCCGTCCAACTAATTGGTGAGATTAGGGTACAGTTGTGAGGTCATGTTGTTAAATCCAGACCTGTAATTGGTATATTATTAACATGTAGTTATAGCAGCCTGGCGAGGGTTCCCCAAAAAAACGGATTACGTATATACGTGAGTGTGTGCATATTTTTTTGTGGGGGGTCGTGCATGTTGGTGTGTTTCTGTAAATGTGTCCGTGTGTGTGTGTGTCCACCAAAACTCTGCGTTTGGTTTAGAGATGGGCCAATGAATGGTTAGTGCGTCATCTTGCTAATTACCTGTTCCCTGTGTGGCCTGCCAACCACAAAATACATATACAAAAGTGTGTGTGTGTGTGTGTGTGTGCGTGTCTGTGTGTGCACACATACTCATTCACTGACTTCTCTATAGTGTCTGTGATGTGTTTGCACAGATGACCTCAGCCGTTTGGACTCTTTGCTGCCCCCCCCAAACACACGCACACGCAAGCACAGACGCACACACGTACAAGGTTGCAGATTGTCTGGGGCCAAGTCTGAGGGGAATTAGGAAGTGGTGCTTGTAAAGGGGAATTATGTTGCAGTGTGTGTGTACTTTAGATAATGACTGGGAATGAGGAACTGGGTCGACAGTTTTATATATTTTATTGAAAATATATCATCAACCCTCAGCGGATGGTGAGGGGGGGATGATACAGCCGTACTCTGGCACATGCTGAGATTTGTGACTGTGGCATTCAGCGGAGGCCTGGGCTAATGCGCTGTGTTCTTCGGAGAAGTAAATAGTGCGGGGGGCTGGGCGGCCATGTGCACTTTTAGCTTGTGAAGAAACATACTCATTGAAGCCATGTTGGCCTAACACGTGATAGCTTAATAATCTTCCTAAGTGTCTTCAGGTTTTTAAATGTTCTGTGGCCGTTGGATCCTGGTGTCTCAGGGAGGCTGGGTTTATAGACTGTCACAGTTTATGGGGGTGGGGGAGTGTGTGAGCTTGGGGCAAAGTCATTTTGAGGAGGAAGGGGGTGTGTGTGTGCATGTTTTTTTGTTTTTTTTTCTGGGTAGTAGGGGGTCTGGGGCACGCCAGGCACTACATACCGTCTAAAATTAGCAGCAGCTGTTCCCTGAACCTACTGGACATTCCGGTGTGTTTGTGGGATGTGCGACTGTGTGCATGCCTCTGTGTGTAAGTGGGGAGGAGACGCAAGACAGGAGAGGTTGGAATGCAGCTCTAGTGGACACGGCTGGCTTTGGCGTATATACAGTATATATGAATTAGACAATAAATGATGCAAAGTGACAGGACAGAGAAATACTGGAGAGGAACAGAAAAAGGAGGCATTGGAAAAAAATTGAGAATTTTCTTTTTAACTGCGTGTCTCTCCATGCAAACTTGGGAGTTATGCATACCTGAGTCGCTCCTGAAGATGGACGGTGATGAGTATAGGTACCACCTGCTCCTATCGCATGACAGCGATATGCAAGGCATTTCAGTCATGTGCTAAGTTTGCATTTAGTGACAACTCTGCTGTGTTAGGAGGCAGCAGGTTAGAATGTGTGCACCTCTGCAATGCAAATTTAGATCTATAGTAATATTATAATACTCTATATAATAACATCTTTCCACCCTAGCATTATCAAATAAAAGTGAGTGTTGTCTAAGGGTTCAGGACTAGCTGCTGGCTAA
The DNA here is from genome assembly GCA_016785305.1 of Colistium nudipinnis. Classification (NCBI taxonomy): domain Eukaryota; kingdom Metazoa; phylum Chordata; class Actinopteri; order Pleuronectiformes; family Rhombosoleidae; genus Colistium; species Colistium nudipinnis. Next base: position 190,532 of record JAFBJU010003263.1, on the reverse strand, counting down.
ATGGAAGACGATCTGTTGTGCGACATGTCTCTGCTGGGTGTGTCGACTTGTGCAGAATGTGTCCCAACTGAGCCACTGCCCACTCCTGTTCAGCACCGTGTTTAAATCCAACCGTTGCATCACTCGTGTTCCACATGATAATCCCGTCGGCGTGACGACATGCAGTGAGTGTGTGTGTTGATGTGTATCCGTAGTGGGGAATGATGTTTCTGTGTGTTTTTGCCGGCCATCCCGTGCCCGTTCTGATTTAGCTTCTTTTTATCTTTCTAAAAATAAAAAGCAGACAAATCCAGAAACAGATTCAAGTTCATCATGCCAGAGCCTCAAAACGTATTCACATCAATATGAAAGATTTTTGTTTTGTTTTGTTACAAGTGTGTTAATACAATAATCTAATTTACTTCCTTGGAAATGGCCCGGTCTTAGATAATTTTAGATATCATCCACTGATATTTTCCATATAATTATTATCCATGGAACTATATTAAAAACATATTTATACTAGTCATGTCAAGACATGTTATAAATATGAGAATAGAGTCATTTTTAAATCTGAGGCGCTTGGACCCTGAACACCTTTAAAGGCTGAGAACGTTTCACAAATCTACCGCTACAGAAACCGCACAACAGCCTAGCTATTCTGTTTATGACGGCCTCAGAAGAAGAATGAAGGTTCATTGTGACGAACCTAAGTTTATAGGAACTGTAATTAGACACTGTAAATTTCAACCCCCTCTCCGCTGCCAAAAAGGCTCGACCCCTGTGGGCCGAGAGGTCACCCTGCTCTGTCCGGTTCATGGGACTCTCGGTTAATTTATGAGGTGAAACGAACCAACAACAATGTGACACAGTAAAACTCTCCCCATGGGGCTCGACCATTTTTTAAATGCTGGAAACAGAACTATGCAGTGGCGTCCAACTCTTCTTCTTTTTCTTTGTTTGTTTTCTGGAAATAAGCTGGAGCAGAAAGCCAAGTGGGGCCAAATGCTGCGATGAGTGAGAATGTGTGGGAAGTCCTGAGTGTGTCACCAGGAATGTCCGCATATTTTCCCGAAGAGGAGGAGGAGGTCGTGTTGTCAAGGGTGAAATACAGCAAAACCAGCAATGAGGATTAATTAAAAAATGTTAATGAGTTTACTAGTTTTCCTCCAACTAATGAATTTATCTTATGATTGACAAGTGAATGTCAAACTCATAAACTGATCCACCTCCTCTTTCGGGGGAACTCTGTGACCTCAGGGAGTTGAATATTCCTTAGAAAGACATTTGGCAACAAACAGTCAGTGAAATAATATTTTGGCCCGACGTCTGAGTCATGATGAGTTTACAGGATGCAACTCATGCCATGCCATGGTTTAACTCTCCTCCGTCTCTATACTTGCAAGATAAAGTGAAATTGGGCCTTCTCCGCGTGTTCTATACTATACCTGCAGTATTTGTGTGTGTTTGGATAAGTGGCGTTGGTTTGGGCCGTGCGTTGCAAAAAATAAAAAGAGCCAAAGCAAAGGATACCAGTAGTATCCCTCTTTTTTTCCCACATCCCTCTGTGGCCCTCTGTGGTGGAGACCCCCCCCCCCCACACACACACACACACACACACACACAGACACTGCACCGCCTCATGCAATGAATTGAGTAGTCTGTATCACTGTGGGACAGTGACTTTTTGCAGAGTTTTTGTCTGAAAAAGGCCTTTAGACCACAATGCCCGATAAAAACTATTATATTTTGCACCCCACAGCTGTCTTTTGAGCAGGAGCATCCCTGTGGATGGAAATTCTATACCATTTGTTTTTTACTTTTTGGAAGATGGTAGAAAACTAAATGGCAACCAGACCGTCTTTGCTCGGAGGATGTTGAGCGTCTGCCCATGTGTACCGTGCGTTTCGGCACAGTCAAGGATTCTTCACCGCAGAGTAAACACAACTTATCTTTGTGTACATACAAGATTTTGTGTGCCTCTGAGTGTGTTTACTTTGTGTGTGTTTGTGGATTTACAGTGTATTTGCTTGTGTGTTTGTGTGTGTGAGTGTGTGTGATTTGGCCATTCCTCGACCACATGTCCGTAACATCTGTGGACCATACTTCCTTGTCAGGGTCTCTGACTGTACTTCACACACTATGGGAACTGTTGAGTGCTGGTGTGTGTGTGTGGGGGGGGGGGGGGGTTTAATAGATGCCATTCAATGCTCTCTTCTTGTTTGTTTGACATCACTACATTCACTTCTCTTTATTCCCCTCCCGCGTTTTTTGCTTCCTTTCTTTTTTTTTTTGTTTTATTCCTATTTGGGGGTTTTCCGAGATGCTCACATATTTAGCAAACAGGAAATGTCCCAGAAAGCCTCGTTCTGCTCTCCCTGTGTGAGAGAGAGAGAGGGATGAGGCCGCGTTCACGTCCCATGCCCTTGAGTCCCAAAAAAAGGTTCTCCCGGGATCTGTATTGTTTCCCACTGCCTTGCAATTTTCTAAACCCAAACACAGTGACTCCACATGGCCTCGTCGTCCGCCCACCCCGGCCTCCACACATCGGCCTCATTCATCTCCAACGTGAAGTAAAGTGTTGTTCTCCCCACCTCAGGTTCAACCTCAGCGTCGTTTAAAGACCTCAAGGCTGAATCCCCTCCTTTTTTGATAGCCTGTAGAACCTAACCCCACTCAACCCTCAATAAGCCCTGACCTCTGACCCATGTAATTCTCCACTTCCTTCCTGAGTGCACCCGGGGATCATTTTTCACAATCTGTTGCTCCACAATGATGAAGTTGAATGATGAACGTATACAAACTGTGTATTTCATCACGTATATACTATAATAATAAAAAATCATATTTAGAATGTTTGCTTTTGCCTGTGTCACCTGTTAAAACTCAATAGAAATGTAGTGTGGTGGAAGAGCCGAGATATTTCCCCGAACCAGGGTGTATTAGTTGTATGATATATTAATGTTGTTAATGCTGTTTTTCTTTTTTTCCATTTGTCTCACAGGAGAAGCGAAAGCGTCAAACTGAAATTGAAGAGAAAAGAAGCCAGCTCGATGACTTTGTGTTACAACTACAACATCTCAAGGTGTGTTTGCTTGTGTGTGGGTGAGGTTTCTTATCTCCAGAGAAAGAGAATTTTCAAAAGATATAATTCAAGAATTTGTTTGAGAAAAATCAATGAACGAGAACAAGGTTGAAGTAAAGGCCAGATACCACGGGGCGAATCATGACAATACACACACGTATGTTAGGCAAAGAAATCACCAGCCACCTTTCTGCTCTCTCTCACACTGTTCAGCAGACGTTTCATTTCCTGTAGAGCCCCGACACACAACCGCATTCAGCTGGACTCTCAAAGGGAAAGTGTGTTCGGCCTGGGCTGTTGATAAGAAACCGGAATTTTGGAAGGAAAAAAAAATTGAAATAGAAATTTGAGCTTTCAGAGTGGAGAGTGGGCCTCAGCAGATAATGCTGGGTACGGTTGACTCGGCTCTGAGGTCACTGCGATGTTTACGGGACCGCGGACTCAGATCAGCGCCTCCTTTCTGAGAAAGGCGCGGATCCAGCAGCACCAGTGGTCCTTATCAAAATCTCCCGGGCTCCAGATTTCCATTTCCTGTCCCAGGCCGCTGCGTCTCTGGAGGTCAGACTACAAAGACGGCTTCATGCTGCTTGGCTGTGTGGCACTCAGAGGCAATGGCCATTAAATGGGACTGTGTGACCAGAGGCTGATTAAATCTCCAGTTCAAGGCTGCTGGTGTGGTATGCAAGAAAGTGAAACGGAGCGGCACACTGGCTCTGGACATGTTCCCAGCTGAGGCACAGGGCCAACGTCTTCAGGCTCGGGGTTCAATCAGGTCATATAGTTATAGAATTTTCCTCTGAGGACCATGGAAAGTGCGCATATTCGATACAAAATTCAGACCTCACCCCAGTTTTTATAATAACCGGAGGAAATATCTATGTCAGGTTTTTTTTTTTTTATCTGTGAAAAAAATGCTGATAATGCAGCTTGCATCCTTCTCTGTGCGTCCAAGTCCGACAGTGTGGATGTTTGAGGCCTAATTTATGTGTGGGAAAATGCTGCATGTAGGTGCTGAATACTTATTACTGCTGGCTTCCTGTGGATTTCTTCATCGCCACATTGACTGGAGAAAAAAGAACACAGGTTAATGGTCTGACTGTAGTGTGAGGTTGCCGCAGAGTGACATGTCAGCAGTTAATGTCAAATCTAATTTGTTATAATTATTACCCTGCAATGTAGAGTGACCCCCAAAAAAGGGAAACTGACACATAAAATACAGCAGTATATTCTGGACATAATAAGTTATACGCATTATCTATATATAATAAACACAATATTTCCATTTTCTATTGCATTTATCATATATCACATATGCAAGGACACTTACGCAGGGTAGTTTTAATGTACGCCTTGGAGCCAGGCCCCGGCTGCAGCTATCTGAACTCGAGACTGAGATTAAACCCAGGTGCAACAGTTGTGCGTCAGCTGAACCTTCATTAATAGTTGTAATGCACTTAACGCAACGCTTTGATGGCCAAACACACACACTGTGCACGTGGCTTTAATCGGCGCTCCTCCTTTTGTCCACATTTCCGTAAGTGGGTGTTAAAAGCTGGAAAACGGCAGTGCATGGGAATCATAATTACTTAAATAAAAGATTTATTCATGCCAAATGTGTTTGAAAGGGTCTAATTAGAGAGTGGAAGGTATTTTCACTGCAAATATTAAAACTGGCTGCCCCAGTGGATTGCAGTGTAGCGGGTATATAGCCACAGCCACTTCCACGCCCACGGGGCATCTGAACATTCTCGGAAACAGTAGTGCTGTAGCAATTATACATCATTAATTAACAAGGTGTATATTTAGATATGGATATACTTATTTCATAATTTATTTATGGATTTATTCTGAAAATATGCTGAAGGGACAAATCTCGGGGGGTTAATAAAAATATCGAGGATGTCTATATCTGCCGCGTTTCCTCAAGTGTTTTTCTGAGAAGGTTGTTGGAGGTCACGGGACCTTATTTTTTTTATTTGTTGAAAGATTGAACAACTCTACAAAAAATGACTGTTGCCCAAAAGCCGTCCAAGGGGTTTTTTTGTACTTTGTGCCACCCAGTTTACGCAGCACTTAATTTGAACGCCAAGTCCATGTTGACTCGAAACAAACTCTGGCTGGCGATGTGTTTATGTGTGTTTGGTTTGGGGTGTTGTGTGTGGCAGACCTGTCCTGCACTGAGAGCTGGATGCAAAAATGGAAGGAGCTATCTGTCGGCCAGAAACCGACGAACGGGAGTAATACAACACGCATGCACATACGTGTACAACCAGGAGGTGCTGGAACAGGGGGGAAACATCCTGGGGGCCACGTGAACACTCTCTGGGTCAAGGCCAGAGCTGCAGTGTTTAGGAAGGATTGAGTAGATTAAGAGAGATGGATGGCTGTCACACACACATTCATCTCCATTCATGCTCCATTCAACTCCTAACCCGGACTCAGCCCACCTTCACCTTTGAACTCTATATCTGACCCTTAAACTAACCAACCTCAATACGTGTTCAACGCATCATCTCTTATCGCTCACCTAAACTCTTCACCACATATAAGTAAATCGATGAATATGTGCACTATAATGAAGTGGCACTGGTTTCTGATTCAGAGAAATTAGAATAGTATAATCATATAATATTATTATTATAGATGTTATTATATTTTCTTTGGAACACACTCAAACAAAGTACACACTTTTCCCAGCTATTCACACGCCGCAGAACCTCCGTGTTTTAAATAGGCCGTGACTCCTCGTGTTGCTAGCTATGGTCAATGTCAAGGGTAATGTCACACAACTTTACTTTGGTTTCGAACAATGCATCAGACACGTTTTGATACGCAGACAGATCCCCCAGTTATAGTTGGATATCCCTGTAATTAGCTGTGTTGTTGTCCTCACTAAGTGAAGTGGTTAAAATGGCAAAACAGCAAATCTAACAACAAGGCAGCTATATACGGTCTAGCAGACTTTCTCCGGGACTGCTTTACTTTTAAGTGAGCTCAGCTACTAACTCTCTCAGGGTTGGTTGATACGATGATTTGGCAGAAGCGATCTCAAATATTTGAGAAGGAACTGTATCTATTATATATGTGTTGAATTGTAGTACTTCCTTTTAGGAATGTGTCTTTATTCAGTCTAGTTGACAAACAGGTTATGCAATTTCATCCAAAATATTTTTCTGGCTGATGACTCTGAGTATGTGATGCACATGATCTACGAGAGGGCAGTTTGACTAAGTGGGTGTGCGGCAGTCACACAAAAACACCCACATAAACACACACACACACTCACACAGACAGAGAGACAAACAAACAAATATTCCGGTTGTCACATTCTAACAACACATGGTGAAATGCTTCGCAATAATTTCTACTGCGTGTGTGAGTGTGTCTCCGTCCGTGTGTGTGTGTTGTCAGCCGTACGACACAGAGCCAGCAGCACTTTGACAGTAAACAGCAACAAGGTGAAGCTGAGTGTCACCTCTGGACTCTGTTGTGGTAACAAAACACAACTCCAGAGACACCAGCGGCATAAACACACGGATCTGGCTTTTTTCTTTAAAACATTACCGTCCATGAGGTCAAGCCTCCCCTGTACGATGAGACAATTGGTGCTTTCACACTTGCTGTGTATGTAATTGTTCCGTGATGCAAAAAGAATAGTTTAGAGATGGCATCGTATCTTAACAACACACACATGTGCAAAAGTCAGCGTGTTCGTCAGACCAATCAACATCACACAAGTCCATTAAACGTGGAAAGCTGTGCCATATTCTGCCGCGGCCTTATTTCTGCTGATGTCCTCAGATGGCAGCTGGAGAACAGATGAGCTTGTGAAATGATCTCACACAAGAATTTCCCCTTAATGAACTGTAGTAAAAAAATAAAAATAAAAAAATAAATCGGGTAGAGAAAAACAGAAGTGTCCCGAGTGAAAGCACCAGGCAGATGCAGAATGTGTTAAGGCTCAGACAGAATTCTGGGTAATGGAGAAAAGACACATTTGATGCAGATGTGCGTTGTGAGGACCTTTAGGGTTCAGAGTTTTATCTGTGTTATGTAAAAATGACGCGCATATGTGGGCCTTTGTGTTTGTTTATTTGTTGTAGTTGTTGTTGTCGTTAATCCCTTAGAAATGAGTCTCTATAATAAAGCTCTGCTGGCTGTTAACAATGTCTAAAAATACACAAGCTGGCTTGGAAAAGACAAGCTATTTAAAAGCACTGTAGTGCTACTGTACACCCATCTGGTAGAGTCGATGTTTATTTATTCCTATGACACACTTAACACTATGAGTCCCAGTTCAGACTCAGATAATTATTTTACTCTCAACAAGGGAAAAATGACATCTGCTAAAAGTGTGGACTTTTCTCCGTTTGGCTTCCTCAGTCCAAAGCCATGCGCGAACGGTGGCTCCTCCAGGGGATGGGTGTGCAGGAAGAGGAGGTGCGGAGGAAACAGCTGGAGCAGGATGAAGAACAAGGGAAGAGGCTGGAGGACCTGATACACAGGTACGGCACACTGCTCACAATGGACCGTCCTTCTTTTTTCTTTTCCTTTTTTGGGGGGGGATGAGCGTGTTGCAGCCCGTTGTTGAAGTATTACATTTCCAGTCCGAATGACGGTGAGCAGATGTTGCCACATCTGATTTTCTTTTCAACTCCTACTCGTCCGTTTTGACCGAATCGACATATAATTCCTAAAATACCAAATATAAGTTCTGACTGGGAGTCACCCGGCAGACCAATAATTTCACGAAAAAAGGAAATAGAGAAAAAAATTAGAGCGTCTTTAATTACAACAAAATGCAAGTGAAAGCCGGGTGTAATCCAGAGTGAGTCTTTTTGAGAAGGTGGAAAAAGGGAAAAAAACGCGAGAGCGATTCCGTGTGCACTTCCCGTGTTTGTGTCCTCGGGAGGAGCTTCCTGATTCCCATCATTGTTGGGAGATAGTCACTTATTGCCAGATGAGGTTGGCCGCGATGACATCATTGGTGCGACGATGCGAGTGACCTTCAGCGGCCAGATATGAGCGCTCCACAGGTTAGTTCGATTTGTCAATTTGCACCCGGGTGACAATAGTTACACCACAGCTGTTTCAACAACTACGCCTTCTAGTCGCTTCTCACTGGCTGCGTAAGCACTTGGCTTTTTTTCCCTTGTTAAAATACAGGCGTACAGGTGCAAACGCTTTAGACTTGACGAGGTCTATGTAAAGTCATGATGGAATGAATAAGGAACACAACTCAATAATTAGTGTTTTTATTATTGTGTTTAGTTTCCGGTTAACTATTGGTTTGTTTAGGCAAAAAAAAAAGTGTTGGTTATTCAAAAGAAAAGATGATAGTTTGTTTAAAATAAACTCAATGTTGACCACATGTTTCAAAGCCTTGGTGCCCAGAGTTGTTCCATGCGACTCATTCACCAACCACCCGGGGGGGGGGAAATAACATTGTTTGCTGTGGAAACCTCGCTTGCCCCCTTCAGCGGCCAGATATGAGCGCTCCACAGGTTAGTTCGATTTGTCAATTTGCACCCGGGTGACAATAGTTACACCACAGCTGTTTCAACAACTACGCCTTCTAGTCGCTTCTCACTGGCTGCGTAAGCACTTGGCTTTTTTTCCCTTGTTAAAATACAGGCGTACAGGTGCAAACGCTTTAGACTTGACGAGGTCTATGTAAAGTCATGATGGAATGAATAAGGAACACAACTCAATAATTTGAGTTTTTATTATCGTGTTCAGTTTCCGGTTAACTATTGGTTTGTTTAGGCAAAAAAAAAAGTGTTGGTTATTCAAAAGAAAAGATGATAGTTTGTTTAAAATAAACCCAATGTTGACCACATGTTTCAAAGCCTTGGTGCCCAGAGTTGTTCCATGCGACTCATTCACCAACCACCCGGGGGGGGGGGAAATAACATTGTTTGCTGTGGAAACCTCGCTTGCCCTTTTTATTTTTTCAACTTTCATTAGTGGTGTGGGGAAAATATTTTTTTCATTTTTTTCTCCTGAAGGCGAAAGTAAATCATTTTATTTATAAAAACGTCCCTGTATTGTTGACAGCACAACATCATTCACTGAATTGTGCGACCGGCGAGATGACAGACTTAAACAAAAGACTCACATTTCTACATTTCTGTTTATGGAATAAATGAATGTGGCGTAAAAAAAAAAAAAAAAAAGACAATGTGTTTGGGTGACCCCTGGAAAGATGCGTTTTATTCATGTGGGTAGTAATCAGCCCACATGTTGTTCACATCGATCATTTCGTACCTCACTTATTTTAGCAATGGCTCAGAAAATGAAGCGGGTGGAGAGGTTTTGTGTAACCTCGGCCATCATCGAGTCGCACTCCACACTCGGCCTCCTCATTTATCAAAATCTGTGCATGAAAGACGCACTGTGAGGCTACTGTAAGTTATCACCAGCTTTGAAATAACATCAACATCATGTGCCGCCATGAAGGCCGGGCTAACATTGGCCTCGGCATAAACAGAGCCTCAGTGAATGGTCACAGGGAGAGCATTGTGGATCAAAGTACAGTTGTGATTGTGTAGTGGCCTCTGTGTGTGTGTGTGTGTGTGTGAATCACTTCATTCAGCTGCTGTTGAATAGACTTGTTGTCCGGCTCCGTCTGTTTCAAAGAGGAGATAGTTTCGCTCGGGGTTTTAATTACTTACAAAAGCAAACCACAAAGAAAACTTGTAACTGCGCAATGTGTTTATGGTCTGGATTATTATTTTAACATTGTAGGCTTCAGTGTCGCCAACTCCTGCTTCATTCAATGACTTAGTGTGGCAAAAAACAGGAAGAAGAAAACCAAAATAGTCTTAAAATGAATATCAGAGTCATGCCACTAAAGTACATGTCACATTTATAAAAAAAACTCCCTTGAAAACTGGATGACAAACCTAAATTGCATTTCATTTCATTTTCATTTTAAAACTCAAACCCAACAAGGATCAGGTTGCACACAATTTGTTGTAAATTCACAAAGGAATTCTGAATGTCTTACTTTCCAAGTTTTTGCATAAATCTAAAAGTTGTTTGCTGCTTTGTTCCTTGTTATCTGTTAGGTATAATCCCAAGTATTAGGTGATATTTACATATACGTATATACCAGTCATCATCACATTTAACAGTTGTTTTCATGGCTCCAATGTTTAGAGAGGATCAGGTAACCTGACGTTTTTTTGTGAAAGTTTACACACAGGCAGGGGCGATGTTTTTCAAGCCATTACTGTTGTGAGCCGGGGTCTGTAAATTGCTTTCACAGGAGCTCAGCTGTCTGGGATTTAATTCTCCAGGCTTTCAGAAAACGTCGCGGAGCATGTGTGTGGGAGTCTGAGGACACACAAATCCTAAACTCAAAAATAAAGCATAAATTAATCAATTTAATTGAATAATAATAGTTTACCAAATTAAATCAAAACAAGTGTGTGTGTGTGTTAGAGAGAGAGAGAGAGTGTGTCGAGCGTGCATTTCAGGCACAGGGTGTGGCATCTAAATTTACACTCTGTGGGACACCATCCGAGAATATCCCGTAACCCCAGCAACCAGAGTCTTTCCACAACTGATAGGGACTGTGGTGAATGTTGGGGGCCAATGTGGACCAGTGCATTATTTGTGTGCGTTTTTATGTGTGTATATGTACGTGTGCGTGTCTTTGTAAACAAACAAATGACGTATAAACTTGGATTTCCATGAAGACGGCTCCTCCATCTATATATTTGTTTAGAAAGAGACGCCGCTGTCTTGTACCTAACATCACAACTACAACGACGACAACAGTTCCTTCATATTTATCATACAATTATGCCCCGCTCATAGAAAAAACAGTGGTGTCTTTGTACTGTAAGTGCTGCCTGCTGTTGACCTTAAGCTGGAAATCATAGAAAGTGAGGGGGTGACAGACCTTTGTGCGATCTTTGTGCAGGCTGATACACACACACACACACACCTGAGGACAGCGGGCCCGGAGAGCACAGACAGGGACAAATAAAAAAAAGTCACAGAGACAGGAGGAAATAGAGGCTTTTTGTGAGGCCAGGTCTCGTTGTTGTAACCCAATTTGACAGCGATGAGGAAATGGATGCAGTGGTGCGCTAACTTTGCCTGAGTGTGTGGCAGTTTTATAGACGCCCCTATCATTACGTGGACAGGCTAAGTAAACAGAGCACTGACCCGACCCGACCCGCACTGTGCTCACTTGGATCTTTGCTCGGTTCATGTTGCACAGACGGCTCCAGATGTTACATTGTATGGTATTTAGGGATTTTTTGTTATTCAGGTATGCAGAGGTCAAAGGTCATTTATAACATGCAAGTTCGTATATATCTGCCTGCCCCAGAAGAAATCCCCCATACTTTTTTTCACTTTATTCCGGTTCTAAGACTATTATTTTTAATCTCCCTTGAATCCTTGGTCCGCTGGGAATTGTTTACACTATCATCTTATCTCCTCTAACTACCAGTCAATCACCAGACCAGAAAACCTCAGTCGGATCCATGAGATCCAGCAGGAAGTCTGAAAACGGCAAACTATACTTACTGCAACGAGGCCCGTTGAAGTGCCCCTTATCGTGTTACATAATGTTCTAAGAATATTTCATTCTTTGGTCTCACAGTGGCAGGATGGGAGCATGTCGTTTCTAACTTAGCCATGAGAGTCTCTGCAAAGTCAAAGACACCATGTTAGGACAGACTGGACTGGATGTGTCACATCGTAAATTTACGGTAGATCTGTAAAAAAAAAAATGGACAGCGCAGCCTCCTGTTTCTCCTCAGCTCCAAACCACAGTGTCGGCTTCCAAAAAAGCCCAAAGCGTGGTAGGTTTGGTATCTGTCGAGATGTCAAAACAAATCTTTTCAGGCGAAACAGAGTGTGTATACAGAGGGATGAAAAGGTACGGCACTCCGTCACGGCTATTCCCCTGAACAAAAAAAAACAAACGTCTCATTATTCCTCTTTGTGTTTATGATCTGTCTTCTATCCTTTTTATCCTCTTTTTTTTCTAATGTATGCCAAATTAAATGTTCTCATTTAAAGTCGGAAATGAGAGTGTGAACTAGAGTCATGAAATACATGAAAGACATCAAAATAACTGACACCCTGGTTGTGTGAGCATTAAAAAAAAAACTTCAAGGCAATTAAAAGGCATATAAGAAATATAATGTGCCCAGCTGCTGTTTTTTGGGTACACACAACCTCTGATAACCATCTGATTCAGTTTTGCATTTCCTCTTATCCTCATTCTGCTCTCGCATGCTCACTTCTTTATCTCCAAGGCAGCTCTGAACTCTCAATCAACACGGTGCCATGTGCAAGCAATTGTAGTGCACGTCGAAAAACCACACACAGCTGCTTAAAAAACGTTCAGTAGCCAAGTGTCCAATTACTCCGGACTCAGTCTGGGCATCGCACACCGGGGTTGTGTTTCTGACTTGAATGGCACAACACAAAACAAGTGTAACTATCTAAATACTCCCAGTCTGGACTGTATATGATTTCATCCTCAGAGTAAATCTTGGTTTGGTGCATGTTCAACAAAAACTCGGGGAGAAAACCTGTACCTAGAAAGCAACTTTCACACACCCACACACAGACAGACAGACACGCACACGCGCGTACACTCACACACACACACACACACACACACACACACAGTAAGTGCACACTCTTCTTTATGGTTTGGTTAGACCATGTTCCTCTTTCAACCCCTCAGTCTGTCTCCTTTTATTGGTCTATGTATCTCCGACAGACTGTGTGCACATGGATACACACACACACACATGGACACGCGGGCGCGCGCACACACATAAAACCAGATGTCAGCTCTTCCTCCTCCTGTATGATGTGGAAAGCACGTTGCTGCCCACCCAGGCGTATCCATGGCAACTGTCCTGTGGTTGGTTGACGGGGCGGGACAGTGACATCACTGGTGTCTTTCAGGATGGCCGCAGAGATAGAGACATTGCCAGAATAACGCACCAGAGAGGAAGGAGAGACAGTGTGAGGTCATGGGCCCACCTCATAAACACACACACACACACACACACACACACACACACACACACACACACACACACACACAAACACACACACACAATACACACATGTAGAAGCCACATAATACTACTCTGTGATATAGAAAAACAGCCACTGAGGAGATGCAATGTTTATGAGATGGTTTTGGGAGTCTATTTTTCTGTTTCACAGTTTATTTTTTACATTTGACCATTAGAGGGCGCCAGACACAAGCAGAACCAGTATGTTCAGCCTTTCTCAATACCATAAATGGACTGATGCAATCAGACAAACATAATAGTTTCTAATAGTCCTGCTGGAAATGCTGCATTTAACATTTTCTACACACCTTATGTTGATGTGGATTTTTTTTACCCGGATTTGTAGTCATTTATTTTCTGTACTTTCCTTAGAAATTAATTTTATTCCATTATTCACACTGTATATTATGTGTGTTGCAAAGTAGTTTTTTATTTTGCCTTCCTTGGTTCCAAACTTCCTCCCACTCATTTTCAGTCTGAGTTTCACTTTCAAGCTGAGGCTTCACTTTATTGGACAAACCCAAACACACACATTCTTTATACAACATCAAGTGGAGCAGGATGAAATACATCCTCCTTCGATCACAAATCTTGCTTGTTGTCCCTCTTGGCAAAACCTCAAGGGGTGAAGGGAAGCGGACGTAAAATCCATTTCCTGCCAGAAAAGGGAAAGAAGGAAATGAGATAGGCAGGAGCAGGGAAGAATAGGCCCACGAGAGGGAACGGTGCACTGACATCTGCTGGGGTTACACAAGACGTAGGTGAGGGTGGAGGTACACTGAGGAATCTTTTATCTACAGCTCCAAGGACAGAGTCACCTATATGTGTCTTATTATTTACCCAATGTCAACTGTCACTATGCAGGGCAGGTTGTCCTTTCATTTGGTCTAAGTGGACACAGTGTGTGACATCATGCCTGTATTAAAGGTCCTTTTTACAACATCCATCTTCAAATAAATGTCAAGTAGTCTTCGGGAGATAAATTGTGCTGCAGTCCTTGCATCTCAATCCAAGGTTGGATAATTGTTTCACATACCGGCAAAGTTAGGGTTAAATATACTGTTGGTTGTACAGGCTGCTCTATGTATTAATAACCACTATATAAATACCCAGCAGGGCCATTAGTTGTCCTGCTATATTTGTGTAAATGATTGTTTTTGAATGTCGGCCCTTGATTTCAAATAACACAGACCGACCCTGATCTGCTGTGATTATTTTCATCCAGACAATGGCTGAAGGGCAAGGGTTCCACAAAAGGCCGAAATGTACGATAAATAATTGGTCTCGTGCTTTTGTTCAATGTTCACATGTAAACAGGCAACTAAGCTGTATATTACTGCGGGATTACGTAGAGCAGAGACAAACAAGAGCGGCGGATGGAGCAAATAACGCAGAAAAACGCAGAGGAACCAACCCCAACCTGCTCCAATCACAACCTCTACTTAGTATTCCCTTTGCAGCAGTTACCCCTGCAGTGTGCGTGTTGAGTAGAGGTATACTGGCTATTATATATACTGTATATATTGGCATGCATACCAATATGGAGTTATCAAAGCATTTCTATGAATATGTAGTGCTGGGTTACATCCTATAGGTAGCTGTATACGTCCCGTTTCTTTGGTTTTAGTACCAAATAATCCAAAAATATTCTCCTCGGATCCATTCACGGTTCGACCCGTTCACGGTCAGTGATGCTGACATGGTGGTTGAACTCTTATTGATTCTGGTCCACTGTGGGAACCCCTCCTCCTCCTCCTGCACCGCCACTGTTTATGGCATTGTAATGAACTGTAATATTTCTTTTCCAAACACATGGCCACACACACTCTGACGCACAAATTCCTTGCGTTGTCCCGGGGGAGTGTGTTCTGAAGTGTTGCGAGCGCTGGCAGTCGGCGAGGAAGCGACCCTGGTCCTCCTCCCTGACGGCTTCCTTGTATTGTTGCTGCATCCATCTCTTAAATGTCCTCACGTCCTGGTGAATGTGTGTTGGCCCTCGTGCTGTGCACACAAGGGCCTTTCTTAGGCGCGCTCTAATGTCTCACACTGATGTGTGTCTTGGTTGTATGGACATTTCCAATGGCGGATATAGTATCTTCTATGTTTTTACCATCACATTCATTTCTCTAATCTGTCAAACTATTTGGAATTTGCATTCAACATTTGTCAGCTTCAGCCATCAATAAACAATGAGACTACAACATGCCGACGGAGACTTTTTTTTCCCGTCAGGCAAATCTCTCAGATGCCAGATGTTTCATCCCACATCTCTTGTGGTGTCACGTTTTGAGTGTCGGGCTTGTATCCGATCAGAATTGTGCACATGAAAATTCTGGTGTAAACGCACCCCAGAGGCACTGAGCGCAAACTGGATTCTGATGCTCTGAACCAGGTGGTACGGGGTGAATTTCAACCAGATGATATATCTGTATTTGTATATCCTGCATTCACGTAAAATGTGGGTATGAGTTCATTCTCAAAATTTAAACTCGTATATTTTTGACATTTCTTCAGGGTACCTTGATTTATCGTCTCCCTCTCTTTCATGTTTACAGGCTGGAGTCTGAAATCAGTGCCCTTGAATGTGAAGAGTCTCTGATCTCAGCCAAAGAGCAGGTTCTACGAGAACGTCTCAAAGAGACGGAACGCTCCATAGAGGACCTGCAGAAGGTATAACTACGCAACATTTGTGTGGCGAACACACGGTGCTCTATGTTTACAAACCAGAGTTGTTGTGTTACATTGATATTCTCCTGTTTCTCTTTCAGAGCCTGATGACCCAGGATGGCGGTATGTGCAACACACAAGCACATACACTTGTACACTAAAAACACACATCTGAGTTGCTCTGTGGGGTCCCTCTCTCTGTATATGTGTGTGTGTGTTTGTGTGTGTGCTTGTGTGTGTGCACGCGTGTGTGTGTGGATAATAGTCTCGCTGAGGCAGGAGAGATGCAGGCCCTGGCCAATGCTAAACCCCCAAACACACACTCAGCCGTACCCACAAACACACTCATAGACATCCACATAGGTGCAGTTAAACGCACACACACACACACGCCGACACACAGACCCCGGGTCAGCGAGACCATTGAAGCTCGCACACACACAAGGCCATGACTCTGCAGCCTGCAGTCGCTGGCTTTATCTCCAACCTATTCACCAACAAGCCCCGTAAGCCCCCAAAGCTTTGTTCCTGACACCACACACACACACGTACACACGCACACACACAGAAAGCGGTAATAGTACACAATCACACACACACACACATACTTCTGCTGCATAAGCACTGGACCTCAGGGGTGCTAGAGTTGCTGTGGACATAAAAACAGAGGAGTGTTAGATGGTGTGTGTGTGTGTGTGTGTGTTTGCAGCTATGTGTGTGTGTGAGTGTGTGTTTGTGTGTTGAACAGCAAAAGGCAGGGTCACTTGGGGGTGTGGTTAGTTTCTCTATCTGGTGGCTGGACTGTGTGTGTGCGCGTGTGTGTGTTTGTGTGTGTGTGCAGGTGTGTGTTTGTGTCAGGGTGTGGTTACACCTCAGTGAGCTTCGTGCATGTGTGTGTGTTTGTGTGCATTTGTGTGGCTCTCCCTTTCGGCCTCTCTTGACACCGTGTGTCATTTCCCCTCCTGTGCTCCTGCTCACTAGATGCCACCTGCTGCATGTCGGCCCCCCTCTCGGACCGCATCGACCCCGAGCACCCCGTCCTGGCCACGCAGCCCCGGACTGGCCCACCTGTCTCAGGAGAGCACGCCATTCCAAGACCTGGTAAGACAGAGGGAGGAGAGGATGGGCGAGGGAGGGGGGGAAGAGAGAGAGAGGGAGGGAGAGAGGTTTTGGGCTGCAGCCAAGTTGAATCAAAGCAGAACAAACACACACACACACACGGAGAGAGCCGCACTGTCACGGATACGCATACGTGTGCACAAATTCTGTGAAATGTCATGTAAACTTTAAAAGTTACACGTGTGCGTGTGTGTGTGCTGAGTCAACACACTCATCAACTCAGACGCTTATTCAGTGTGTATCCTCATATACTGAAAGCACATGGACTTCAGGCAGGTAATGACCACAGCTTATTTATATATAATAATATTAAAATGCATTATTTTTATCTACATGAAATGATTTACTGGTTTTCTTTACTCTTAATGTTTAATAATAATCGCTTCCTTTGTTTTTAGACTTTTTTTTTTTGAAATGGCAATTATTCATTTTAGTTTAGTAATGTATGGGCTTATTAATTGTTTTACTGTCTTACATATTTGCATTAGTTTTAGACGTTATTTCTTAGTAACTGCAACACTAGAATGTATTGTTATTTGTATATTTGCCTTTTCTTTGTGTTTAGTCCTGCTGACTTTGCACTGGGGGACAGCTGTGCACATTAAAAGCTCAGCATTTTCAGGGCAGTAACTTCAACCATTGTACTTATGATTAATGTGCCGTTAGATTTTACATAAATAACCAAGTTTGAAAGACACATTTTTCACATTTTCACAGAATGGACTGTGGTTACTTAACATTTCATTTTATTGCTGTCCATTTAGTCGTTTATCTGAAATCTAAACCTCTATTGTGGTTGCCATTTCTAAGGTTTAAGTTTGAATCAGAAACTCATGTGGCAACAGTTTTTCAGAGTGTGCTTCACCCCCTCCCATCTTTTCCTCCCAACACCTCTCACCCACCTCCACTGGACCCTCCCCCCCCGACCCTTCACCCTTCCTTTAATCCCGTCTCCCCTTGGCATCCACCCCTCCCTCTCTCCCTCCCTCCCCGTCTCTCCTCCCACTCACCCCTTCCCCCCTAACAGCAATGTTTGCCATGGAGATCAACGTGCAGCACGACCCGCACACCGGCGAGCAGCGCATCCTGTCAGCCAACCGCGTGAGCCCGTCGGACGCGGCGTCGCGCGGCGTCAAAGTCTACGACGACGGCAGGAAGGTGGTCTACGAGGTCGCTTCCTCCGGGGGCGTGTCCACCACCGCCGTGGAGAACGGCTGGAGCTCCTCGCAGGTGGATCAGCTGATCCAGCGGGCCGCCAGGCCTGCGGTGCGTGGCGAAGAGGGCGGCAGGGGTCAGGTGATGGTAACCCCGGCGTCCCCGCGGGCCTACGTCTCCCAAGCAGATAGTGACGATCTGTCCCCGCCCTCCTGCGCCCCGCCCTCCGTCCCCTCCAGCCCGCCGGCCCAGGTGACCCTGCAGAGGGAGACCCGGCTTGGCATGATGCCCCCCTCCACTCCCGTCACCACCCAGCCGGCCTCCTCGGCCCACCCGGGCCACGATCACGCCCCCCTGCCTCAGGCCAGCACCGAGCACCCCATCACCATGGTGTTCCTCGGCTACCAGGACGTGGAGGACACAAGTGACAGCGCGGGGCTGCTGGGCTTCGACGGCGCCGTGAAGGCCGAGGTGGTTCTGATCGACGAGGACGACGAGAAGTCGCTGCGGGAGAAGACGGTCACCGACATGTCCGTCATCGACGGCACGGCGGCCGACCTGGTGTCGGGGCGGCCCGCCACCTCCGAGGGCGCCAGCACGGAACTGTCCTCTGACGGCCGTGAGCCCGACAGCGCCTCCACGCCACCGGCCAATCCGGACGCCAACACGGCCCCCCCGCCCGGCCTCACCCCCGCCACAGGTACAGACAAGAGGAAACGCTGCGAGTGCTGCATCCTCATGTGACTGAATCCTCTTCCACCCTTTTATTATTACCCACAACACCCCTCTCTTCCCCCCTGTCTCTGGATGATTACTAACAGAAGCCTTCCTCCTCCTCCTCCTCCTCCTCCTCCTCTGGACTCTGATCGGCTGGCACGCACTCACACACACATGCTCTTGTCTTTTTCACTACCTGCTCTCTCAACGTGAAGGCTCCGCCTCCCTGCTTCCCCTCCTCCTGCAGCAACACGACAGTAGATTCCGTAAATCCTAATAGTTATGCAGGAAATAAGCTGCTCTCTGATAGACAGATGCTTCTTTACAATTGGCTTCATCCAGGTTGTGCAGACCTCCTCTCAGTGGTCAGTGAGACTTTATGGACAAACGTTCATCACATCGCCGTGCTGAGTAACCAAGGACAATTCACTCCGATCACCACTTTAAAAAAAAAAAGGCCAGTTTACAAAACATTCAGTAAGACAGAGACAGTCTCCCACTTTTTTGATTTTATTTCTCCACACAGACATCTCCAACAAACACACCCCCCACCCACCACCACCATACACACACTTACCCTACCTTGTACGCCCTGTCCGACCAGGGCAGAGAGGAGGGTACTCGTTGCCTTGGTTTCTTTATGTGCCTCTTCGTTCTTCTTTCACATTGACAGTACACACGAAAGTTAGAGTTAGTTTGAAAGTCTCTCTTAGACTTTTATTTCGGACGTTGATGTAGTGATCCGAGCATTTTATTTGATTTATTTTTTTAAACATAAAAGAATTGTTGAAACGTCTGTTTCCGTGGGAAACTGGGGTTTTTGACTCTGTGGTTTGTAGTAACACAACCCCTCTCCCTGATTTCTCTCTCTCTCTCTCTCCAGTCTTGGTCTCCAATAACTCCAGCTATTCCACTGCTGAGGTCATTTCCTCCTATTCTAGTACTTCCTAACTCAGCAGCCAGTATGAAACCATGGAACACCTTTTTGGCAGCATGCAGGTTCTATACAGCCAACGTTTCCAGCCTGTCTAAAAGTTAGAGAGCACAGGAAGTGGCAGCTTAATGAGCACGCTGTGGCAGTGAGGGAATACACACAACTCAAGCTTTGTCACAAACAGGTTTATAATGAATATTTACAAGCACTGATTGTTTACTAATTCACAAGCAGGACGAGGAGAGATGATTTTGTGCATTTTAACGTTCAATCCTCAGATCCACTAGACTCTTTGGGATTCAAAGAGACTGAAAACACTGCCAGCTCGTGCTACAGTCACCAGCCAGGCCCTCGTTTACAAGGGTGCTACAATTATTGTGGTCTGGGTGTCTTTATAACATCATACATTTGTACAGTGTCACACTGTAGGCTTGGTTTTCGAAGAAAAAAAAAGATCACAAAAGCAGTAATCATACTGATTCTGTGGAATAGAGGATGGTGAGGCTCAATATGTGGTAAACTGATTTAGGGACAGTTAGAGTAGAGGCCCCGCCTTTTCCCTTCTCTCTTAATAGTTAGATTAATAAAGTGAAGGGGCCAGGTATGTGATTGAAGAAGACATTCACATGTTTACAAAGGAGGTTAGAGAGGTTCCTCAAAGCCAAATTGTGGGATTTGTTATCAAGGGGCCCCTTGTCTCCTTGACTCCTAGTGTGTTAATCTGATTCATTCCCACCGTGACAAAGATATATAAATAAAACTTCACAAACCTAATGGAATGGGCTTAGACTAGCCTGAATAGCCCCAACAACTTTTTTTCAGAGTGCAGTGCCTTTTTTTTTTCTTTTTTTTTTTTCTATTTGTTTGACTGCTTTACCGGCCCTGGCCCTGGAGGACAGAACATCTTTTAACACAACATCCATACTGTGTACTAACTGTGGTAATAGCCATATTGTAACGAAGGACGGACTGTCAACCTGTGGTCCGTTTGTCTTCGGGCACACACAAGCTTTAGTGTGATTGGCCACCGCTGCTGTCAGTCATTCCAGCTGGCTGTGTGATTGGCCCCACCCGGGTCTGGTCTCCTGTGTAGATAAAGAATGTAAATATATACTCGATATTCTATTTAGTGATGATTTTATTTTCCACATCTATATAGAGATCTAGAGATACTTCTGATTATTCTGGGTACTGGACACGTGTTCTTAGGACCTACGATGCCATATGACGACTGTATGAGAGCTTTGTATATTTTCATTCTCTAACTTCACTGCTTTGCTGTGTGTTAATCTCACTATTAACCCAACACAAGCATCAGCCTCTTAAGACCATCTCCAGCTTCTATCAAATTATCTTCAGTTTACACTTTGACGCCACGTTTTTCCTGTAGAATTTTACCCAGCAGCCATTTGTGTCCATTTAATTAGGTAAAACGTTAAATTCAAAAAATATATATTACAGATACTTTTGCATTTGAAGTTGGTCTAGGGACAATCGCACCGATATTGTCTTGTTCAGTGACCCACAACAGCAAAAAAAAATATTTATTGCATGACCGTTTTTACTATGCAGAGAAGAGCATTCTGGGAAGTGTTGTGTGTAGTTTCCCCCAAGGCGTGATGTACACACATATGCTGTGCAATGAACAAAGGAGCACTTACTCTATGTACTTAAAAAAGAAAAAGAAAATACAGCCACAATCTCACAGACATTAAAAAATAAAGATGAAGTTAAAGTTAGCGGAGCTAGACCCATCCAGTTTGCCTGTGTGTGTGTGTGTGTGCGCGCGCGTGCGTGCGTTTGTGCGTGTGTGTGTAGGAGATGAACCCCAGGCTTGTTGAGTATACCAGCCTCACTGCCACGCCTGCAGTACTCCTCTGGTTGTGTAGAGGTCTCTCCTCCTCTCTCTGTCTGCCTGCCCTCACGGTTGTATGGACTGTTCAACACAAAAAGGAGCCATTTTCTATTGTTCACACTTCTTTCTCTTCTTTCTATGGTTATGACAACTCACTCGCTCGATTCTCTCTCTCTCTCTCTCTCTCCCCCCCCTCTCTCTCTCTCTGATGTCTGTATCTTCTTTGGTCAATAAAGCTGAGTTTCTCCAGTGCCCCCCTGCCGTCTCTTGCTTGTTGTTCTTTCCATCTGTCTCTAACGTTCACTTTTTCATTGGCTGCTGACAAAAAAAAAAAAAGATCACACGCTCTCCTTATCGCATCCCTCTCTGACTAACAACCGCACAAATGCACTGTGAGTTCGCCGAGTGTTTACAACAGCCACATGAGACACAAATGTTGGTTGTTTTTTTTTACATCCAGCAGAATAGAAAAAAACAATATGGCTGCACAGGGAGGCAGATGCAGTGCATAGTATGCCCCCCAAAAAAAATTTAATGTCATTAATTTGCACAATGCAAAAAAAGTTAATCAGACGATATACAAGACGAGGAAGGAGGATAGGGAGATAGCTCTTGTTGAAGTGAGGATGGCATTTAAAAAAGAAAGAAAGAAGAAGGTGAATCGTATATTAATGGACAATTGAGTTTTGTTCTGTCCAAGTACACTTCAGCAGTAGGACACAAGCTGTACATTAATGCACAAATAGTACAGTTCATCAGTGTAGTGTGAATCTTAAAAAGGAGTTATGGAGATTGTGTTTGGACATGGCCGTTGTGTTATGTCAGATTTCCTTTGATAAAGTGTGTCTATTTTGGATGACAGCCGGGTGTTATTGTTCCTGTGTAAAACACACACAATCTGATTAAGGGGCTCACACAAACATGACCCACACTTCCCCAGAAGACACAATATGAGGTGATAAATGATAGCATTAGATTCGACACGACATCTGAGATCTCACACTCACACACACACACACACACACAATCACAAACACACGCGCGCGCACGTCACTGGATGGGTATGTTCTCCACCATATTAACGACTAATTGGTTTATCTTAAGATGATTTCAGCCTGGTGTCTGTGTCAGAAGTCTCTAACCACACATAATCAGTACACACTCTCATGTGCACACAAATGACAGCATGGCAATCATTAAAACGGTTCTTCTTTACGAGCACGCATCATGACATCATGAATGGGCTGCTTGTTTCTCATGAGGTCGTTGACTGAAAGTGCAACAGCCAGAAAGAGATTTTGATCATTAAGTGACCTCATGGCGTGATAAGATTGTGCATGATCCAATGGTTTTATCCTGCAATACAACAAGAGGACATACAGTTTATCTTATGTTCCCGGTCTCCTCAGAGTACTGCCACTGCTGATGCTACTGACAATATAATGCTGCTACTATTTAAGCCAATAATAGCAACTCATACCATTTCTACTTCTCTCACTCCCGCTATTATTGCTCCCACCGTGGCCAATAAAACAGTGGCAGCGTCGTAGCCTAGCGTATTATTAATGACATCGATATTGGCTCCAGCAATATCAGTCATCGTTATGGCAGCAGCCGTCCTGGTAGCACTGATTGTAGTGAAAGCAGTAGTAGTACGGGAGTAGGAGAAAGTGGTTGTGACAAATTCACGTCGAGGTTTACTTCAGCGTGGGAGTCAGGAGGCCGAGGATGAGAAGATGTGAAATTAAAAATCAACTTGGCTCCTGGAGGTAGAGCTGGGTCAGTGAATCAGCCAGGCGTGAGAATAAAGAAATAAACACATAACACGTCAGACGTGAAAACAGAAGATTCACTGTGTCGTCCACATGCACGCGCTCTTAAGGGATTTAAGATCAGCTCTGATAACTGATGATGGTATCCTAGAGAATCTTATAGAGTCGGAATCCACCACAGAGGCCCATGACGACTAAATGAATATACGCCAGGTCATTTAAACATAATTGGCGTTGGAGACGGAGCACTTCACATGATTTGTACTTGACAACAACGGCACATCATAAATAAAAGGCAGGAATATGAACGGGTCGCCCCCGGTAACACATTCATGATGAACAGTGATAGTGATGAACAAAAGATGACAATGGTAACGATAACTTTGAAAATGTGCTTTATCGCAGGCTACGGCATAACACCCGAGGTTGCCGGGACAACGGCCAACGGCTATCAAGCTCCCATTCCGTCCAGACATCCTCACACTGCCATGGTGAGTTTGAGTGCGTCTGTGTTTTCACGTATAAAACATTTTTCAAATGATATGTATATTTGTGAGGAAGCAGATTCTCCGCCGGGGCCAGGAAGCCTCTCGCGATATAAGAGGGTACGATCTGTTCACCTTTTGTGGGGCATTACAGGCATCCAAGATCAGGGACGTTTCAAGACACTCTGGGGCCCCAGGCAAAATTATAAAAATTGGGCTTTTAGGTTGTCATTGCTGTGGATCAATATAAACAGCCGTCTTTGGGGGCCCTGGGCAATTGCCTAGTTTGCCTGCCCCGTTGCAACGCCTCTGTCCAAGATCCATCATCTATACTGTTTTGGGCTGCCACTCACTGAAAATGGTGTGTGTAGTGATTGTGTGAGTGTGTGTCTTTGTGACCTTTCGGAGAGGTGAGGATCAGAGGGCTGGAAAGAAGGGAGGAGGAAGAGTCGGGGGAGGTGGGGAAAGTGATGGACGACATAGGGGAAGAAATGGGAGACAGACAGAGGGGAGGGGATGATGTTGGGGGACAGCAGAAGGGAGGGTAAAGAGAGTGGGGACAGAGGGGAGGAGGAGGTGATGGGGTACAGGGAGGGGGGGGTGGGGGTGATGGGGGCCGGCTGGGCTGATTGTCCTCCGGCCGGACACATGAATGAGAGTCGGCCTGCGGTAACCTGATCCGCTCGGGTCGGCCTCATTGTGCTCGGCGGCTCGCTCTCTGATTGTCTCTGGAACGGGACAGAAAAGACTCCCGGGACCTCGCGAGCTCTGCATTATTCAGCGCGCGTGCCCCTGAGCGAGCGAGAGAGCGAGGGAGAGGGAGAGAGGAGGAGGAGGGCGGAGGAAGAGGGAGGTGCTGCTGTTGGAAAAAGCTGGCGCGTAAAGGGAGAACTCAATGTCATCCCTGTCTCCGGCTTGCTGGTTCCACAGCAACGCTGTCCTCCCCGCCGCTCTCACTCTGTCCTCGCGCAGCCCACGCGCATTAATTTAGGGCTGCCAAAGAAGAAGTTGTAGTAGAAGAAGAAGGAAAAAAAAGAGCAGACAAAGGGGGCACCGAAGAAGAAGTAGCGGCGAGCAGGTCGGTTCCGCCTACGCCGTTAAAAACTAATCCCGATCGTTAGTGGTTAATAAATCGGTTTTACGGAGCTCCGGGGGGTTTGCAGCACTTCTCTTCACACAGGTAGAGTGAATTATGGCAAAATATTGGCCGAAAACGTTTCAGAAATGTGTTTAAATTGAAGTTATAGGAGCAGAAACTGGTTTCAGAGGGTTGTGTTCGGACGGTTAAGATGCTAACTGGTCTTGTTTCGCGTATGTGTGAGTGTGTTGCGACGTTCTGTAATTACACTCATTGTTTCTGTGTGAAGGATAGTGTGTCCTGGTGTCCCGGTGTCCTGGGGGGACAGAGCCAGTTAAAGGGGGTCAGTGGACCAGACTGCTGCTGCGTCAGTCTCCTCCTCTGCATCACTTTAACCCAGATGTGAGAATGACCTTAAACTGGTTTTCATCACAAGGACTTGTGGTTTTCGCTGCTCTTTGCCATGCACCAATCATTGCGATGCTGTTTAATGGGATTGTTGCTGTTTTGTCACATTGATGTTTGTAATTGTTGTTCTCCCAGTGGCTCAATATCTGTTTCTTATTGGAAATGACAGTTAAACTGTAATAGTGCGTCCATCTTATCTCTCATGCACTTTATCTTATTCTGGAGAAAAAAAACCTTGATCAAACTTCAGACCATGTGCAAGTACACAACTTAATCCCTGCCAAATATTGACAATTTATACATGCAGTCACAAATGTGTGTAGCAGCTGATCAAACCCAAGACAGAGCTGGCACAGGTCCACAATGAACCACTTTAATCCAGGCTTTGTTTTTGTTTGCCTTGAGATATCCATGTGTTGAATTTTCAGCCTTTTCTTTTGCCACTGGCAGTTGCCAAGCAACATTGCCACAGAAATGCTTATTCATAGTATAGAAATAACCATCAAATACTCACGTTGAATGATATTTTACTGGACATACTGATGTCTAGACTTAGTGTAGGTAGTGGGATACAGAATGCCTCAGAGATCACGTATTTGCCTTTGCACATTCAGCTCTCGTTAATCTTGCACTCGACAACTTTCCTTTATTTTGCATCCAGTTTATACTGCAGTGCAATGCAACCACAATTCTCGACTGCAATAAACCCAATTAGGCAGAAAGAAACCACTGGTGAGATTGAATCAGTGAGAGACAATACTGTGGGGTAAACACAGTCATGGTGGAGACTGGGGTCTGTTTTGATCCCCCGGCTCATCGGCTGTGCACTCGGTTTTTGTTTGTTCATCATTTGAAATTGCCAGCTGATTCTGGAAATAACAAACTAAAGCAGCAAACTGCCAATTCAGACGGCGAGTTTGCCAATAACTCTGTCAGGCCCGGGGCCAGCAAAATCACAGTCGGCTCTCTCTAATTTGATTGGACGGTTAATGACGGGAGGTACCTGCCACATACTGAATGCCCCATTGAGACAGATAGTGCCTGCTATGTGTATTTGAAGGTTTGTGTGTGTGGTAGGTTTTTCCATTCCCACCGAATAGTGTGAGAACATTGACAGGGAAAACACATTTATCAATGATGTCCTCTTCCTACCGAAACACGCCCTCTTCCAAGAAAGCGCGCACACACACTCGCAAGCGCACATCATCGCAGGTTACATAAAAGCTGTGGCAGATGATGCAAAAGCCTCTGAGGTCAACGTGTGCACAGGAGGTGGAAATGGAAAGGATGTACTGAAGGAGGGACCGGATGAGAGAGACCAACGCGATGGTCAGAGATATTAGGGACAAGGAGAGATAAAAGGGCATTGAAGATGTGTGTGGGATAGTCGATGTGAGAAAAACACGAGTCGGGGAGCAGGATCCTTGTAGGAAGTCTGCTCAGGCTCACTCCACTCGAAGTGTTGTTGACATTAACTGTCCGATGGCCTTTCAGTGGCCGATCCATTGATGATCCTCCACTGCCGGACTTCCAGGAAGAGAGCCGTACTCCCCCTTGTGTTTCTGGATGGAGTCCAGCACATCACAGTGTGGGCAGATTTGCCGCGTATCGATAAATGCGTTTCCAGTAATTGAATATTCTGATTTTAATACCCTAGAAATATTACTTTTTGAAGTTGATTTACAATGCGTTATAATATCGAAGCTACTTGGCAGATTCCACTGTGTTGGCTTTAGTTAATTTCATGTAACCAGGGAGATTGTTTTCTTTTGTGACCAATCGATTTTCTTTAAGAATAGTTATGATCTCAGTGGCTCAATATTTCCTTTTAGTTGACTCCAGCCCTGGTGTGGATGACACATTGCTGTTTCCAATGTGGGCACTGTCAGCAGACAATGAGTGGCTAAGAAATTAACATGTGGTGTGTGGATCATGTGAGTGCCCCCCCCCAGGGGGGGGCACTCACATGGGAAGAAAAAAAATGTTTTCCCAGCTTTTTAAAAACTAAGCCCTCCTACTGTTTTCGTAAGCTTAAAGTAGCCGGAATTTTAAGTACTTCTTCCGGGAGGTGAGTGACACTTTGTGGCTATTTTTGTTTTGGCCAAGGGAGTGAATGACAGCTCAGGGGGAGATGAAGGGGGACCGGAGGTTTCTGTGTGTGTGTGTGTGTGCATGTGTCTGCCTTTGATTTTCTGGATTCTTTTTTCATACCTTCTTTGTTTTGATCGTGCGGTAATAAGGGTTCAACATGACACAATGAGGGAAAAAAATGCTCACTAATGGGTGGAAATAGAGAGGTAGTTGCGAGGGCTGTGATGTAATATGACGACTGAGATGGTTTTTGGTATTTTGGGGGGGATTAGTTTGTACTGTGTGATGATAAGATGATGAGTTCCCATCTATCTCATCTAAGCCTGAGCTGTGTTTGCTGTGGCACGTGAAGAGGACCTCGTTCTTCTGCTTACAAAGCTCTGATTGGTTCAGTTGAGAGACGTTTGGAATCAGGCGAGTTTTGGAATAGTCATAATTGATCTCTTAATCTGACCTTTCTGCTCCGTTAATAATGAAACAAAAGGAACAAATCAAGGCCTTCAAATGACATCTCATGTTGAGACCCGCATCACAAGAAATGTTTGAATGAAGCACTTGACATGGGGTCAAGGAATTGCTTATTTTTGTCACATTCCTTTTTAGCAAAGTAATTTGTCCACATTTTAAGATTGTGTTCCTGAGAGGAAGAGAACGGGGGGGGATGCAGGAAATGCAACAATGCGACTGTAGTCGTGCGATGGCCGCCATCACGCAGGATCCGCCACCCACTATTGTCCCTAACATCCACCGACTATTGTTGTGCCATGCAACACAAGTCATTCACTTGACACAAAGCGCAGCACAATCCACCTGCTTGCATAGATGCAATGTTTACAGCAAACTTGCACACATAGACATGAACAAAAACAGGCAACAAGACTTATTTATTTACTTGTTTTTTTTATCATACGTTTTTCATTTGTACTTCTCTCACAGGACATGCTGGAATCCACGATAAACAAGTACTCTGTTCTCTACTCAGTACCCGCGGCTGACATGATGTTGACATGAGTTCTTCAGGGATATTCCTGCTGGTTTGCTGGAAGGGTGTTTGAGGATGGAATGCACAGAATGCATCTGCCTATTTGAGGGGAGGTTAGTTCAAGGTCACAGCTTGAAACGAAACTACCGGGACTAAAGAAACTGAATGTTTTATTTATTTATTTTGGAAAAAATGGGATCTGCAACCGAGGAATGCACTGGGAGTGAACCAGTGGAGATATATATATTTTTTTTTATGCAGGGGTAACATGTGCGCCAAGCGCCCAGCTGTGGCATCAGTGCAGAAACGGTGTAAATGAGAATTCCTGCCGTGGCCAGGCTCAGGCCTGTTGGCCGTTAACAGCTGATTTCTTCCTGTGTGGACCCTCCTTCCTCTGGCTAAATACCGCCGGGGCTAATGAGCTGCTTTTCCAGAAATAGACAGGTGATTAACACGTTGCTCCCTCTCAGCGTGAGGCAGAGCTGGTTAATGCTATAAGCTATCACTGGGAACCGGTTTGATCTCTTAGGACAACAGTGTTAATATGCTCTGACTGATGGGAGAAAAGAAAATTAAAGTCACTTTATTTTTTTTTAATTTTTTTTTTACGCCATTGCTGTAGCTTAGTCATCCGTCTGACACAAAAGAATACTTTTCTGGTGATGGATAATAAGGTTTAGGCTCATTCACTGCAGCAGTCGTGTTTTTAGCCATTTAAGTTGCACAGTTGGACTGTGACCTCATGTGAGTGTTGTAGTGCCGTGGTGTAATTCACTAATCTAATCTGTCTCCTCTCCGCGAATCCATCGGTTCATCTCAGGGTGACGCAACTTTAAACTGCTGATTTGACTTAACCGCAAAACACCTATAACATCACATATAGATCCGTAGATATCCAAACACATGATTGGCTGAGGTTGTGTAAGGTGCAGATTGTCCAAATCTGTCTTCGAAAACAGACGGTTTAAACTGGTTAACAATAATGAAAAAAAAAAAAATTGTTGCATTTTCCAACTTTAAAAATGTATAATTTTGCACAAAAGAAGTGGCCACTTTTCCCTGGTCATGAAACAAAAAGCTTAGATATATATAAAAAAAAAAACATTTCTCCAGTCACGTATACTCTCTTTTTCTCCAAATCAGTGTGTGGTCTCTGCAGTGAGAGTCCTGTGGGGCTAAATACTGAAATCTCCTGATTCATGCTGGGGAAGGATTAGAATTATATGCTCAGTGGATTCTTCTACACACACACACACACACACACACACTCAGTCATCCACATGTCTATTCCCTCAGTGAAGACTTATTCTGTCCATCTTTTCAGGCCCTGTATTGAAATGTTTTTTGTTTTCGTCTTCATTGAGTTGTTGTGTTCACTGTGTGTTGGTGTGATCTGATATGAAACAACAGTGTGTACTGTGTCCTGCTAGATTAACACAGGAGAGAGCCGTGCTGTTATATAAATGAGGGGAAGGAAGGAAAAGGACCAGTTCTCAAAAAAATAATGATATTGGCTAAAGTTTAGTATAGGTTGTGACCTTTTCTTATTCCTGTTGTAGGCAGAAAATCACAGATAACATAACAGAGAATAGAAATATTTTCATAAAAATTGTAGAATAGAATTATATGTTTGTGCCCAATTCCAAAATACAGTAATATATACAATATAACATGATAAGATGCAATCAAATAACGTAAATGTATTTGGCTGTTTTTAATAGTCACAGCTCGGTAGCTAATTGGTTCTTTCAGGTAGAAGTTTGTAAATAACTTTTTATCAATAATTTTCCACATTATACACACATAGTGCCTCGTTTCAGCAGAAAGATTATTTTCGTTTTACAAGAATGAAATATTATTGTACACACATAACTGGACTCTAGCTTAGAGTAAAAACAATATAGCCGTTGCCCTTTACTCCAATAAATGTGTGATTCAATGTGCGGCAGCTCAGTGTTGCTACTTGTCTGTGTTTTGTCCCACAAGTCCTGCACTGGAGTGTTCATCTGGCACTGTATCCTGTGTGTGTGTGTGTGTGCGTACACACTCTGACTACAGACCTCCCTGCTTAAGGAGAGCCCTCCATCTGTGAGCATGTAAGTGAGGGTGTGTACTCGTACTTCTGTCTATGTAAGGACGGTCAGGATGTTTTTGTCCTTGGTCACAACTTAGTGAGGAGTTGCAGGATGTCAATGAGTGTCCTCACAAATGTAGTATGTGTGTGTGTGTGTCTTTGTGTGAGTGGGGTGTTGCATTAGTATTCAGCCTGGTGTGTGTCGCTGAAGAGCTGGTCGCAGCCCTTTGTTGTTGTTCTATGAGGGGGGTCTGAGGCGATCCGGGTTGTGTGTGAGTCGTGTCATGAGAGGCTTCGAAAAAGGGACCCAAATAGTTGCCATGAGTCCAGACGTGTCGTGCATTCCTCTGTAACACGCAAAAACCTCCAAAGACCCCTTAACATGATTTCAGTCTGGTTGTTGTTTCAAGCTCTCTGGCAATGGGTAGGTGAAAATCCGCTTTAATGTCCTTCTGGTGTGCTGCAAGATGTCGTCCGTGTGTCTGCTTGTTTGTCTTTGCATGCAGGATGGAGACGCGCAATAGACACACAAATGCACTAGTCCTTAACTAGTCCTCGTTGTTGTTTTCTTATTTTCACTTGGGTGGTGTGGTTGTTGTACTGGGTGCTATTTGTGTCGTCATATATGTTGACCTCGGTGAACTTCACTGCAGGCGGCCTGCGCTCCGTGTTTTTGTGTGTGTTGTGCGCAGGTGGCCTCTAGTTTTGGGTGTATTTCCTGCGTCGAGGGACATTTCCGTGGAGTTAGCCCAGCTTCCTGATTTCCGGTGTAGATGACCTGTGTGTTCTGATTTAATCCAATCAGTTGCTTCCTTTACTTTGCTGCGTCGCTTGTGTTCATCTCTGAAGTTGCCCATCTTTTATTATCCACCAGAGATGAAGACATGGGCCATGGCGGTTACAGAAGCACACGCGTTGTGTATGTTTGATTTGAATATGAAGCCCATGCTATTTTGGCTCAAAATGGGTAATGTTGCGTTGGGATGGAGGGAGACATAATCTCTATGAAATAGTGTCGCTTATACATGTTTGACGCTTGACCAGTGAGTGCCTCAAACTCTCGCACAGTCACAGATGGACAAACACATTGTGTAGCCTCAAGCCACTCCGGACACTCCGGACGTGACCCAGTTACTTAAAGAGGATCAATTACTGTGCATGTATATTTACATTTTCTCCTCCTACCTGTGGAAACCTTGATATCTTGCGACGCGCGTTTGTCCTCTTAACTGCCTGGCGTGTGTGAGTGTTTCGAAAGTTGTGTGCGTGCTGCGATGGTTATGCGTGGCATTTGCTGCAATGTCTGATCAATGGTGATAAGTATCCCCGACATGACCACTGCAGCTCTTTATTGACCCGATGGTGATGACCCAGTTGCGCATATTCACACAGACGAGTGCACGTGAGCAAACGTTCACGTGCACGCGTCTGTTTCCCTGAGCCTTTGACTCTTTCCCAACAATATCTCCTTTCATCATTCGCCGTTACCGGACTCTGTATAGTCGTCGGCTCTGCTCTCTGTAATTCACTAGCGCCGGTATAATGACACGCGTCTCTTTGTGTGTTGCAACCCATCTGGGAGTTGAACGCTCCAGCGTAATAATTGGGTTACTGTCCCAATTTTCTGGGCCCGATTTCTCCTCATCATATGGCTCGGAGTCATTTCCAAGCTGGGAACTCACCGAGAAGCATGAATTTGTTATTTAAACCGGGACAAATGAATGGAGCACGTCGATCCCATGAGATGTATTTATTTGTTGGTTTTGTTGGAATGCAGTCAATAATGTTTCCTCAGCCAAATGTCACAGCTATGTATGGGCTATGGGACACCTACTGTCTGTTGCACAGGATGCAAAGCTGAATATGGCCACACGTGGGTTTTTGGCAAAGCTTCCTTTGCGGCTACAGAGTAGGATAACCTCTCCGACCCCTGGACCACCATGCTCGCCTCCTCATTCTTTCATCATTTCATTTTGTTTTAAGGGAGGTGAGAGTGTGCAGGCCACAGAAAGAATGTTTCATATATGAACTTTCATTTTAATTTGGGTGTATTAGCTAGAAGATATCAATAGTGCTGGTGTAGAGAGGAGGAAAGTAGGGAATTAAAGCAGAGACGTTTCTGTCAATTACTGCTGTCAAATTGCCTTATCATTTGCTTTTTTAGATTTTTATAAAATTCATATTTATAGCCCCTAACTTCCATAACGCATTCCTTCCATATTGGCACCACCTTGCTTTTTAGCGCCGTCCTCCGTCATTCGGCAGCCGCTGACACAATATCGCTAATTGGTCTTTCGAGTAAAGTGTTTCCAGTTCCATTGCGTCTCCATGTTGTGAGCAGAGAAAGTGAACCGTCACTCGGGTCAGCTCTGGTTTCCACCTGCCTGATCCTATGACCCGCACAGGAACACACTCGCCCGCAAGTAGCCTTAGTGTGACCCGGTGAGACTTAAGACATGTCGAGTGAGTCTTCAAGAAAATGTCCGCCTTCCTTCAAGTTTTATTTGAACCGTCACGTAAAAAAAATAAAAATAAAAGCATTTTCAAGGCATAGTAAGCTTTAAGGCTCCATTTCACATTTTTTCTCTCATTAAAGGGTGTATACAGACAGTATGTCAGGGTAACCTTCGCATAGGAGTATATGCTGATGATGACAGAAGAAAATACCGCAACCCTCTTTTCATCACCTCCTCCCCTTTTCATCAGTCATCATCTCTTCATCATCATCATCATCGTTTCTTAGCCTCATTCTCTATCAGTTCTGACAGGAGCTGCTGGAGCTCCTGTGAGGAAGAGAGGGATTGGTTATACACAGGATGGGAGGAGTGGGGAACCACAGGGTGGATGTTTTTGGTGTGTGTGTGTCGGGCTGAGTGCACAGAAGGGGTCTTTGTGGGTGAGGGCATCTGGAGAAACGCACACACACACACACACCCTCAGTCCATGACATCACAGCTTGCAGAGCAGCCGGCAGGAATGTGACTGAGAAAGGAGACGCTTTGTGGAGGAGAGGAAAGAGTCGGGAGGGGAGGAAAAGGAGGAGAAGAAGTGGAGGAAAAGGCTTGGCCAGGGAAAAGTCCGGCACTCCCACAATCGGGAACAGTGAGCGGAGCTGAGTGGGGAAAACGGATGAGGCTTATGAAAAAGAAACACATATTCATATGGTAGAAATTATTATTTGAATCTTACACATCTGAAGGAGGCTATCTTTTGAACATTACACCATGGATGCACCGGTGTCACTGAAATAGACTTCTTGTAAAAGCAACAGGTGAGTCATGCCCCTGTTATACTTATTTTTGTTTTCGTTTACTTCACTAGGCAAGGTAAGCTAGATCTCCTACCTACTCCTACCCAGATGTTGTCATTTTTATTGTCATATTTTTTTTTGTTAGTTAGTTTATCGGTGACATCACCGCTGTTATTCCGGCAACCCAACACTGTCTGGAGGGGAGACTCACTGATATCTTGAATTGGAGTGCGGGATAGTAATGTTTGGCCTGGTTTCACAATCCAGGCTGTGTGGACATGAGAACCCCGGGCTCCAGTTACTATACAGGATCATATTCAGCCAGGAGACAGAGCTGAGGAAACGCTGGCGGCACAGGAGCTCAGTGTGTGGGTGTCTTCAGGCTTTCGTTTTCACATTTTCCATGTGCTCTGACCACACCGAGAACTCTTACAGGCGACTATGACGCGATATAATATGAAAGCATGGTAGATTCTTCGGGGATGTATTGCCATTGTGGTAGCTGTGTCCAAGCTTACAAATCAACTCAGTGACTCAGGCGTGCAGCCAAGTGCGTGTTTAAAGTGTGTGTTTGTGTGTGGGTGTGTGTGTATTTGTGACATTTTTGTGTGTGCATCACGGTTTAGAGCATAAGTCTTTCCAGATGGGATGGAAATGAAGAATGGGACGTCAGATAAAACTGTAATAGTTAGCTGAGTCAGATAGACTCTGCTTCCTTATATTGATTTAATCACAATGCATTTATTGATCCCCCCCTTCTAATCCAACCTAGTCTAATCCTTGTGTATCTGGAAACAAAGAAAACTTGGGGATATCTACTCTAATCTGATCATGCTTCTTCAGCCAAATTCTGGCCGATTTTATACTAATCCTAAACTGAACAGCTCAGGCCTCACCCTGGCGGAGACCTGTGAGGCGTTTTTCCTCAGCTTTTCTTCCTTTTTTGGGAAGAAAACTCATAACACACACTCTCAGCTGACACATCATGGTGGTGGGAGTGTGGGGCCATATTCCTGTGCTGTAATGGGGCAGCATTGATGGTATATTTCACTATTAATGTACAGTATACAGTATATATACTGTATATATATATACAGTATATATATATATATATATATATATATATATATATACACATAAACAGTATATATATATGTGTGTGTACTTGCCAGTGGAGACTTGACTGCCAGTCTGAGTGTAGTTATTCATTTTGATTTGTCAGACATTCAGACACATTGTCTTTTTCCTCGTTACATGATTTCTCCCCCGACGATCACACATGCAAGCTTAAGCACAGGCGCACACTTTGCTGCACATTGTCCCTCATCACTCAAGTATTAAAGTCCGAGCCTTGAGGACAGCCAGGTATGCCTGGAATGTCAGCTTACCTCAACGAGAGACACAAACGGTCACAGGAATACACAGCTGCGGTACACATACACACTCTTGGAAGAACACACTTGACG
Source organism: Colistium nudipinnis (assembly GCA_016785305.1). NCBI lineage: Eukaryota > Metazoa > Chordata > Actinopteri > Pleuronectiformes > Rhombosoleidae > Colistium > Colistium nudipinnis. Next base: position 155,354 of record JAFBJU010003263.1, on the reverse strand, counting down.
CTCGCATGCACCGCTGCACAACTACAATCCTATACGCGTGTGTGTGTGTGTGTGTGTGTGTGTAACAGCATAGTGTTGCATATGAGAAATCCCTCTACTCTAGTACTGTTTTCCTGGGCCAGTAACAGGATATCCTCCCCCTCCGTACTGTCCTGCTGCTGGGCACACTTCTACACTCACACATTCCAGCACATAGACACACACATATATATATATAAAAGTTCATACAAATATAGCAATGTGGAACACCTCATGTAATGTTGTGTTAATGTGTAATATTATGCTGCACAGTGACACAGACCTTCTTGCTTGGCAGTAGATACTCAGATAGTCTCGTTGATGAGCATTATTATTATAAGTTGGGTTGTCTGTGTTCCAGTTTTTCATTTCCTCCTCAGCCATGTGTTTTTTTTTTTTTTGATGTTCAACCAAAACAAATTGCAAATATAGCTTGGAATGCGCCATATTAGGCATCAAACAACAAGTAGAGAAACTTTAATGAATTTGATGTGGATCAAACCACTTGTATGAGAATGAATCAATGACACACGTTAAATGTATATAGTTGGAGTTTTGTATGTTATTGCTTAAATATCATTCATTTATTCTGAGGATCGCTTGATACAAGATGAGCAACTTGCAAGTGACTGAGCCAGAGAATCTCTTTTTTTGTCTCTCAGAAGGTAAATGCAATATGAGGACAGGAGGGAGGAAGAGAAGTAGCAGGGAGGAGTGTTGTTTCAGTATGTGATGGAGCAGGGGAGGGTTTTTCTGAGGAGAGGCAGGGTGTTTTAATCTGCCATGTGACCTCACTGGCCACTTTTCCCTCACGTGAATCCCAGAGAGGAGAGAGGAAGCAAGAGAGGAAGGAGAGGATGCACGAAGAGCAGTGGAGGGCGAGCGGGACGAGGGAATAAGGAGGAAAAAAAACAGTAGTGAGACTTGGAAGTTTAAGAGGTGGTTAAAGAGCCAAGCTTTCTATGTGGCTGTGTGTGTTTTTTAACTGAACAAGTGTTCGTATTCACTGAAGTGATCCTCATTAAATCTGCACACACACACACACACACACACATATACTGGCATGTCACAAAGACCGGGGGGTCAATAGCTCCTCGTGGAAGAAAAAAAAAAAGCACCCTGAGTGGAGGTGTAAAAAGTACAAGGCAGTAAAAAACGGGAAGCCAGCATTTGTTAGTTCAGAAAAGAGAAAAAGTCAATAAAGACAGGAGTTGGTTAGTGTAGCTCGTCGCTAACGATGTCTTTGGAATGTGTGGGATAGATGTTTCACAACAAAAAGGTCAAAGGTGAAAGGCCTGTTCTGTGCACACCAGTGAGTGTTTTGATGCCACACTTTGCTTCTGCCACTGTAAAAAAAAACTAAAACGATTAAATAGAAATGTATAATTTTTGAACAGCAATGTAAAAGAGTATCTGCCTTATTTGGATTTAGCCCATTTATTAATTCATAGAAAAGTTGTGGTGGTGGGTTGTGGTCCGTCTGCAGTGTGTGTGTGTGTGTGTGTGTGTGTGTGTGTGTGTGTGTGTGTTGCTCCCTCTAGTGGTTGAAACACACTCCTGCAGCAGAGGTTCAACTTTGCCCCAACCAATACTGCAATGCAGTAATACGTTGCAGTTTAGAGAGATGATTAGGCTAGAGAGTTGTTAGAGTTGTATATCTCAGTGACACAAAACTGGTTATACATGCCTCCGTGAGCCATAATTGTTCTTAAATTGACCTTGGCCTCTCCGAACCTCACCCCCTCTGTCTGTCTGTTGACAGAAATCGTGGCGGGCAGCCGAGGATGCCAGTGACCCACTGCCGAGAGAGCGAGCCCTGAAGAGCGTCAGTTTCCAGGAATCCGTCAGCGTGATCTCTGACAGGCCTGCCACCATGGAACTGGAGAGCCAGCAGATCCAACATGGCTGCCTCAGCAGCCAGATCAACCGAGACCACGGAGCAGCCGGTGTGGAAGTAGAGACTCCTGAGAGCGAGGTGGTCCAGGTACGCCACTTTTCTTTTTCTCCTCTGTCTGCCATTATAAATATGCATGTCCAGAAATGTATGACCAAGGACCACATTTACCCTCCGACTCTAATAGTAGGAGGATTTGGTTAATGTTATTGTATAATATCTGTCTATTGCAGCAGTTTGATGATCTGCTGTGTCTACAGGAAATCCGTTACCTAGACCAGGTGTTAGACGCGGCCTCTGACACGCCCGCTAACGGAAACTCGTCTCCGTCGGAGCACACCAAACCAATCAGCATCGACGGGAATTCTCCCACCGTCTGCGTGTCCACGTCCTCTCCAACCAACCACCATCCCTTTGCGGTGGAGGGCCCCAGACAAACCACGTTTGTCCATCAGGAGGACGTCAGAACGAACGGGCACGCGCAGGGGGAGGAGTCGGCCCGCGGCAGGGCCAAGTTTGAGCTGAGAGCCTTTCAGGAGGAGAGGCGGCCTGCCAAACTCTTCACCCCCGGAGAGGAGCAGCAGGTCAGGGTGACGAGGAGACGACCCACAGAGGAGGTGAACGGCTGTTAGATCATCTATCAGACTTAACGGATTCACTATTCAGACACGCAATGACAAAAAGCGCACAAAATCTTTCATTCCTCTTGAATACATCTAATAAAGAAACAAGCATATTTAGGAGTAAGTTATCTTTTCGCCACTTTGGCAGTTTTTATTCAATCAAATATGGAATACATATCCTTCTATGTTTTAGATATTGTCAAAAGAATACGGCCAAAACATTTGGAATGTGTGGAAATGGAAGTGAGGCGAAATAAGTGTTGATCAAAAATGATTATTAATTTTACAGTACAATGTCAGCATATACAATACTTATCTTAACACGCCTTAGATCAAATCAAGAAATAGAAGGGACATTTTGAAACTGAAGGTCTGTGGTAACCCTGTGTAAGACACGATGCAACCGCAGTGTCCTCATGGTCAGTTGTGTTGACATTAGAAAAAAGGAAACGGTTAAATCCCCTAAAAAACAATGTCATGTCATCCTGTTATTGTATTTTAGTTACGGACTCTTCAAAATAAAATAAAAAACACCACTCATAAACTAATATTGGTAACTAAAATGAATGGCAGCACTGTTCTGTGGATTGTTCCTCTTCTCATATATTCTTCTCCTGGTTTGTTTTTCTCAGGTTCACGAGTTGGAGCGCGAGCGCAAAGAGCTGATCCGGGACCAGGCGGTGAAGAAGAACCCCGGGATCGCCCAGCGCTGGTGGAACCCTCCTCAGGAGGTGGTTTTCCTTTTCTTTTTTTTTTCAGCTCGCACCAGGTTGCTCCCTTGACACACACGCGCTGACTGATTGGTTGTTTCGTTCATTCTTTCAAGGTTCCTCTGGAAGCGCAGCTGGACGCAGAGCAGCTGGAGTCGCTCAAGAAATACCAGGAGAGAAAGCAGCAGAAGCATATTCCCACTAATGCATACGCCCAGGTAACGCACACAAATACACGTTGACCATAAAAAAACCTGATGAGGAGGACATTTTTATCGTTAACATTTCCGTCTGAACTATTCCGTACGTGCCTCTGCAGCCCCAGGTGTCAGGTCCTCCCACAATGGTGACCTTTGACCCGGAGCTCACCAGGAAGGAGGACATTGTGGAGAAGCAGATTGACTTCTCCTCGGCCAGGAAGCAGTTTCTCCAAGGGGAGCCGACGAGGAAGGACGTCACTCCTCAGATTTACTCGGCCAAACCCTTCTCCAAATCCACCGCCAGGCTCAGCCAGGGGAGCGGCGACGCCGTCGCCATCCCCGAAACCGGAGAGAGTCACGTGACCTGGTGCGACGAGGGCATCGGCGGCGAGTTCACGTGTGCTCGAGCTGTGATGACCTTCCTGCCTGAGGAGGAAGAAGGGAAGGGTCACTTCCTCTCCGCCTTCCACCCGGAGGAGTCCGACTCGGGATTGGACGAGTTATCCGTCCGCTCTCAGGACACCACGGCCTTCAGTCTGGATAATGTTTCCGACAGCGGCGCCTCACTGCCCCTCACCCCGGTGTCCCCCCCCACCCCGCAGCCCACCACGCCGGTCAACGGGCGAACCGGTGGCGGTCCCACAGGCGACGACCTGGAGTACCACGCCGGGGTGCTCGTCCACAACGCCATCCAGAACGCCCTGGCGGCTCAGAACGGAGAAGAGTGGCGGCCGTGTGACCTGGACTCCTCGCAGCTCAGCACGCCCGTGTCTCCATCCTCCGCCTCCACTGGAAGTCCAGAGCCGGTTTCTTTCTCCCCCGTGTCCTCCGGTGGAGGTCAGAGTCTGCAGTCGCCCGTGTCCTCCAGCCCGGCTCCATCCGACCCGTCCCCTCAGCCCGACCGGCACCCAGAAGTCAGGGTGGACCTCTCAGAATCACAGCAGACGCCTTCTCCTCCTCCTTCTCAGCCGGTCACGCCTCCGCAGAGAGCCAGAAACGGAGGCCCCAGGATCAAAATCCAGTCCTCTTACGCCAGAGCGCTCGCCGCCTCAGCTCCGGCTCCGGCCGCAGCTCCTGCCTCGGCGGCTCCTGTCCCCAGGCCCACGCCCGTCTACCGCCCCCCTTCCCCACCCAGCCCCGAGAAACAGGAGTTCAGCTACTTCAGTAAATACTCGGAGGCGGCCGAGCTACGCAGCACGGCCACGGCGGCGCGGGCTCCCGAGGCCGAGGCGGCCAGCGGGCCGTTCCGCCTGCGCTCCAAGAAGCAGGGCACCCTGTCCATGATCGAGGAGGAGATCCGGGCGGCTCAGCAGAGGGAGGAGGAGCTGAAGAAACAGAGGGAGACGCAGCCGGCCGTGAGGGTCCGTCCCAGCAGCAGCAGCAGCAGCAGTCAGGGGCCGGCGAGGACGGGAGGGAGGAAAGCCAACATTTCACCTGCGGATAAGATGAAGAGCAACAGCCTGCCGACCAGACTCTCACTGAGCACCAAGACAGCGCCAGGTAAGTTCATACGCTCCTCAATGGTGTTCTTCAATTGGTGTCTTTATGAGAGACAGGCTCCATCCCTTTTAGGTGTATCCGAAAGCTACAAATGCAAGATAGAAGGGCACTAAAGGGAATGCAGCCATTGATGGCATTATTTGCATTAAAGTTTGGTGTGATTATTTCGATTCATCATATGTGTGTTTGACGCTTGTGTCTCCGTGTTTTTGTGCGACCTGCAGGAAAGATCGAGAAGGTGCGCCCCGCGCCTCCCGTCTCTCCCTCGCCCTCTGAAGGAGCCCTGTCCGACGCGGGCAGCGAGGACTCCGGCGGGTCGCGACCCAAAAACTACATGCAAACGCTCATGGAAGACTACGAGTCACACAAGGTGAAGAGGAGGGAGAAACTGGAGGACAACAGTGTGAGTATTCAAACCTGCAGAGAAATAATCCTATAAATGAAAGGATTTGAGTTATTTTTTAAACTTCTCATTGTGTTAAAACAACACAAAGCTTTACACATAACTTGGCCCCGATGAGTTTCTCTTGGAACTGGTCCACGGTTGAATGTCACCAACAATGACTTGCTGGTATGAGCACATACAGTGAAACCCCAAAGGGAATTTTCCATTCTGAATCAGGATGTGAAACTGAAAGTAAATCAGAGAGGGGGGATTTCTGCCAACCCTGTCTGCTCTCTTTTTCTTTGGTTTTGTTCCTGTTAACAACTTTTTCGTACTCTTTAGAAATCCTCGAAAGAAGTACTTCGCTATGGCAAGTGCTACTGTCAAAATCAAAAAGTCTTGCCAAGCGGCTCTCAAATCTTGGCACCAGTCCAGATGTGGTATTGTTGACCCCATGATGACATCATGTGTGTTAACGTTGTGTACTGTTGCTTCTCTCCTGCTGGTCGCTCAGTATGCCCGTTTGCTGCTGGCTAACGAGGTAACCACTGAGGTACCTGTCGCACCCCAAAACCTGTTCACGCTCACTTAACTGTGTTTACTGACAGACCTGGGTCACACCCAAATCTCTAATACACTCCTGTGTTTTTTCTCCATGGTTGCTAACATAACATAAATAACATAATACTGGAATCTTTTAGGTTAAAGTTTCGTCTTTGGTCCTATCATCGGGGAAACAAAATATATCACTATTACATCGGAATCTCAATTTTCCACAAATTAAACTAAACATGAGAGTCTAAACTGAGCAAGGCCCAGGTCTGATTGTGGTCTCACTGCACTGTGGTGCTGGTGCTGCTTCTGGTGTGTTTGGCATGTATGTTTGAGAGGTGCGGTGATCAGGAACTTTAATATCAAGTAATTCTGGTGTTCCAGCATGAATCCTTTGCTTAAATTGAGTAAAAAATGCCTTTACTGTGAAATGTTGCAGGTACACTTGATTTTGGTGATTGATTTGGACAAATCTGGCTAAAGGGCATTAGTCTTTAAAAATGTATTGCAGGGTGGTTAAACCAAGCGCTCCCTCTGTGTTTGACATACACTGCATGTCAGAATAAAGTCACCGTGGTGTGTTTCCTTTGTGATTGTGTCGCCACTATATCCCTTGTACGGGGGGGGTAACATAAGCATGGGTTTAAACAAACAACTGATTGGCTCACGCCAAAAACGAACCTCTGATTGGTTTGTGTTGTATTTGGCAGGTTCTGGAAGCCACTCGCGTCACCCGGAGGAAAAGCAACATGGCGCTGAAGTGGGAAGCTGGTATCTATGCCAACGAGGATGGAGAGGAGGAAGAAGAGGAGGAGGAGGAGGAGGAGGAGGAGGAGTAAACGGCTCCTTCTAGAGACTCTGAAATGAGGAGAAAGAGGGGGAAAAAAGACTGAAGGAAAAAAAGCAAACAGCAGGGGGAGAAAGGACAAAGAAAGGAAACAGTATTTATTTTACTAATAGTATTTGGATGCTCACGTGACCCGCCGCCTCGACCAATGGGCTTCATCGAGGAGATGCATCATCCAGTCGTGATTGTTGGACCTAAGAAGTGGAGAGAAGAATGAGTACAAAGAGTATGTGAGAGATATTTGAAGTGTTGCAGTGAGTGAGAGGAGAAGGGGAAAAAAAAGGTCAGACACTTTGAAAAGGTTTGATGGTAGTGGTTTAGGATTAGGGCGATAGAAGGCTTTTAATAGGTTGGCAGACGCTGAATGACTCAAGTATTCATAGGACTTTAAGCTCTTAACTTCATCTAAAGATTTTTATTCGGACAGGTTGCCTGAGGCTTGAGGATCATAAGGATTTTGGTATCGTGCGCTCGGTTATAACTGCGGTAATATTTAAAATGGGTGAGATGGGTTTGATTCCCAACACAGGGAGAGAAAAAAAAGATGCAATATACGAGCAAGAGTGTTTTCAGAGTGACTGAATGTTGAGTAAGAGGCCTCATCACACGCTCAGTCGCGCTTCCCGTAATCTGGGAATAATCTTCCACTGAATTGAATGACGCTGCAGGGAAGCTGTGATTTTATCCAAGTGAGACGTAAAGCATCACATTCAGAACCGGTGACATTTTTATTTCTTGCATCCGGCATTGAGACAGCGTTTTTTTATTTTTTTTATTTTTCGACATATTTCCTCTCAAGCACCTGCGTTAAATCATAAGTGCCGACCCGAGGGTCAGCGTCCACGAAGCGCTGGAATGCTTGCGAGGAAAACCTGCAAAACAAAAAAAACAAAAAAAAGGTGCAACTTTGCCTTAGACCTGTGAGTAGTGGTTGAATGCATGAGGCTTATGAAGTATTTTATCTTCTCCTGTCCTGGTGTTGCTACGGTTACGGTAGATCCTAGATAAAACAATAGCTGCATTGTGTAGTCTCAAGACAGGAAAGAGACACGTGGGAGAAAGGGAAGTGAACCGCACGAGTCTGGGGGGTTTATATTCTGAAAAAAAACAAAAAAACACAATCATTTATTTAACCTTTGCCGGCTACGCCCGCTTCGTCGGCCTGTGCTTTCTGACGTCAGCAGTTAGGTAGGATTGTGTATTTTGATATATTAAGACGTTTGTTGAGACTCCAGTGGGGCAACTGCCATCTATTGACTATACCTCCCTAGCTGAGGATAAAGTTTGGTGGGAAAAAAAATATATATATAAAAATATAATGGTTTTATAAAAAGTTGCGACACCAAAACAGAATGTTGATATTTTGGGGGAAAAAATGACAACCTAAAAGTATTGTTTCGAGTGCATGGCATTGCACTCCCTTTCCTGAAACAAGCACACAACAAGCCACAAAAAGAAGGGCAGATGCACACCTGTTCACTTTCATACTGTTTCATACTTTTTCTTTTTTCTTTTCTGAGTACATATATGAGCTTTGACTTTGCAGGACGATGTGGATTGTCTCTTTCATTGTCTCGATCATCCAGGTGAAGAAAACAAGCATCACAATAATTCAAACTCGAAACACACTGCGATTACCAGCAGTATAATCCCTGGGGCCTACAGGATTATCTTGAAATGAGAAGGAAAAAATGTAGAATAGAAATGTGTCGACGTAGATGTAGATTTGCTCTTTCCCAACCACTTTTCCGTCTTTACAGCCTTTTTTTTTTGTGTGTGTTGTGTGATTTATTTTTCCTGTAAACCAAAGGTCACAGTGTTGTCCTTTTTTTGAAGTGGCCTTCAGAGAGGCACTGACCTCTGTCTAAAACCCCCAGATCAATGCCTGAAACGCAAATGAACACATAAGTTAACTTGCACAAAACATTATTTGTTTTAAAATGCAGGACACAAAGTATCACTAGACAATAGTGAGTCTGTGTTGTATTTATTGTGACCGCCCCAGTGTGAAGTCGAAGCAATTTGACAACCAGAAGTGAAAACTTCTGCCTCTGGCCATTTCCTCATGAAACAACCAACCCTGTTCTTGATTGTATCAGCTTCTAATAATAGAACTATACAAAGTTAAAAAAAAAAAAAAGGAGATATTTAAAAGTGTGGGGGTTTTAGGAGAGTGGTAAACGTAAGATACCACAAAATCCGTCGGAGGTGCAGTGTTGCTGATGCTGAGTTGAGTTGAGATGAATTGCCACAAGATGAAATGTTGTTTTTCTAGAGAAATCAAGTTTTAACCAATCAGATGGCATGAAGAAGAAAAAAAAAGCACTTACTTACAATTGTGACATTTGTGGTTCCCCCGGTTGAAAATACGAATAACAGATTCGGGACCTTTTGTGATGAACGATTGTTTTTACCGTGGCCTATTCTAGATGCCAGATCCGCGTCTACTCTATATGTAAAAGCTTTATTTACCGCACAATTAGTTTTTTAATGAACAAGAGCAAAAGGCTTTTTTTTCCCCCCATTTTACTGTAGCCGCAGCAGCACATCACACACACACACACACACACACACACACCCTCAACCTGTTGCAATTCTCATTTGAAGTTAAGAAGAGAAGAGACACCATGCACACTCAAAGGAGCTATAACTGTGTGGTTAATTGTTATTATTTACGGCTTTCTTGTTGTTTGACTTGATGGTGCAGAGAGGATTTATTTATCATTTGAAACGCTGGTATCACACACACACACACACACACACACACCCTCAACCTGTTGCAATTCTCATTTGAAGTTAAGAAGAGAAGAGACACCATGCACACTCAAAGGAGCTATAACTGTGGTTAATTGTTATTATTTACGGCTTTCTTGTTGTTTGACTTGATGGTGCAGAGAGGATTTATTTATCATTTGAAACGCTGGTATGGCTTCCGTGTGAGGACTCTCTCCGTCATGTAACCTCTGTCCCTATGTTAACCACTTGTACGCTCATACTCTGCTTTGTTATTTTATAGCACATGTACGGCTCACAGTTATACACCTACTATACATATTACGAATATTTTCTCATTAAAAACCAAAACATGTTAGATGTGGCGTGTCTGGGTGGTTCATTGAGACACCGAGAACAAATGCAAGTATTCTATTGAGGACTATGTGATAACAGTGTCCCTTTTGAATTTGCAGATAAGAAACCACTTATCAATATGACTCTTTAATTCCCGTTTTGAGATGTTGAGACATGATCACATGATTTCATCTGTCACTTTCCCATAAGATTATTCATTTCTAATTGAATCAGATTGGATGCTGGGAGGGTTTAATCCTCCTGCTGTTCCTTTGACTCTCCGAGGTCACCGCTCTGGTTTCAGGAGGAGGAGGTGGAGGAGGAAGTGAGTCTGTTGTGTTGGGTGATCTCACGTGTGGGTGTGCTTGTGCATCATTCGTGGAGCCATGGGGATCGCGGACGTGTGCCACGCAGCCGCCGCGCTGCTCCGCCGCATCGAGCCGATCATCGTGCTCGAGCAGCTGGGCAGCAGCTTCTTCGACACCGCGCTGCTGCTGGTGCTGCGGGACCGCAGCTCCGACGCCTCCTTCCCGGGCATGTCCGCGGAGGAGAGCCGGCAGAAGGCCATGACCGACTTCTTCATGACCTACAACCTGATCGTGCGCCTGGTGCCCGTGGTGCCCGCGCTGCTCCTGGCCAGGCTCAGCGACCGCGGCCGCAGGAAAGCCCCCATCGTGGTGCCGCTGGGCGGGTACCTGGTGTCGCGGGTGGCCCTGCTCCTGGTGCTCCTCCTCCGGCTACCGGTGGAGCTCATGTTCGGCTCCGCGGTTCTCTTCGGACTTTCCGGCGGCTTCAGCGCCTTCTGGCCGGGCGTGATGACCCTGGCGTCCCTCGGCTCCACCGCCGCCGACCGGTCCAAAGTCAGTCCCCTCTGCCACTGAAATATAACTTTAAATAGAAGTTGAATGTTCATATGTGTATTTGTAAATATATTCTATGGACATACTTTGTTATTTCCTTATGAAAGCGACCCTGGATACATTGGATTCCTTCTTTCGAGTTTTCTTGAAATAAAAGGGGCTGTAATGTTTTTGCACTGTATTATTTCTACTTTTCCTTTAAAGAAAAGTCGTTTTTGACAGACTTAGTCTTCGTATTAGTGTTTCCTGTCTAATATTAAAGAGACCTTATTACTCACTGAATGATGCACATGCATTTTGGCTTAAAATAATGGTGAAAAAAAACTTTACAAAGCTTACAGGTCAAATATAACGTTGACCTTTTTGCGTGTGTGCGTCCCCTGCAGGTGATGATGAGGGTGGAGCTGATGTATGGGGCGGCGGGCCTGGTGGGCAGCTTGGTGTCGGGACACCTGTACCTGTGGGACGCCTCTGCTCTGGGAAACGGGGTCGCCCTGGTCATCGTGAGCACGCTGCTGAACCTGCTCATTTTTATCCTCTCCATAGTCCTGCTGCAGGTCAGTCTGTGTGTGTGTGTGTGTGTGCAGGCGGGCTTGTGGGTGCTGTTGTCTATCCGGGGAACTCTCACTGAGCAGCTGTGTGTGTTGGTCTTTATAAAAGGTGGAACAGGCGTCCTGCACCGAGTCGGACGAGAGCTGCCACCTCCTCTCCCACACCCCGGACGATGACCCCGGCGAGTTGGAGGCTCCCGCCGGGGTCAACGCGGTGAACGTGGCTCTGCTGTTCGCCGCCGCCGTCCTGTACGACTTTGCGGTGGGCGGGGCCGTGGAGATCCTGGGCGTTTTCGTGATGAAGGAGCCGCTCAGCTGGACCGCCACTCAGGTGAAGCAAAAAAATCTCCTCTCCTTCATCACTGAGGTTGACTGAATCAATCACAGGGGAGGGAGCTGAACGCACACTGAACAACACAACTCCCGGTCTCGCACAACTTCCCAGATTATGTTTGGGAATAATTGTGTGCAGTTGTGTGTTCAGTGTCGTCCCTTGAGGAGCAGACAACTGGATGGTCCGGTTGTCTGCTCCCGAAGATACAATGCCAAAATCCACAGACATGAACAGTGCGGTGTTTCTATTTCTCATTGTGTCACGTTTTTCATCGTCCTTCCTCATTCTTTCATTGTGTTCTCGTGTTTCTCTCCAGGTGGGTTATGGGAACGCAGCAGGCTGCACCATTTTTCTCACCAGCTTCCTGGGCGTCATCCTGTTCCGCCGCTGCGCCAGCGACGCCACGCTCATCCTCATCGGCATGCTGTCCTTCGCCGCAGGAATCTACTTCATGTCCTTCGTCACGGCCACATACATGTTCTACCTCGGTGAGGCTGAGATGCTTTTGCAGGATTTTGATTTACTTTTGATTTATTTTTGAAAATTTCCGTCTCGACCCCAAAGCTGGTTAAATGATCTCGATAGATGGTCAGAGGTCTTTCAAACATGACATTTCAGAAACAACCTAATGTTCTCAGGAAACTCTCAAAATGAATTCCGTCATTCTTGCGCAATTCATGTGGCACATGCTGACTCTGCAGTCTTTCTTCTGCAAATTCCAAACAAAGCAGAAATTGAAGTCATCATCATCATTTGCCTGCAAGGGGGAGAGCTAAAGAGGCTAACTGTCGCGGTGTAATTCAAAAAAACAACAAGCTCATGGTAGATTGTTAAATAATTATTACTAAATGTTGATGAAAGAGTGATCGAAAGGAAAACTAAAAAGGAGTGCGCGCTTTTCTCTCTCCACAGCTCGCTTGCTCAACCTGTTTGCTCTCATCCCCATCCCAACCATCAGATCTCTGCTCTCACAGCAGGTTCCATCCTCCACGTACGGTGAGTCTGCACCCGGGGTTGTGTGTGTGGGGGTAGGTACGAAGTGATTCATAACAGACAATGTGTTGATAACTGAACAGCTAAAGATGTCACACAAACTGACACAGGTTTCATCACAATGCAAAAAATGACACTATAGGAGGAATATGTATATCCTTTGTTGTTTATTGTAAATGTTATATCGTGATATATAATGTGTATATATTGATATATATATATATATTTGAAATGTAGTTATTGATAGATTGTGATCAAGCTACCGTCACGTCTAGTCTAGATAGTGTTTGTTTAGTGTGTGCAGTAGAGTTTTCAGTTTTTTGGACAGGTGTCACACAGAGGAGTGGCACCTACTGGAAATGTACACGTGAGGCCGGTCAGACTGGTTTTTACTGAAAACATCTTGTCATTGCTTAAAGGGTATTTTGTTCCGCACATATTTGGGTTTAATGATTGTTCAGGGTTATTCATTATCATGGTTTTTCTACGTGTGTTTGCCTTGATGTGATATCTCCTCGGCAATGCAAACACACACATACCTGATGCGCCAACCCCTCTCCTGTGCACACACACACACTCACACACACACACACACTGGTACAAGGAAATGAAAGATTTCAAAAGAATATACCTTTTCATTTGCAAATATCTTTTTAGATGATATATATTTGAGGTTAATCGCCATGCACGGCTGGGTTTTATTATCCTGGGACGGATCCAGTTGGTCCTGTTTATATTAAGGCCATATGGGCCAGCTGTAGCCGATGGCTTCATATTCATGCACATAAGCCCATAAGAGTGGAGTCGATCTTCGTCTGTAACTCCAAAAAGCAGCACAACTATTCCTTTTCAATGTTGTCGACCCGTCTCTCCTCCTCCCTTCCCACCAGGCACCGCTCTCACCTCCCTGCAGTTGGCTCTGAAGTTTGCCGGCCTGGCCTACATCCCTGCCTACACTCGGATCTATCAGAGAACCCTGGGCTGGTTCCCAGGCTTTGTCTTTGTGCTCTCCAGCGTCTTCAGCGTGCTGGGAATGATCCCCGTCAGGTATTTCAACGGCTTCAGTGTTTGTGTGTGTTTATACTTTATTTACACGGGGCACTAATGGGAACACTTCTCTGCCCCCGGCTCTCGTTTCCTCCCTCCAGCATCGTTGGCTGCAGGGCGCCTCAGAGCCGACGGTACAGGAGCATTCGGGGAGACTGAGGCGCCAGCAGTGAGTTTGCGTTAGGCTGCAAACTTAGAAGACACTCACCATTCATACATCCATCAATCAATAATGCCTGCGTGACACGCAGCTTAGAAAAGTTTGGAATACATATACACAAATTGAAGTATATGCACTTTATGCTCTAGGGAGTGCCACACAAATCTAAACCCTGCTGGTAAGGAAATGCTGACGGCGCAAGACGAAAAACACATTTGGTGGTAAAGCACTTTGAATTGCACTTGCCTATTTGGACTACTGTTTACAGTTTAATTAGAATGTTATCATTTGTGGTGGTTAATTGCCATGTGACCTGTATAGCCAATTGTCCATTTCTTTTTAAACTAAGAAAAAAAACAGAAATTGAAAAGACTAATATCTTTTTGCTATAGAAACTAGTCGTTATGCCTGAAGTGACCTTGTCATTATTAGCAGAGGTTTGGAAATCATTTTTATTTAAGGGTTGATTCACTACCCCACTTTTTCGTGCTTATTTATGTAACATACATTTAAAAAAAAAGGTTTGTTGTTATGATATGGTTTTACAGTCTGACAAAAGGTAAATATTTGTAATAATGATCGATTGAGTTGAAAGTTAAAAGTATAGAATTTGTTTTTAATGTTGATTTACTTGGTGCAATGTTTTTCAAAAATGAAATAAATTCTGCAAATAAAGTTTTGTTTTTTAAGAAAATGTGTGCTTTTCCTAAATGAAGATCTAAACCTCCCCGTGTCGTGAGGCCACAGGCCCCAGCTGTTTTTGTACCTTCTGTTTGTGTTCAGGTTCTGAGGCGGAGCCGGCACACCTGGATTCAATCATCTCATCACCAGCAATCAACACACCTGCCTGCAGACTATAAAAGACCAGGAATGGGCTTCATTGAGATCGGCAACTTCGTCTTGTTTATCCAACGGTAAGTTGTTTTTTTCCTTACGTAATGCTGCCTTTCCTCTGTGTCCTGAACTTACATAGCACAATATTAACGACCAATATTTTTTGCCTTAGCAATACTGTCTTATAACATTACTAGCTGAGCCGATTTTCTTTTTTTAATGAATTCATTCTTTTTATTATTGGTCCAATATATTCCAAAATTTGCATCAAAAAACGACATCAATATACAGGCTTATTTACACTCACAATGTTATTCACATCCAAACGAAACATAACGACTGCTGAAAGTAAACGGCACACGCTGAGGAAGAACAGAAATAACAAGGCAGAAGCTGGATTCCAACGCTCACGACATTGAACCGGTCGCACATGTTCCGATGGGCGGGGTTTCTCTGTGCTTCATGTCTGAATGTATGTAAGGATAGGTAACTTAAAGAACAGCCCTCCAAAAGTTATCCCCTCTCGCTCAGCCATCATTGTGGTACCATTTACTTCACCTGAACCAGGCATTGCTGAACATAAAATAAAATGTCATAACTCCTCGCAACACAAAGAAAGCCTTTTCCAGCCATCATGCTTACCGGGGGCTACATACACATAGTACAAAAAATAAATCAGCAGGTACAGTATAATATGGGGGCTTTTACAGTGGCTTTGAGTGAAGAAAACGAAAGGAACCAAAACGATCGCCGGCGTTCCAATAAGCATCGAAAAATAAAAAGATAAACATTTCCGATCCACATGTTGCGATTATTCCAGATTTACCAAAAAAATCCCTTTTTTTAAAATGTGCAATGTCTAAACATACTCACTGGAACCCAACAACAAACTCCTTTTTCTACAAAAATAGACTCTGTTGTATTGTACAGTTCAGCAGTACATTGGGGTATATTGGACACGTATAATATTGCTACAGAGAAAATTATTATTATTATAAAAAAAAAAAAGAGAAAGATCTCAGAAGTTGTGCATGCTCAGTTCAGGTCATTAGCTTAGTTTAGTTTACTTCATGTACACCAGGAAGCAGGGAAGTCTACCGATGCCCCTGAAGGCAGCTGTAAACAAAATGACACCAAGTACCGAACCCATCAAGTAAACAAAGCAGAAGTAAAAAGCTTTTCTTTTTCTTTTTTTTTATATATATATATATATATCTATACATAAGAAACTTTTCCTATTCCTCTACTCAGGTCAGGTCGTTATAGTGAACTGTGTCTGGGTTACAGTGAACATCAGCAACTAGTAGAGGTGATTATTTTTGCTGGAAAGACATTAAGTAAGGTATTGGGTATAATGGCCTCTCCAGCTGATTTCTGACGTTGCCCACCAGTGCAGTACATTCATATAAAATGTTGAATGGATTGGGAAATCTACTTTCTCCTAAACAAACCAAATTTCTGCTCAGTAAAAAAAAAAAAAATTGAGCTACCACTTTTACTGTACTTATTATGTACGCTTTCCATTCCTGACCACTGAAAAATTGTGGATAACCTCTATAAACACATCTAGTAGGCTGTGTAAAAATAATCAAATTGTGGTGAATGGTGCTATAGGCAAATTTACAAATTTAGCATCGTTTAGCATCCCCAACTGAATTAAAGCCTTTACTTTTAAAAGATAGTGGATGAAGAACTTTACAGAGTTTGACCACCAGGTGGTGCTGCTGCACTGTACTCAAAGAAAAAAAAAAAAGCATAATCATCTCAAGCTGAATAAGAAGGCTCAACATTTAACTCCAGCACCCACACCTGTGCCATCACCGTCAAATGATCTATTTATTTGTAAAGGTGTGGGTTCCATTGGTGGAAAGACCACAGTATTTTCATATCAGCCTCAGCAAGTTCAACGAATAACTAACTGTTGCAAAATACGTTAAAAGTCTGAGAAGTTCTAGAAAATGGTCAACGGTCATGAAAAATGCAAAAAAATCAGGAGTTCGATTGTTGAGTATAAAACATCGGCTTCTAATTTAAAGCCCATGAGATGAAAAGCATTATTCCATAAGTCTTGTTTCAGCGGAGAGTTTTAGCTTGATGCTTTTTAAGACTTTAACAACAGGGACAGGCAAAGAAATCTTGGCGGGGATGCTTCACATAGTTAACTTATTTTATGGTACTTCACATCCTCTCCAAATTTCAGCATCTGCCTTACAAAAAAAAAATGTTTTCCAAAGTAATAAAAAGTTTACACTCCCATTTTGGGGAAAAAGGGGGAGAACGGAAAGGAAAAGGCCCTCTCTCGGACCCAAGTTAAATAATCACATAAACACAAAGAGCATTGGCAACAAACTGTTAATTGAAAATATGAATTAGAAAAAGTCAATAAGAACCATGAACAAAACGAAAAGTTTGTGTAGAGCAGGTATCTCCAATCTTCCTGCCGTCCTTGGTGAACATCTCCTGCGTCAGAGATTTTTTATTTTCCTCTCCGTACAATCACGTCCTACAAAAAAAAAACCTGCGCAGACTCAGTTCGTCTCGCTGGTCTTGTCCTCCGTCTGTTTGTCTTGGAGCAGAGTGATGAGGGACTCCCACGCCGACTGGCACTGCACAGGTCAGACAGAGAAAGACACACAAAGGGAGAGGCGGCTTGGTGTCACCGCTTTTTCTTGAATATGGGTATGAAGGTACATGGCCTGGGGCCTTTTTATAGTCAAATATTAATACTTTTAAAGTTGTGTTTCAGGGCTAAGTATTGAAGACATTTACAAGCTTGGATAATGATTCAAATTTCTTTTAAGTTGTCACTGATTCATCTTCGAAATATATTTTTTGTCAAGAAACATACTGACACTCTTCTGGTGCCATTTTATTTGGCAACCTAAATTTGGGTTAAATCCAAAATAGTCACTTCTGCTTTTTAGCCTCGACACCGACGGCCCTTCTAGTCACATGATCAGGCTCCACGTCTCGGCGCTGTGACTTGATAAGTAACACGGAGGCTATTGCTGTGAAAATGAACCAGCGAGGTTAATGTGTAAAAAAAAATAAAATAAAAAAAATAGGCGGACGATGAGAGCCGACGGAGCAGCATCCGTACCTTTTCGTAGTAGTTGATGTTTTTGTCGGCCGTGCCGGTGAGAAGCTGTTTGAAGTCTTGTCTCTTGTTTCGCTGCCAGCGCTCCCAGTCCGCCTTCAGGTCGGCGTTGAAACACTCCATTTTGTCCTGGCATTTCTCCACCTCCACCGGCATCTGCGGTGAGACGGAGGGAACCAAATAAAAATATTCTATTTCAAAGGACACGAATCGCAGGGGGTTCTGTGAGCTTTTGGATTTGCAGTAGTTCTATCAGGGAAGACGCTGCAAAGAGTCCCTTTTTAAATTTATGAATGTGTAAAATCCCGTTGTGCATACCGGCCGCACTTTGAAATGAAACGGTGTGGTAAATAATGAACCGTCTGCATGAAATAAAGTATTTCAAATCGTCTATTATCACATCATAGGCATTCAACAGGGACATTTTGGACGTCAAGTGAACAGCAAACGCAGCAGTTCTAAGAAGAGTGTGTGTGTGTGTGTGTGTGTCTGTGTGTGCAAGAGGAGGATGTTTACAGGCGTTCTGTCCTCCTGTTTGCGCAACACCGCCGCTTCTAGTCGCCCCTCGTACTCCGCCTGGCTCTGGTCTCGCTTCCTCAAAACGTTCTGCAGTCAAACAGACGAAACGCAACAATGCCTTCACGTCCCATTTGCTGATAGCGTAGTTCATACTGAGGAGTACCAAACAAGAAATATGAAAAGAAAGAAATGTGCTGAATCATGAGCTCGCAGAAGACAGGATGTGACGGGACGCAGAATCACAGGTGCCACTTCCTTTATTCGGGTCAAAAGTGACTCGGTGAGAAAATAGGAGGTTTGGGTGTGTGTGTGGGTGGGTGGATGTGCGTGCATTTGTGCCTGAAGGATAAAATGTCTACTCTCAAACTTCTTTTATTGCCCCAACAATTCAAGCTTTAGTAAAATAATACAGTGATGTAATGTAAAAGCATTACCCGCCCCCCCCCCCCTCCCCTCACCTTCATGGACTCGATGTAGAGCACGTACTCTCGTAGTACAGGTAGGAAGTCCTGGCTCATGCTCTCGCTCAGGTCCTCCATGGCGCCGCAGCACGACGCCACCGAGCTGGCCACGCCCTCCAGAGGCCGATGCAGCTCCTCCTCCGACCCCGCCCAGCCCGAGTACACCGTGCCGTACTCGCGCAGCTCCGTCAGGTACTCTGGTTCGGACACATGGAAGAGCTAGTTAGTTTGTCGTAATTGTAATGGAGTCATTTCCCTTTCATGCAATTCTGCTGCAATGTTTATATTTGTAAATGACCAATAAAGGCGGATGGAGAAACACGCGACTCACTGAAGAATAAACTATTCCAGGTTATTAACAAACCCCAAGGACAGTGTAGTGTGTTCAAATAGCTGCGAGCATGCAGGCAGGTGAAGAGAAGTAGACGATGATGAGTTGCAAGCAGCGCACTCTCAGTTTCTAAATGAAAAGTCAAGGCCTGGTGAATGTAAATATACATTTGTAATTCACTTTTTTCTAAACCCTTATATTCAGTATCATTCTAGACCATTTTTTTTTACATATTTATTAACTGCCTTATGTTGCAGTTGAAAAAAAAAAGTAAAAATCTCTTGCAGATGCTTCCTTCAGCCGTCATATTTGGCGACCTTTTGCAACACTAGTGGGTCTTGTGTGTGTGTATATAGCATATATATATATATATACGTATGTGTGTGTGTGTGTGTGTCTGTGTGTATTTATATATATAAAAACCCCATGGGACCAGTACCCGACTGCTCTTTGAGGATCCTCTGAGCGATGCGGTCGATGGTTCCCAGTTTGTGGCTGAACGTGTCCAGGTACTCTCCCATGGCGCCGAACTCGGCGGGGCGCGCCCGTAGCTTGTAGCCCCCGGCCGCGTGCTTCACCGACTCGCCCACTTTGCTCAGCAAGGCCAGACCCTGGCGCTTGTTCAGGTCCTGCAGACACGGGGACAGCTCACAACCGCTACCACAGCAGCTTCTGTTCCATTTTATACATATTTTTTTGGTTTTATGACCCATTTTACGTAGTCGTGTTTTTTTTTTACGCTGGTGCTGTACAGTAACGCTCCACTTTCTGTTTCTGAGTCCAATTATTTTACTGCTGCCACAACCTCGTTTCCCCTACTGGGACCAATGAAGTGTTGTCTTGATGGCGGAAATGGTGTTTCTCGTCCTTGTGCCGCCTTACCTTGGCAGACAGGAAAGCGTTCAGATGAGGGTTGAAGGAGAGGACGGGATGGTCTGCCACTCGCTTCAGGAACTTGTCCAGAGCTTTCATCCTGGTCTCCACAAACTCCTCCGAAAAACGATCCACCACGCCCTTCATCACAAACTTCTCTGGCAGTGGCTGGGCGCAAAGACAAAGACAGCGGGAGGAGGAATGAGGACGGGCCGAGTGTGTTAAGCGAGCGTTGCTCGCTGACAGCGTGGTGGCTCTGTGGACCTACGGGGATGAGGTGGGTGGGCTGGCTGTCTTCCAACTTGATCCTCAGCCAGTCAAAGTCTTGGTAGCGCCGCCGCAAGCAGTACTCGGGCAGGTCGAATTCTATCCGTGACGTCTGAAGCAACAAAAACAAAAACACACACACACAAGTTCAATTACCTGGGAGGACACACTGTGTCACCCTTCATTTCATCATAACTCAATGTAACCTCGTGCGAGTGGGGAGCCACTCAAGTGTTTGTGTCCAACGGGTCCATTTTTAAGTAAATAACCTTTGACTCGTTATCAAACATAGTATATAGTTCATACAGTGTTTCTGTACATGATGACCTTTGAATACAGCTGACACTGTACGTTAACTCTCTAGTGTCAAAGGAGCCCCCCCCCCCCCCCCCCCCCCCTAGTGTCAAAGGAGCCCCCCCCCCCCTCCCCACCCTTCACTGAGGCTTCTCAATTAACTCTTGTGTTTGTGTTGGGTTGTGGCATTTGTCACCATCGTGGTGCACGGCACTGCCAAGACTGCGCTGCTGGAAAATGAAGCAAAGATTTGGAGGTTGGACAACACATGCATAATTGCTACTTTGATCCTTTCAGATAAAGGACACCCGGGAAGATGGTCATCATCACAACGGCCAATCACAGACCTTGGTGGAGACCCTGTAGGTGATGTAGGTCTCCATGGTGGACACGTGCTTCTTTGGGTTGTCCACGGTGACAAAGAGGTCACGTGTTTCCGTGGAGACGTAAGAGTCCGGGTCGTCCGTTTCCAGGTCGTCGTCCAGCTGCAGCCTGTTGAACAGCGAGGACGCCGAGGCGGGGCTCGACGTCTCCACCGGCGTGCCATTGGTCAACGCGGCCTCCTGCGTGCACACAATGTGGCGCCACAGCGACATCATTTTCACATGCGAACAAAGGGCTGATAGATGGAAAGCCGATGGTGATGCAGTTTATTTCTCGCCATCAATGGTGCAGTTGTTGAGGCTGCTACCGCTGCATGCACACCCAGCGTTATCAGACTCTGGCTTTTTTTTCTTCTTCCCCTAATCGAATGATGGAGGAGGAGAGATTGGGAGCATTTGCGGAATGGGAACACATGTCCCCCGACTTAAAATGGAAAATACTAACAGTGGGAAAATATTTGCTGATCATACCGGCTGTAGGCTGAGGAAAACAATCTCAAAGTCCAATTGGCATAAAAAAGGGTACATTACTATAATAAGCTCTGTGATTGTGTGTTTTACTGCACGTTCTGAAGTGTTATTACACACATGCAGCAGGCAGGAGAATGTCAAAGGTAAACAATAACCAAAAAGCAAACGCTGCAACAGGAAAGGAGGAAAAACATCGAGGCAGCAGGGCCGCATCATTAAACTGCTACCGGAGATAAAACTACTCTAACGCAACAACCTGCAGCTCCAACTGAGATGTCATCTGTTGTCTTTCCTGATGCATGTGAAGATGCATGGTGGGAGAAATACAGAAACTATTCTTCTTTTCGGCCACATGCACTTTTTCTAAATGGCTTTTCTAAGTGTGCACGTGTGTAACTTTGCCATTAAATCAGTGCCTCTCCTCTAAGGCACACTCCACGACCGCACACACTGACCAGTGACCACACACACACATTCTCTTCTCACCGCTCTGGGTCTCTCACTAAGAGCCTGCTGACGCCGCCGCCCGTGCTCTTTTTCCACTGGGGTGCTAACCTGCACTGTTAATCACAGATCAGATAATGGCTTAGCATTGCATCACGACATCGCTGTGAATGACCAACCGGGTCACTGAAACACCAAACGGCGAGGAGGAAATACTAATACTGGGAGATGGATGAATGCAATTTGCCAATACTGTGGGACCAGGGGGCGGGATATAATGCGGGGACCTGAAGGCGGAAAAAGTTGGGCGTAGCGGATCGCCACAGCCGCTTTTGTATAGGCCTTTTTCACAGCAGACACTTTGACTTGACATAACAGAAGGAAAGCGCAGGTCCTACTAACAGCATTAGTAACGGCTCTGTTCCACTTAGGCGTCCCAGGGTGACAGCGAGCAGGCATGAACAACACCAGGACCCTCATACCGAAGCAGATAAATGGAATTCAGCCCTGCTTTATTTTCATTATTTATACTTTCACCACAGAGACATGCAAAAAATACCCCCGCAAAAAAAGCGTCTATGAGCCTTCATTGAAATGGGTTGACCCCCTCAGGCCTCAGGAACGAAAGAGAGCACAACAAATAACCCGAAAGTGAAATACGACTAAATGTACTTGCCGTGCAAAATAGCCTTTTATGGAATTACACCGTAACTTATTGTTAATTATCAACTGCTATAGCAAAGTGGTTGCTAGGATTGTCGGTCCGAGGTAAAACGACTGCAGGAGGAATAACAGCTTTGTCACTTGTTTGCATTGTGCATCTCTGTTGACACAGCACCACCGAGCTGTTGAGGATGTCAGGAGCAAAATCTCCTGACCCCAAAGAAAATGTGTGTTGTGTGTTTAGTGGACTTGTTGTTGCACTGTTTATAAGACATGGTTAAGGTTGTGCTTTTATTATATCTATTATTTAGTGGCAAACTCAGCCTCACCTCTGGACCTCCAGTCACACACTGCTCACCTTAAATACACACAAAATACACACCAGTCAGAAAATGTGTCCTTTGGTGCTTTTTGTCGTTAACTTTAATCCTTTAGCTTGGTCTCATTGGACTGATGTAGCCTGTGCACACTGGTGTCAGTGTGGAAACAGGTTTATAAACAGAGTACAGCCGTGTGATCAAAGTCTCCACACTCTTACCTTCTCCCCACCGGCGGTGACTGGGACATCTGGCCCCGGGGACAGCGGCTCCTCGGCGGCCAACAGCGGGTGGAGGATCTCGGCGATGGGCTTCTGCCCCGAGCTGGCCAGGCCTCTGGAGGCTCCGGCGCTCATGCTGCGTGCTGCGGGAGGGAACGAGTCCGTGGGACGGCCGCCGTGAGTCCGGTTCTCCGCGGCTGAGGACTGAGCGGCGCCTCCTCGGTGGAGATGCTGCATCCGCTGGACGGTCACCGCTGTCAGCTGACCGCCACTGCGCAGCTGCGGAAGTTAAAACAGCGAAGACCCGGATGTAAACAAATTGCGTCACGGGACTATGGCGAGACTTTGAAGATGGTGGCTGAAGAGAAGAACTAATGATGGATTACAGGGTAAATTTGCGATTAAGCAACTGTGAAGGTCTTCAGATCATGTCGGTTAAAGAGAAGAAGCATTCGTAGATTGTTGTAGACGAGCGAAATGCCGACGGAAGTCAGAATACATGAGAACAGGTTGCCGTGGCGCTGTAACCTTCTCCCCGTGCCCTTAGATTGCTATGTCCAAGAGAAAAATAGAGATGAAGATTAAAGGACATCGGGCAGGCGGTAGAAGAAAGAGTGAGAATATCAGATAAGACGTCTATTCCGCCCCGAACTAACTGTTCGACGAAGCTAAAGCAGGAACAGAACAGAACAATATCATGTCTGGTCACAATCGTCGTTGTAATGGAAGAAAGAAAACGTATGACAAAAAATATGAAAAACTGGGAAAACCCAAAGAGAAATTCGGATAAATAGATACTTTATTAATCTTACAGCAGACACATTCACACGTTACAGCAGCCGATAGTGACATATTGAATATTATATTATATTAATATTGAATTTGAAGAATGTATTCATTGTTTGCGAAAATAAGTGGCATGTGACTCTAACCAAGAAACGGTGTTATTAAAAGGCGTTGTATACTATTATAATAAATAGATTTTTTTCTCGTTGGGAATAACAGACTTTGATACACACTCCTGCTTAGTAGATGGCGGTAATGCGCCTTTAATGCTAGTTGTCATCCGCCATTATTCCAGAGAAAGAAGTAGAAGAGGAGCAGGAAAAAGAAGAAGAAGAAGAAGAGTAGTGCAGACTAGTGAAGAGTTAGCAAGTCGGCTAACCCTCCTAATCGAAGAAGATAATCAGCAGCCATTAAGGAAATATATGAATACAGATTCAGAATTTTCATCTCGTGGGTAGGTCGTAAGTGTTGGTAGTTTAGTAGTCAATTGTAAACTACTTGGTCCTTCAATGTATGGTTACTAGGTGTAGATGCTAATTAGAAGCACGAACCGTTCAAGAGTATTTTGGAGTGGTGATAAATTGGCCTTTATATGATATTTAGTATGATTTCGGTGACTCAGAATGTGGATCTAAATGTGCTCGTGGGTAGGTCGTAAGTGTTGGTAGTTTAGTAGTCAATTGTAAACTACTTGGTCCTTCAATGTATGGTTACTAGGTGTAGATGCTAATTAGAAGCACGAACCGTTCAAGAGTATTTTGGAGTGGTGATAAATTGGCCTTTATATGATATTAAGTATGATTTCGGTGACTCAGAATGTGGATCTAAATGTGCTTTAGCTTCTTGTTGCTAGTTGGCTAGCCTGTGACCTGTTAATGACGTTTTGTTTTTTAATCTCATTACTAAATTTAAAAAACGATAGAAATAAAAGGGATTATCCAAACTGTGGGATACCACAGCGATTTCATATTAGCTAAATCATGAACGTTCTCTTCCACAGCCTCTTGCTACCTGCACCGACATGGCTTCTAATCCAGGACAAGGTAATTATTATTCTTGATTTTCTTTGCCATTGAAATAATTTGTCTTCATCAGTCACTGACTTCAAGTTAGACACAGGAACTGATCTCAGAATTCAGTGTTCCCTGAAGGCATCACACCCTCTGGCTCCTAATCTAATCCTAATCTATACTGACCCTCTTCCTCTTCCATAAATGTATAGTGGTATGTAGTTAATGTACATACGGTGGGTGAAATGTTCTGTCTCATTGACTCATTGGTTACAGTGTTTGTTGTCTTTCTCATCCCTTTTCCCACGCGCAGCCTCCACAAACAAAGCACGTGTTGAGATCCTGGCCGAGCTGAAGGAGAAGAAACGGCTGATGCAGAGTCAACCCCTCAACTCTCTAGCAACCAGGTACGTGCTGTCATGTACTCATCTGTGGAGGATAATGGCCTTTTAATCCCAGTTAGATCTCTCCTGAAATCCCATTATTGGGAGGAATGAACAACTGATATTTACTGTCAAGAAATTCAATATAGTCAAACTGGGATTCTGTCCTAACCCACAGCAGTTGATGAACATATGAATATTATATTAATAAAAACATCTTTTGCCCTTCTCACCATCTCCCTATCCAGGCCGAGTCTGAAGAAGTTCAGGGACAACATAGAGAAGCAGCACATGGCTGCTCAGCAGAAGGCTGCCCTGCAGGTAAGACACACACACACACACACACACACACACACACACACACACACACACACAAATACAACTTCACAGCGAGAAGAGGGTTTTGCTCTGAAAGTTGTCATTTTATTCTTGAGGCCTGGTCTTGCAAAGCTACTAATATGGGGTGTCATGGTAACATCTTAATAAAAATAAAATATATCTTACTAGTTTAAACTGATCAAGAATCTAAATATGTACCTAACTTAGTTTTATTATTTTCCTTTTAATCATATCTTACAAATTAATCAAACAGATTAAGTGTTAACTTATCTTGTGTAGTCAAATTTTTGTTTCGCTCCGTATTCTATGGTTCCTAAAACTGCCGCATTAACACAAACCTTTGTCCAACCATGTCTGCTCTTGCAGCACGCACATGCGCACTCTTCTGGCTTCTTCATCACTCAGGACTCTGCTTTTGGAAACCTCATCCTCCCCGTCATTCCACGCCTGGAACCAGAGTCATGACCCCCTTTTTCTAAACTTCAACTCCCTCCATGCCTGGGACAAAACTTTGAAAGAAAAACATGGGCACATCAGACTCCCGTCTCTCCCAGATTCCTCTTTTAAGTCCCTTGATCAATGGACAGTTGTTTGTCAAGTTGGAAACGATCTCAGGCAGAAGTGAATCCATCATTTTTACTTTTTCCAGACTATCAAGTTGGCTGCTGATTTCAGAAAAGCTTTCCAAACATTTGGAATTGAGGTTCAAGATTGTTCAAATTTCCTGTTAGTTCTTGTGGCCTAAAGAAACTCTACCGAAACAATGGAAAGGTTAATCCTACTATCCCATGGCTGTGCATACAATGAAATTCAGGCTTTTACATTTTTAATTGGTTTGTGTTGATATTTGGATAATAAAATATGTATTAAATTGTAGCTTTTGTTTTTGTAAAAAAAATAAAAAGGACAGAAGGTCCGAATACAAAGTCAATGACTGTTAATGTTAAAAGACTCATAATTCTTTTGATCACCCTCTCTTTCTTATTAAGTGTATTGATATTATCCATACAGGGCGTACATGTGAACAGATGTTTGATTGCTTCTGACACGGGCATCAAGGGGTCACTTGAATTCCAGCAATTAGACAACAGAATACAAAGTATATATTAACATGCATAAAAAACATAAATTAGGTCAACTGACTACTAATTAGCGGTAAGAGTAATGTGCCAGCGTCTCCGCCTTCTCGTCCCACGGTGCCAATGCAGGAAACCTCTGGAGTCCAGGTTCATCTCGTCTCTGTGTTGTGAAAATAATCCCCCAAATGACATCAGGGACCATGCTGCCATGGGGACCAGATCCTGGTGCAGACAGACTGATGCAACAACCTCTGGGTGAGGTGCTGTACTCTGGGG
Source organism: Colistium nudipinnis (assembly GCA_016785305.1). Taxonomy (NCBI): domain Eukaryota; kingdom Metazoa; phylum Chordata; class Actinopteri; order Pleuronectiformes; family Rhombosoleidae; genus Colistium; species Colistium nudipinnis. The sequence goes on along the minus strand of JAFBJU010003263.1, from coordinate 128,563 downwards.
AGGAAGTTGCAGATGGTGCCGTGGCTGTAAGCCCAGCAGAGCAGCCTGCACAGACTGTCAGAGATGGTTTGACTGCAGCCAAATCATCGCTCAAATAACGTCAATCTTTATTGTTGTTTTCAACGGCTCTTGTTTTCAGACTGATTAATTAATCCTGTCCATGACGCAGGCAACATTTGATTGAATATCATAAAAAGTAAAGAATATGTCCAGCTGATGTTTATTTATGCTACTCTTTATCTGCGCAGGTTTTACGTCACCACTGGTCTCTTTACTGACTCCTGCCGGCCGGGAGGAAGAACTGCACCCTCACTGTGTCAGGTAAAACACTGATCTCTAGTGGAGAGGAGACACAGTTAAACATTATATTGCACTTTATATGAAATATATAACACTAAATTTAGAATAAAACTCATTTATCAATATTTAGGCATCCACTATTTGTACTTTAAGGGCTGTGTACATTTAATTGAAGTCCCCGTAACAAGAGATTCCCACATTGTTTTTGTTATCTAAAATGACATAATCACATTTATTTTCTGTAAAACAATTTGTGCTTCACTTAAAAAAGCACAAAAAAAATAAAATGCTGTTTTAGACTTCGACACTCTCCTTGAATGACTGAGTTTAACTGAACAGAATGGTGTATGATGATGCAGAGAGGCTGTTTTCACTGCTGAAGAAGAGAACATTTGTGTATGCTCACTTCTAGCCAAATGAGAAAGCAAATTGCATGTCCTGAGAAGTACATGCACTGAATGTTGACTTTTCATTGATGTGGAGAATGTGTTTCCAAGTGTTCAACTTCTTGAATATGTGCATATTAATTGTTAGGACTGCTAATCCTAGTTCCATCATTTATACATGTAGGCTTCTATTGACATTTCAAACCTCCAGTGCGCATTCACAGTCTTTCCACTGAGTGCTGAAGTGAACTGGTAAGCTAAGTGTGTCTAGCCTTTTCTTTGAGTTACATTTGCAGCTTAATTGTTCGAAAATGTGCCCTTCCTGTTAGGTAATGCGGGCCATTTAGAATTTACAGGCCTATTATAGAAACATGGAACGCTTATTTACTTGCAAGATACCTACAGCTGCAAAGAATTGTAGTTAACGATCTTTCCCCATATACTTTTGAATACCGTTTTAAGTTTAAGTTGAGTTGAACAGTTCCTAAAATAAACTCGAGACCCTCTCGTCATTACTGCACAGTCCATAGTAACCCCGCATGCACATATTTCAGAGGTTGAACTGAAAAGTCTCTACATGTATGAGGTATTCAAATTTGTGCACGCACGCACAGCAAAGCGCATTCATCATTCTGCACAGTGAAGCTCAAACATCAGACTTATGTCATGAGGGGAGGGCCTTAAAAAAGCATATAACAAGACACAATAAAAAGATTATACAATTGATTTATATGTGTCTGGAGGAAATACTAGATTAAAAACACATACATACATGCAACGCAAAGCTGATTTATCATTAGCCCAGTATAAGATAAAATAGTCGTAAAAATAGACATTCAAGTAAAAGGACACATTGAGAGAGACGCATTTCAAAGATGACGATGAAACCCAGTCCCAGGATGAGGCTTTTGAAAAAGTTGGTTGATGTGGGTTTCTTTCTTTCTTTCTCTCTTTCCATGTATGAATCCAGTGACTTGACTGAACTTGCTCCTGGCTCCACCCTCCATTAGTCAGCCAGTCCTCTACGTGTTAGGACTGGAGGAGCCTTTAACTTACAAGCATCTGGGGGAGAGGAGGAAAAAAAGAAGGAGCCCCACCGCCTCCTCCTCCTCCCGTCCACTCCAAATCCGGAGCGAAGAAACTATCGCAAAGTTTCCCCTCTTCGATCGCTTCTTCTCCGGGAGACATAATCTGCCGTGCGCGCGCGTGGAATCTGCGTTTCCCCGACACTGGATTACGTCGTGGATGGAAACAAGTGATATTTGAACCCGCGGAGAGGGAGAAAGAGAGAGAGAGGAGGTGCGTGTCGGATAGCCTGCTGCCTGTTTCTCGTCTTGTTCCTCTCTGCAAGCCTGTTGGATCGTGACAGCAGTGGAAACAAATATTATTATTCTTATTTATTTCCTGCATCCGCTGTGCGATCTTAAGCTCATGTAAATCAATATCTTATTTGGTTTGATCACAGAAGAAGGAGCATTTTTTTTTTTTTTTTTTTTTTTTAAGTAAGGGGGCTGCAACAGGATAAGACATATTTAGTATAACTATAATCAGGTTATTGGGATTATGGCGTTGAAGGCCAGAGTGTTGTACAACTTCCACTCTGAGAACCCGGGGGAGATCTCCATAAGCGAGAATGAGCTGGTGACCCTGTTCAGCGAGGAGGAGCTGGAGGGCTGGCTGGAGGGGGAGAACAGCAGGGGGGAGGCGGGCCTCCTCCCCGCCTCCTATGTGGAGATCATCAGGGAGCACGCCACCTCCAACGCCAACAACAACGGCTTCTCCTCGCCGTCCAGCATAACCAAAGCGCCGCCCCCCGCCCAGACCTCCTTCCCGTCCCCTGACTCCCAGTCCCAGAGGGGTCCCGGGGCGGGGAGCGGCGGAAGCGGCGGGGGAAGCTTCCACACCAGTCAGGGCAGCGACGACGACTGGGACGACGACTGGGACGACAGCTCTCCTGCCACCGAAGCGCCTCAGGGGTTTGGCACCTCGCCCCCCCTGTACCCGGTGACCACATCCTTGCCCGGGCGCCGTGGCAGCGCCCAGCAGCATCAGCAGCAGCATCAGCAGCATCATCATCATCATCAGCAGAACGCCAAGAGCTCGGCCACGGTGGGGAGGAACCTCAACAGGTTCTCCACCTTCGTCAAGTCCGGAGGGGAGGCCTTCCTGCTCGGGCAGGCGTCGGCCTTCGTGAAGGACGGGGACCGGATCTGCGTGGTGATGGGCAAGCACGGGCCCGAGTGGCAGGACGACCCGTACCCGTTCACCTGCACCATCGACGACCCCACCAGGCAGACCAAGTTCAAGGGCATGAAGAGCTACATGTCCTACGGCCTGACCCCCTCGCACACCAAGGTCCAGGTCAACCGCAGGTACGCTGCCCCTCGTCTTCTTTTTTTCCTTCCCTCTCCACGGGCTTATGCACTGTACCACGTGGCCCTTCATACACTTCAATTTAAATGTCTGTGTGGTCCTTCCTGTGGCCACAATGATTCCCACAAAATAACCAAAAAGAAACAAGTTGACTACATCTGCATTTCAGTTTCCACTCGTCCCCTCTTGTCCAATCCCTGCAGGTACAAACACTTCGACTGGCTTTACGCTCGGCTAGTGGAGCGCTTCCCGGTCATCTCGGTGCCCCACCTGCCAGAGAAGCAGGCCACGGGGCGCTTCGAGGAGGACTTCATCTCCAAGAGGAGGAAGGGTCTGATCTGGTGGATGAACCACATGACCAGTCACCCCGTGTTGGCCCGCTGTGACGTCTTCCAGCATTTCCTGACGTGCGGGGCGGACGAGAAGGCCTGGAAACAGGGCAAGCGGAAGGCGGAGAGGGACGACCTGGTCGGGGCCAACTTCTTCCTCACCATCAGGTAGGTTTGGGTTGTGAACTGCGTTCCAAATACAATAAAATCCCTGATCCTTGATGATAAACGTATAAATAAGCACTGGAAGGCCTTGTTGCGTGTTAAAAATGTAACTCGCTTTAACTGCAGCAGTCGGCAGTTTTTTATTAACTGTCTTCCACAATTCGTGCTCTGGATGGCTCTTGTTCTCTGTTGGAAATACATCATCGAAATGTTGTGATACAAAAATGTTTGTTTATTCCAAATAGTAGGTTTAAAGCCTGAGACCAAAAAGGTCCAGCACTGGAGATTGGAAAAGGTGTAAAGTATAGATATTTGTGCTGGTTAAAACGTTTTAAAGAGAGATAACCAAAGCGGGGCAATAATCGTTCTTAAACAAACATGTAAGAACAGATTATTCCTCGACTCTGGTTATCTGTTGAGATAAGAAATAACTTCTCACCACAGGGTGTGAGATGAATGACCTTTTTTCCTCCCGTCCCTCCGTCAGCACACCGGCCGTGCCCCTGGACCTCCAGGAAGTGGAGAGCAAAATCGAAGGCTTCAAGACCTTCACCAAGAGGATGGACGAGAACAGCGTGGTGGTGAACACCACCATCAACGAGTTCGCCCGCAAACAGATGGCCGGCTTCAAGAAGGAGTACCAGAAGGTGGGGCAGTCCTTCAAGCTGCTGGCCCAGGCCTTCGAGCTGGACCAGCAGGCCTACTCGGCCGGCCTGAACAAGGCCATCGCCTACACGGGCGCGGCCTACGAGACTGTGGGAGACTATTTCGCCGAGCAGCCCCGCCACGACCTGGATCCCATTTCCGACCTGCTGGATATCTACCGAGGTCACCTGGCCAATTTCCCTGACATCGTCCATGTACAGAAAGGTGGGTGTGTGTGTGTGTGTGTGTGTGTGCGTGTGCGCAGTAGCAAATATTTCTATTCGCAGAGTTATCTGTTTCCATCTGTGTTTGCTGTAATTTGAGCATCTCTGTTCTTTGGCTTGGAGCTGGGCCTGGCCACGTGTACACATCAGTGCATGTCACTCCCTCCCTATTAATCTGTGGGTCCCCGCCATGTTTATAAAGGTCAGTGTGAAGTGCTCGGGTTAGGACGACTTATGGCCGGGAAGGCCGCGGACACAGTTTTCTGTTTCGACGCTAGATGCTGGTGGTCAAGAGCCACATTTGGTAGTCGTGAATATTGGGCGTATATAACCTTTAAAACCCAGGGGACAAAACAATATGTGCAGCGTTGTTTTGTGTACCACGTATTTAGAAAGGCGTCACCTAATTGACAAAAAGGGATTTCCACCTCCGAAAACGTAGCAGATACATGAAGTGACAGTGGTATGGACTGAGATGCAGGCCTCTTTTAAACTTGAATTCATTTAATTAAAATACAACTTTATCCTGTCGCTATAAAGACAGATAATGCTCATAGACCCAGATTCTCAGTGTTTCCTAACCGAGGGCCGACATCTGCTTTCACTCACTGAACTGCATTGTCAATCTGGGTCGAAAGCTGAAACCCACGGCCGCTCCATTGTAATACACAGGATGCTGTGAGAGCCTGCCCTCACACACACACACACACACACTCACAAACACGTACAAAGAGCTCGCCGTGGATGTTTTGCTTGTTAGTTCGCTGCAGGTTGGGAGGAGGGAGTTTCTTCTGGCACCAAAAAGTTCTGACGCCGGCCAAAACCTGGAAGCTCTGTTTCTATAGAGCGCCGAGCCCTGTTCCCCAGATACAATCACAGCTCTCCACTCGCCTGAATCCAAATGTGTGCCTGTCTGACTGACAAATAACACACTGCTTTATGACCCTCGATAGAGAGCAACCCCCCCCACCCCTGTTACACTGAATGACACTTTTTCAAATTAATTCGCTTTAATTTGGAGAGATTAAGGGTTTAAACTTCATTAAAAAAATGCCTAAAAATGTTTTTTTTAAACTTTACCCAAGACACATGTTGCTACTAAAGCCAAAAAGATTTTGCCTCATGTTGACCCTCAACTCTGACCCTTAAACCCAACCAAACGGATCTCAGATGACGTCACGCTAGTGTCACATGATGTGTAGTCGTTATATCTGCATGGTCAACATTTTGTATTTCTTCATGTCCCTAACAAAAAAAAACAAAAAAAAGCTTTACTGAATGGCTGCAAAGGCATGGAGAAACAGCATTCTAAATTATACAAAGGGAAACCTAGGCTTAGATTTCAGTTTGGGCGGTGAGACCGAGGCGCCGAGTCTGAGTAATCCATGGCTGCTGTCTCAGGAGCCTCTGCTGAGTCGCACCGATGACCACATACACCCACAATGCCCAATGTGCACTGCTGTTAAAAACTAGCTTTTACAATATGATGGCCGGCTTAGTCACAGTTTCCACGACAGCGGATTTGAAGAAAGTCCCTTATTGGGAGTAAGCTCTAAACAAACCATTGGGTCACACCGCATGTTCAGAAACGTCCACCTTCGTTTTGACCCTCACCAGCGGTATATTATACACATATGAATCTATCTCAAATAGGGCAGAGCCTTCTTTTCCAATAACAAGCAAATTAAAAAGGCACGGAAAGTGTGGCAGTTCATAAAAGCAAGACAAACAGCTCAGGGCGGACCCTCTTTTGTTGACCTAAACGTCCCGGTGCGGTGTCGTCCCTCCTGGCTGGCTGTGTGTCTGTGAGGTCCAGAGGCTCCATCTGATTTGAATGAGCACAGATTCCAGGGCCTCTTGTACTCTGTTGCCCTGGGACTGCAGGAATGCAAAATGGAGCCGTCTCAGGATTAGTTTCCCCTCCTCCTCCTCCTCCTCCTCTTTTCTTCTCCCTCTTTTCCCTCTTCCTCCTGGTGGTTGCAGAGCAGAAAGAAGAAGAAATGGGGAGGTGTATGTGTGCGTGTGTGTGTGTCAGGCGGTTCAGATAGCGACGTCATTTTTTTTTTGTTTCCCACAGGCCAGCAGTGCAAGAGTTTAGATTACAGCTCGGTAATCTCCTTGGCAGCGAGGCGAGCGAAGTCCATGTTGATTTCAGTTGTGCGGTGATGGTGTGCGCATGGGTTTTCCATGTGTGTGTGTGTGTGTCAGATAAGGAGCGAAATCTTGGTCGACGAGGTCAGGAAGGAGAGTCGTACCAGGCAGTCAGCAGACTCATCGTTTCCTCTACATGCTGCCATGTTGGGGATGGCAGCATGTGGAGGAAGTTCATTCACACAAAACTAGACAATGTGACTCACAACTGCATTGGTGAAACAAGAAAGAAGTACAGGCCGAATCAGCACATTTCTCTGGTGTTTGAACCCTAGGTTTAATTAACTCATTATTGAGTTTAAATCCTCAGAAACCTTTTTTTTTTTTCCCCCTCTATCAATTTTTCGACCGCATCCTTCTGTAACTTAAAGCTCTCTTATTGTTGATTTCTTCCATCTCCTTTTCTGGGGAAAAAATAAATAAATCATGCATGCTCGGACAAATTGTTTTTGTCAGATAACTCACGGTGAACAAAGTTACCGCCTTTTGGCAAAGGCTCGAGCCACATATTTGTGTTTCCTCTGGCTCAGTATGCGCCAGCTGGGCTCAGCCCACGCTCAGCTTGACCTGTCGGAAGCCTCCTGACTGACAGCTGGATGACAACGGCTGGAATGAGCCCATATGCAGAAGTGCATGAGCCGGATTCGGGGGCCAATGAGGACTCAGGCGTAACGCTGGGGCAGGATGTTTCATTTCGCCGTCTGGGCTGCAGCAGCCTGCCAGCTCAGCAGAGAGCTTAATATGTGTGAAAGCAGACTCTGATGTGACAATGTGTTCACTTTAACCCCTTGGGGACTCATCACTCTGCCCTGTTCGTGCTTATATCGGGACTGGTCCTGGTCCGTGGAAGATATAGGCGACATTTTGGACAAATTCTTTGTCTTGCCAATAATTAGACGAGGAGATTTATATGGCTCATTTTGCAGTCAGCTTAAAAACTTAAATCGGGTCTATTCCGTCAAATGTTGTGATTTTGAAGTTTGTTCCCCGAAACAGAGATCGTTGCCCCCACTTTCTGAGCCTTCTCTTGTCCTTCCCTGCGTCCCTCCTCCAGGCGCCCTGACCAAGGTGAGAGACTGCCCGCAGCAGGAGGGCGAGCTCCGCGACCGCTGCAACATCATTTCCTGTGCCACGCTGGCGGAGATCCAGCACTTCCACCGCACGCGCGTACGGGACTTCCGCGCGCAGATGCAGCATCACCTGCGTCAGCAGATCGGCTTCTTCCAGAAGATCACGGCCAAGCTGGAGGACGCGCTGCACAGATACGACGACGACGGCGACCAGTAAGTAGAGTGGGTGAAGTGGGACTAGAAAACAAAAATCCTTCACAGAAGTGTGTGTGTGTGGGGGGGGGGCGGGGGGGGTAGGGCCTGAAGAGGGAAGCAGATGGAGTTGATTGATGTGCTCGTCCTCCAGTAATGGATCACATCTCCGCAAACCTTGGAGACCTGTACTGTCATGGATCCGTGAAGTGTTGGAAGAAATACACCACTGGGTAGAAAAATATAGGCCACTCGACTGTGGAATGACATCTCCTGGTATCATCTGGACAGCTCTGATGAATGCACCAGTAACATTTTTTTTTTTTGCTCCATGCACGACGTCTTCTTGCGACTCAGCGGGAATGCGGCGATATTAAAAACAGCTGCTCTCAATATGCCAGGGCTGCCTCTAAATTCCCAGCCCCAGGGTCATGTGATCACTCCATGCCTCCACTGACTCACCGCTCCATGCGGGGACACAGAATACCCACTCAAATATACACACAGATATAGAAACTCCCTGGGCTGCTTTATTAGGATCTTTAAATGAGTGACCGGAGCCTGTTTCTACATGTCATTGTTTTTTACTTGAATTACCTGCTCAGTATTGCCTCAATGCGTCCTGACATTGTAAAAGTGATTGATTGTGAACATGGAAAGAGGCAAAGGGGACTTATTCTACTCCACTCACTCATTTTAGTACTCGGATTTTCACAAAGGATTTCAACCCCGGTGTCTCTCTTTGTGTCTTCACTGAGCTAAAACAATGGCGCACTGAGTTTATTTTTCTTTGGGCTATTTCGCTGAAACCATCTGTGTGCCTGCTTTCCCTCAGTCCCGGGAGGTCAAAGGTCAAGCTCAGGCTAAAGATAGTTCACTGCTTTCTGGCCTGGACGCTTTGAGTCTGGATCCTCCATTTTAATAAAACCACTGTATGTTGACTTTTTTTTAAGTGATTATTGTACATTTTCAAATACTGGTGAGGATTTCTTTTGGCAAAACTTCTTGGTGTCGTGCAGTATTGTCAGTGTCATCGTGGCGGATCAGACATTTCATTTTTTCCTATAATGATTTTTGTCCAAATTAAAATGTGGTGTTTCTGTTTATACCAGCCTGATACTACAAAACATTCAACAACATTTGAACCCAACCAATATAAACTCATACAACAGGTGTAATTGTTGTGAGTCTCCAGTTGACGGCAGTGTTGTAATGATATGAATGTCACGGTTTTCTGCAGCCAGATATTGTTGAATAGACACTGTTTTAATGAGCCTCACGGGGGGCTCATATCAAATAGCCAGTAATGTTTTTGAGTGCTGGAAAATTGAACTGATTTGCTCCCAAAAGAAAACTGAACATTGATAATGGCGTAAACTAAACCATCTTGAAAATGGGATTACACCAGCTGTTGACGTTCTGAGCACTTACGTGTATGTTATTACATGAGCAGGCCACACCCACAAAAAAACTCTTCAACGTGATCCCCACGACGCAAGATTTAAAGACTGTATCAGAAATGGTTGTGACTCTATTGTGGTGAGAGAATGCGACCACAGAGCGACAGACATTTAAACACCTGCCAAAGTAATCAGGGCTGCCTCTGGGGTAGCTCCGGCTGCCGGAGCTGTCTCCAGGACCCCGTTTTGTCATAAGGAAACACATATAAACACACACACATATGAAGAGACTCACAGGCTGAAAACTACACCAGCATCATGTTGCAGCAGGTCAGCAGGTGCTGTCAGAGTATTTCTGCTATGTTTTCTTTATTTCAGGTGTGACCTTACATTCCTCTCCTGTGAATTTACTCTCCAGGTTTATAACAAGGTGACGCACAAACCTGGTTGTTGTTCTGCACAACAGTTTTATTTTCCAGAATCACAAAATGTCACTTCCAACTTTTAATGTAACGCAATGGGACAGCATTTCATTATAAAAAATATTGTCGACTGTTTCCCTCAAATATCTTGTCTTTGCTTTCGGTCTTTGGATGAATACTAACACGGTATTTTGCTGATATTACAGTGTATTTTAATTATATTCTGTATGTTGTCAATGCAAAAATCGTATGTTTTTTCTTTTCCTGCGGAGGCAGCAGCAGCAGCAGCAGCAGCAGTCTGGTCCCTGTTATCTGATCCCAGAGTTCACAGACTGCAGGTTAGGTTACTGCAGCTGCAGGCTCTCCATTATCTTGGCCCTAGCACCCAGTGGTGCCAGGATCTTATTGCATTTTCAATGATTTTTTGTCCTTTTGATTTGCCGGCTTTCAACACATCTTTGATGGTTGACTTGCTGGAAAACTGACAAATCGTTGCAAACACTATTAGTGCCTACAGCTCATCATTAGCTCTCCTGTGAGCATCTACCATCTCCTGGTGTGTGTAATGATTTGAAGGTGGGCAATGAGAAATTCCATTTGCAGCACAATTACGTTTGTGGAATCACTATTAACCAGGTGGATATTAGTGTTAGTGTTGGTCAGCCAATTTATTTTTAGCTTCAATAGGAAAATCCTTATATGAATGTACCATTCAGGGGGGAAAAATGGGGTGTATTACAAATTTAAGGGACAGCTGGTTTGACCATCAGAATGAGACTGGTTTGAGAATAGGAATAACAAAACTAAAGACATGTAAAACCTGTAGTACTATCTTTTGTCCACATGAGGGCAGCCAAACCACACACAAAAAAGACCAGTTTTGGGAGATTTCTTTTCCAGATGGATTTCAGTAATATTTCATTACAGGCAGTGCAGATTTTCTCCGAATAAATTGTTAATGATGAATGAAAATATACTCGACTAGAATTCGGGAACATGCAGTAAATATTTCAAACATGAGTAGAGCTTTAACCATTTATCATTGTAGACCACAAGCTATAGATGTGTCCAGACTAAATAGTATGTTGTATATGTAGGCTGCATGTGTATACAGACAAATACAGCCTTCATTTTTGAGACTTCACCTGACCATATGTATATAAGTATATGTGCCTTTCACTATCATTTTATACGTTATAAAAAAAGTCTAACTGGCTCAGAAGCCACTTATAGTGTGATGTAACTAATGGGTGTACACTCTACCGTCAAATTAGGAAGTTGTTGTAGAGGCACTTATGTATTCTCAAGGACACCACTACACAGTGGAAGACAGGCTGCCAAGAGGCCAAAACGTTAAACTTCTCAACCTGTGTTGGCCTTTTGAATGCGCACTTACTCTTTTTCAGAGCACCTTATAAGGTGGTTAACCATTTTTTTTTTAGCAGAACTCAATGCCAAACATAGGCTTGGTGAGGGAAAAGAGCCTCAGTTAAGATAATCCAGCATCACGGAGGTGATGTGCCCATTCCTTTCAACAAATGCTGATCTTACTGGATGCGGGCTACTTTTAAAGAGTACTGTAGATTCCCCATGAATTGGGTAATGATGGAGGTTCTTTTTGTTAAATGATCATGTTATTACTTGTGGAAGTGGGAAGTCATATATAGTTTATATATATATATAGTTATTTTAATTAAATAACTGCATTTTAATTACAACAAAGGCAACCTTATGCAATATATAACCTGTGGACTGTGAATAAGTAGAATTGTTTGCCCATCCTTTGGTGAAAAATGGCAGCAGCATTGTTTTCATCCTTACTTTCCTGATCTTTGTCAACATAAATCTGAGAAAAAGAAATGAGCACGAATCATCTGAGACCAAAAAAATGATTCTCCACACTGTGGAGTGATATAGCCTCACGAGGAGCCACTGGGCTGTGGAAAACAAACCTTAAAACCTTCCTGCAAAGCTCACGCTCAATCTGTATTCCTACATAGCGTGTGCTGGCTGCAATTTGTACATGCAAGAAATCATACAAAGCAGAACCTTGAAAATGGGCTTGAAAATATCTTCTTGTGCAAATCATATCGGACATATGAAGGGAATGGAGTAACTGTATATGCAAATAAGCTTAGAAACCCTAAGAATTGTTCTTTTAAGATTTGATTGTTGCAAATATATGTCTATTGGCACTCTCATTCAACATTTTGTTATAAAATATAAAAATAAGTGCAGTGAATGAAAATCATGTTTGCTTTAAATAATCTGAGACAGCCAGGCACTCATTCAATGCACCTTTTCATTCTTATCTCAAGCCTCTGTGTGTAGATTCAGGTGATTTCTCCCTTGTCAATGAACAGGAGTCTGAATGTGGCAGCTAACATGAGTCACAGTGTCTGAAAATAACTTTTCTTTCAGATAGACAGCAGATACTGTAGGCTGGTGCACATCTCACACGGGTGCTATCTCATCAGCTATAAGGATTTTACCTGCTTTAATGATTATTATTATTTCTTAGCAAGAAGCATTTCTGACTGCTTTCATTGTGCATGTAATCTATTTTCTGAGGAACCATAGTTTCATTCTGGTGCAAAAAGGATAAAAAGTCAACGTCCAATTGACTCTATGGGATCAAGACAAATTTTAGAACTTACTTCAAAGATAAATGCATGATAAAAGGCCAGAATGCAAATGATAAAGCTGACTTTGTTATGACACAAGACAGGGCTGCTCTGTCAGTGTGACAGGGTATGGTATTTTTAACAGACACTTCCAGTAATACTGACAATAAAAGGGATGTCTGCATTGGTGCAAGGTTCTAGACTGGAAGCATTTTCTGTGGGAATGTAGAGATGTATTAACCTAAATATGAAAATGTCTCCTCGTCACGCTGACTTTGAAAAGAATATAACAATAAATAAAATATCTCAGTGTTGAAAAAAAGTATTAGAACATGATAGAGTAGGATATTTTATTTAGTTGTACTCAAGTTCTTTTGTCTGGTATGTTATTATATGACATTGTTAGGTTACATTATGTATATATGTGCAAGTTTATGTTTACCATGCATATTTATACCCCATACACAATATGCACGTAATATGTTCGGCATGTAAATATATACTACATACACAGGAGTATAAGTGTATTCTTACATTTGCCGGTATTTACAAAACAAAAATATGAACGATTAAAAGCGGCACCACGCACACGCAGCGGAGAGAGAGGGGGATGGAGCGAGAGCCAGAGCAAGAGAGGGGAGGGCTTCCGGTCTGTCCAGCCAATCAGGTGCTTCCACATGCGGACACCGAGCTCCGCATTCGACGGTCGCGAGATCTGCTGCGGACAGACGCGACTGGAGCCGAGGAAGACGTTGCTGAACCCGCTTCACTGTGAGACAACGGCCGAGACCCGCGGAGCCGGAGCCCCGACACATGGTTTTTATCTGCCCGAGTGAACACAGAGATTGTCCGGTAGAAGACTGCGTTAAAGCAACCCCCTGGCCGGGACTAATGATATGAATTATCTGCTGACGGTAAAACCAGCGGAGCTCAGCCGGTGAATCAACTGCCGCGAGCTAGCTTTAGCCCGCAAGCTACTGTTAGCTTAGAAGCCGCTACCTGGTACGCTCTCTTCAGGCACCTGCCCCGCCACGCTGCTACGTGTCCCAGCCGGTACCAGCCCTCACGGCGGAGCCCCTCGCTCCAACACATCCACTTGTTTTTGGTTTGACCTCTAAATAACAAAAAAAGGCAGCAGAGAACCGCTGCGCGTTAAGGTCGGGATCAGCAGGGCGAATCTAGCGGTGTCCTCCAGTGGCCGTTCACCATGGACAACGCGCACACAAAGACGGTGGATGAAGTTTACAGATTTTTCAACGTGAACGAAAGCACAGGGCAGAGTTTGGAGCAAGTCAAGAAGCAGCGGGAACGATATGGAGCAAACGGTAAGAAGCCGCCGTTTTATCATTAATGCCTAGCTTAGCCTCGTAGCTTCACATGTTATGTATGTATGGGCCATGGCCAGTGCCGGTTTGTAACGAGCCGGTTGACGTCACGAGTGTTGAAATGTTGGGGCAGCATCACTTCCTCGAGTCAAACAGTTACACACGCCGTCGTCATGTTTTATTGTGTATCTGTGTGGTTGTGTCACATTAATTGTAAAGTATTTTTTTTTATTTTTTATTTTTTTTTAACTTTTAATTAACTGCGTGTCCCACTTGGTTGTTTCCCCTGTGGTCTGAATTGGGATGATCTGCAGAGCTGCCAGCTGAGGAGGGTGAGTGGACAATTTATTCTAAAGTCAATGAATCATCTGATCCCATCCTTGATTTATTTTTTTTATTTTTTCATAGAAACTTTTTTTTTAACTAAACTCCTGTATTTTAGGCAAATCCCTCTGGGAACTGGTGGTTGAACAATTTGAAGACCTGCTTGTGAGGATCCTTTTACTCGCTGCCTGCATTTCTTTTGTAAGTATAACATTTGTTCACAATTGACTTTCATTCAGCTGATTTGTGGTGATATTGATATTGTTGAAAATTAAATCTGTGCCTCTTTATACAGCAAAGGTCCATAGTTATATTGCCAAGTTTTGTCTTAATATTTCAGTGGTTATGTAAAGCGTTGCATTGCAACCAGTTTGAACCTTTTAATCCATAGATATTACACATCCGTTGTAAAGATTTCAATTATTAAAAATAAATTTTGGTATGTCACGTATACACGTAGAAATGGTAATTGTCACTTGTACATCTTCCATGTTTTCGTGGTGAAATGAGCAGGGATGCTTTGTATTTGTCACTTTCAGTCTTTAACAGCCGCACACCTGAGTTATCACATCTCTAATGATTTCTTTTCTCGGTGCTTAAGAGAGGAAAATAATTTATTATTCAACATTATGTTTTATGTCAATGTTCATGTTGTTATTGTGTACACCATGAGTTACACAACAGACATAACTTGTTTATGTGACATAGCGTCAGGTTCACTGTCCAGTGGTCCTGTTTTTGCTCTTAATGTATGATAATGATATTCTGCTATGGTTACAAAGCTTATAAATCAAGGAATGGCGTAAACATCACACACATTAACTAACACATTGATGTTTATTTAAAACTAAAAAACGTAACTTCCACCAATGTTTATTCAGACTTTTGTTAACACTTTATGATCAGTTTAACAGGAAAATGCTGTTTGAAACCTGTTTTGACCCCAGGATATATCAAACACAATGTCAAAAAACAGTGCACCTTTTGGTCTGAGTATTTAAGAATACAAGTTGCTGTATTTGTTGTCTTTAAGATTGCAGCAATCTTACCCACCTCAGTACGTCAATCTTGTATCTCACACTCTAAAACTATTAATAATTATTTGAAATGTATCTAATTGATAATTTCTTCTGTCTTTTGCTTTTAGGTACTGGCCTGGTTTGAAGAGGGAGAGGAAACAATTACAGCCTTTGTGGAGCCTTTCGTTATCCTTCTTATTCTCATTGCAAATGCCATTGTAGGAGTCTGGCAGGTAAGGGAAAAAAAGAACACATTTCTGTGTTGATGTGTGACTGTTGAGCCCCAACTTTCCCACCAGATTTATAGTGTCAATCCCATTGAGAATCAGTATTAATTTAATCAACATAGACTTTTACCGTCCAGGAAAAATGTTAATTCGTTTTTTTTTTAGATTCTTCACATTTAGGTGTTTCCTGGGTTTAATGTCTACAAATATATTTAACGTCTCAGACTTTTATTACACTTACACTCGGTTTAAGAAGAAACCTTGTGGGTTGTTTCGGTCCAGGTTGAATTGTAAATTACAGAAAATGCTTGAGGCTCCTGCTGAGACATGCTAATGTAGACTTCTTAGTCGGCTGATTGTATTGAATTGATGCAAACAAAGCCTGTTTGATGTAGCAGTCGGGAAGGACCTGCTTCTGATTCTGTTGTCATAGATATACGATCTGAGACCAATTACTCTGGGGCTGTTATTGATGCATACATAGTAACTAATCCTTGCCATCATGGGTTCGATTAGAGTTAACCCAACCAGATTAGCCAACACATGAAAATCAGTCCCCCTTTTCATTGTTATTGTCGGGTATATTTTGTCCACACTTCTCTTTCCCGGTGTTTACATAATTCTACTCCACTGTCTTTCCTAAACCACGTCATGTTGTACACCACGTGTATTTAGTATTTTCTGCCTTGCCTATGTCGAGATTAACCGAAGCTAACATTCGTCTGTTTATTTTTCAGCATATCCAAGAGCAAACTTTGTTTCCATTTAGTTCCCGTGTGATGCTTTGTGCTTGACGCTTCTTTTTTTAAACCCTAATCCTTTCTTACTGTTTAGGAGCGGAATGCAGAAAATGCCATCGAGGCACTTAAGGAGTATGAGCCAGAGATGGGGAAGGTGTACCGCCAGGATAGGAAGAGCGTCCAGAGAATCAAGGCCCGGGACATCGTGCCTGGGGACATAGTGGAGGTGGCAGGTAAGATGGAAAAATGACGGGATGCATTCTCCCAGAATGCTCTTGCTTACTATCATAACAGGGTAAGGTAGAAATTAGATTAAAGCAGTCATGGTTAATAGATTTCTTATTATATTATATATTATTTCTTTTTGCCTTTTGCTTATTGAATTGGTGTTACAGATGCAGTTGCTGTTGGTGACTGAAAGGCATTCACAACACTGTTCATCAGTGCTGTAATCTAGATAAACAGAGTTGTGACGTACTCTCACACAGTCTAAACATACACACACACACACACACACACACAGCTGATCTCTCATCCTGTTCATCTCCCAAGACAATTTCAGTATAATGGCCGCACCAAGTCAGAAAAACGGTTATGCAACACCAGGGCAGAGGCCCAGTCTGTTCAGGAACATTTCTTGGCTAACCTTAACTTAGACCAGGCCACATGTGCATATACCTCCTGCGTCATTGCTTCTCATTTCTCTTGTTTTCTGCTCTTCTTAATGATCTCTCTGGCCCTCTTATGTTTCTCTGCTCGTCTTCCATTCTCTTGTTCTGTTAATGCCGTATCTCTCCGAAAAGGGTCTAGGAAAAGAAATTCTCTCTCCAATGTGTTTATTTCAAATCAAAAGGAAAGGTTTTATTTCCTCAGTAATGTGCGATGACTTTGGTTGCAGACGCGAGATATCGAATGAAAGGCAGAGATAATATCTTTTTTAGTTGCCCTCTCTCACTTACCTTGAGTCTGGGTCCACAGCGGTCTTTACTGGTGTGATCATATTTAAATGAGAATGCAGCATGGCACAACACTGCTGCAACTAATACATAGCACAGCTAAAGAAAAGCAAATAAAATATAATGCACTTTGTAATGGCAATGCAGGGAACATTTTAATGTATTCTTTTTACAATCTACTAGTTAGATTTCGTGGCAGACTATATTCAAATGTTTTTTATTGTAAATCAAATCAGAATCAATAATATCTAATTATCTAAAACGGTACCCCGCTGCCGGGCTCATGACACCAGCTTTAGACTATACTCAGCCTCATCTTATGATCAAAGCATGCCGTCCATGTAACCGCAGCTACCATAGGTTATTCAGTATGCCTTTAGTTGGACAGTATCTGAGTCAGCCCATCTGCTCTATGTACACACGGTTATAGCATGTGATTTACTCACTGCAGTGGCAAGACAGGCTTTAAAACCTGGGAAATGGTTCTCTCACACATGACATGAGGAGGGAGTGGATTAACAGATTTGTGTTGGTTCAGTCACAGGCTATAGACGCAACGGAGCTGCCATGGTTACATTTGCTTAGGCAAAGAGCTCTGTGAGCGTGTGTTTGTGTTAGCCAAGGAAAGGAAATCAACCAGCAAGTTACAGTGATATGCGAGTAATGCCAGGCTGCAAAATATAAGACGAGGCATATGGTTTGTATCCATGGAGTCCCTGTAGGTTAAGAGCTTGAGAGTAATGTAGCCTTCTCCAGCTCATATACTTCATCAGAGCAATTGGTAAGTGTTTAGTGGCTCTTAAAAACATTGTCATCATCTCTTGAAAGAGACGCACCTGCCTCCCTTTGTATTAGTGGGTGAGGTCTGAGCTTCCAGCTCTAATATGTAGTTATCTAACTGTAACCTTTTAACAGAGCAATTGCTTTTAATATAGTGGTGCGTTCTAATGCTTCTGTATTTATCAGCCATTGAAATAAATCGATTTTTTTGTTAATGCCCGAATGCCCTTGGTTGTCCCCTGTAAGGCCTGTTTTCCTGTCTTGCGTCACATTAATGACTCAGCTGAGCAATTCATTCAGTCTTTAGGTCTCCTGAGTATTGTGAGGTTTCATTCAAATCCCAAGTGAATCTGCTGGTTTCATTTTCTGTACCGCACTCTACGAAGCCAACCCTTTGGGTCTCGGCTCTCTTTCGGCTGGCTTTTGTTTTAGATTGCCGAGCCTTATTGTACAAGAGCTTCTCAGTTGCCAAAGTAATGGTCTGACCCTTGTAACAGCAACATCCTGTGCACAAGGAATGAAAGCGTGTCCCTTTCCACTTTATTCCTTTCTTTGGTTCCACTCAAGGTGGTTGTATTTTATCCAGATTCTTCCCAGACTTTCCAGCTTTTTTCTTCCTGACCAGTGGTTTTGTCTTTCCCCGGGTTTTGGATGGTAGCACAGAAAAAAAACGGACGTCACATTTAGAGTTCACACTCTGATAAATACTTTGGGCTCCAGATGGCCACACTGCCAGGCCCCCACTTATGTTTAAGAACGTAGGATAGTCTGTCTACTGTCAACACCCATGCAGTTTGTCTTTGTCTGTCGCCTGCTGCCCGTTAATCGCACTTTTCACTGCCTACAGCAGAAAAAATGAAATAACATACACAATGTCATGTATGTTTGTGCATTTTAAGGTTTGGTCTTGTGATTTTAGTCCTTTCATAAGAGGAGTGAGAGAGTGTCTTGAGGGCTGCCTACGTGCTAACACATCAGCAGGCTGCAGTCACTGGGAAAGAACATTTACAGCCCCCTAATGACCTCTTGATTTTCACTGGGCCCCCCATGATGCGTAGTGGGCAATAATAAGCATCCTGTTCCATGTTATAATGTTGAATTACCCTCACACTTTATTATATGGGATACATTTTTTTCTACAGTCCACATTTCCTGAGATTCGAGACGAGTGAGTTGTGGCAAAACAATTGAAAAACTATAACGGGGTGTTAACGCTGAAGTGTTTGACATTTGGTCTTAACTCAAGGGGACAGATGACGCAGATAAAATCGTTTGTTCCCATGAGAGAATGGGGAAAGGACCTTATCCGGCGAGGGCTGTCCACTCTTTTGCAGAAAAAGTCTGGATAAGCTAAAGAGCTGGTTCTGTGAGATGACGGGAAAGATACTGTCTGACCGGGACTGTCTGAAATGGCTGCTGGAGATAACATTAACCGGTTAGTTTTATAAAAAGTTTTTTTTTAGAGCCACAATTACAAACACTAATTTTAGGTGTATGAATTGCAGCCGTTTGTTTGTATGTATGATTTGATTATTGAAACCCAACCAGGGTCCTTATGCCCATGAGAGGCAAGTTTATAATTAGAATTAGAATTGCACATCATCCCACACAAACATGCACATGCAGACACACACAAGTCGGGGGCAATTTGACCTCTGCATTTGACCCATCTGTGGCGCATGCAAGGCCACAGAGCAGTGGACACCTGAGAGCGTCCGGGGAGCAGATGGGGTTAGTGCCTTGCTCAAGGGCATTAAAGGTGGAGTGTCTTTTGTTAGTGGCGGGGCTTCGTGCATCCTTCCAGATGGAGAACGGCAACCCTCTGGTCCGATGCCTGTCTCCCTCACCACTAGGCCACCTCTCCCCCCATAATAATGGCTCTAATAATAAATAATTGGATGAGGACTACCGATATGTTTCATTATTACTTCAAGGTAGAGGGGGTTTCTAATTAGTGGATATGTGGAGCAATGGTCCCACAGAGCTTTAATGGTTTCTGGCGGATGCACGTCCTGATCTCCTTTGTATGGTGCATCTCCCCGCTCCTTTGTATGGTGCATCTCCCCGCTTGCCCTCCACCACTATCTCCTGTGTGTAATGGGGATGATGTACTTTGAAAAGAGATGGGTGATGATGAAATGGATTTGACGATCCTCTGTTTAGCTGGAAGACCAAATTTGGTAGTGCAGCTGGTACAGTCCAGATGCTTTTCATCCAGCATTGCCAAATGATGTTACAGTAATATGATTATTATTTAAATAATATCCATTTAGGTAGCAACAATGAATTTCATCAGAGCAGTGGTATCCCATCACACGGTTTCTATTTCAGCTCATATGACGTCAAGCGGGTTCTCCTTGCTTAAAACGGGAGTTTTTTTTTTCTTTTATCACCGCCCCCCCAAAAAATCCAGGAAGTCCGTTTACAACAGATCAAAATAGTTTTCCCATTTTTGGACTTGCGTTTTCCAGGATTCATCTTATCCCTCTTCTCATTCTCTCCTCGAGTCCTTCCCTCTTCCTCTCCACTCAGAAGGGCACTCCAGAGGCCCACGGCTTGGTTTACATGTCTGTCACCATTGTCCATAGAGGGATCTCTTAAGAGCCTCTGGGACATCGCGTTATATTGCTTTTACCCTCATCCTCAAAAGCTGTGTGATGTCTTACTGTAAGCTGAAAGCAATGTTTCATTTTGGCGCAACACTGGTATTTTCCGTTGTACGTGAGGATTTCATTAAAACGTCCGCCATCACTTTTGGGTGCTCTGGGGACTCGTAGCTGGCCCATAGTCTCTAATTGAATTATACAGGCAACATAAAAAGACAATAATGTAATTCCGACTCCGCTTAAAACCTCTTTCTCAGGTTTTTTCTTTTTATTCTCCATCATGGGTTTTACCTTGTTCGAAGAATCTCAATATTGTGTTTTTTTGTCTAATTCCATAAGAGGGCTTTTCAAAGAAAAACGTCTTTGCAGATGCACATCTGAGTGCAGAAATGAGCCTGAGCTGAGTTTTCTTCCATCAATTTACAAAGCCAAAGTGTTTATTATGAGCACCGTTTATCTGTCCAGACTTGAACCTTAATAATTTTTTGAGTGCATGACTCTCAGCCTCTCGCCAACAGTTTGATTGTTTTTATTACTCACGAGGGCCTTGAGCCGGTAAAACACAGCAGTCCGTTTAATTTCTCACACCTTGGAGTCTGTGTGTGGTGATTTGTTTGTTTTCTTCAGTCATTATCCAGTGTTCTGACTTGATAGCTGTGTTTCTTAAATGTGTCTGGGAGATTTACATCACGCCGCTCCTTTTATGTTGGCACACTCTTGTCATCTTAATCCAGTTACATCTAGGTTTCATCCACTTGCGTTCAGTTCAGTGTGCACTGCTTTTAAGTCGTGCATTGGTGCTCATGTCTTTCCTTTGATGTTTTTTTCCCCCCTATACAGTTGGTGACAAAGTGCCTGCAGACATCAGGTTGACTTCCATCAAGTCAACCACACTGAGGGTAGACCAATCCATTCTTACAGGTAACCCCATTTTTACATTACATGCTCATTCAGTTCTCTCAATTTTACATTGTGTGTGTTTATAGGAACATCCACTTAATAGCATACCTTTTATAGGCCTATATTACCTCGGCAACAACTCACCCCCTCTGATCAGCTCACCGAAGAATGGAGATAAACACTCTCTGCCTCCATTTGATGCTCTCCTTGCACCCAGTCGTCATGGCTGTTCAGCCAATTCACAAAAAAACCCCAAAAGAAATGTGTATGATGTGGTTGAAAGAAAGCATAAATTAGATGAATCTGTGAAGGGATACTTGAGTTATGAGGTTGATGGAAATTAAATGGAGAATAATGCATAATGCAAGAGAGAAAAGGGTTTACGTGAATCAAGTCCTTAAATCTCTTTGCTGCTCTGCTGCCTTAATTGGTAGCAAATTCCGGGGGATATTTTTGTGTTCCTTCGGTTTCTCCCTTCCTTTTCCCCATTCATGGCCATGCTGCCTGTCAAACCCCCCCCCGTGTTTGAACAGTGCGTATCCTGCACACTTAATTGCACAAACACACATCAGATATGGGCTTTCAAAGGCACCGTCAGTGCAGCGTTTGGTAATTGTCAGGCCTGTGTTCACTCGGCTGGGGGGAAAAAAAAAACCTCCTTCACATCTGCCCAAAGTGTCAACCGAGCATCACAACCACCACGCCGGCGTTGGCGCTCTCCCACTGCGTACCCCGCTCTAAAATCTCTTAATTCCCTTTCCCGTAGGAGAGTCCGTGTCTGTGATCAAACACACTGACCCTGTGCCCGACCCGCGCGCTGTCAACCAGGACAAGAAGAACATGCTCTTTTCTGTGAGTCATGCATTTTTATTTCCGTCTCTTTGTTTTTCTCTCTCTCTCACCTCAGTCATCATCCCTTCTCACGTTCTGATTATTATTTATTAAATTTTTTTACATCCCTGCTGTTTTTCCCGCCTATTACGTAAATGAAACCTACAAAACATGTCGGGGCACATAGAGCCCTCTGCAGTGTGGAAATATAATTCACGTGCACCTGCCGTGACAAAAGAAATTCGCTTTCAGGCAGAAACTGGGATACACGTATGGAAAGTTAACTCCTGCTGCGTGTTGATTCTTGCAGTGTGTTGAATTAGCCATGTAATGAGACATTTCTCAGATATGTTGTTCAACAAGTTCAACCCCATATGTCTGGAAGCATAATAACCTTGATGTTTTTTCTAAACTGTTGCTTTTCTCTCCTCCCCAGGGCACCAACATTGCAGCTGGTAAGGCCGTCGGTGTGGTGGTGGCCACAGCTGGCAACACAGAGATTGGTAAAATCCGAGATGAGATGGCTGCAACAGAGCAGGAGCGCACGCCTCTGCAGCAGAAGCTGGACGAATTTGGCCAGCAGCTATCTAAGGTCATTTCCGTTACATGATTCTCTGACACAGTTCCGCTATTTTGGTCAGCCCAGAAACGTATAATTCAGATTTAAATGACAGTGCTATTAAAATGATTTTAGGTTATTACACTGATCTGCATCGCTGTGTGGATCATCAATATTGGACATTTCAACGATCCGGTCCATGGAGGCTCTTGGATTCGCGGCGCTGTCTACTACTTCAAGATTGCTGTGGCTCTGGCTGTGGCTGCTATCCCCGAAGGTAAAGAGGCTGGAGGGCTACACCCATGCTATTTGCTTTGAGAGGCTCAAATATGATTCTGCTGAAAAGTGGGCTTAGTTACAGGTCATTTTTCAGTAATTTCAGTAATATATATATATATATATATATATATATATATATATATATATATATATATATGAATGTCTCCATTCTTTCTAGTTGCCAAACAATCTCCCCTTGCATATGTCTAAATTTTTTTGTTCCCCTCTATTTCTTTCTCTGTCCAGGTCTGCCCGCTGTCATCACCACCTGCCTGGCTTTAGGGACACGCCGCATGGCCAAGAAGAACGCCATTGTCCGCAGTCTGCCCTCTGTGGAGACCCTCGGCTGTACATCTGTCATCTGCTCTGACAAGACTGGCACGCTGACCACCAACCAGATGTCTGTGTGCAGGGTAAGAGAACAGTGACCCGTGTCTGAGACGGAGAAGAGGAACCCGAAACCTCTTGTTTAGTGATTTTTTAAAATAATTTATTTATAAATCCTTATACACACACTGCAACATAGATGCAGATGAATATAGGATTTTTCATGTAAATGTTTTTTTGAAGGAGCCACCATTGAGTTTGGCAATCAAAGTCTCTGTGGTAGCTAATGAATTATGTATGATTTTGACTACGAAGAAAAGTGTGATGTTTGCCCCATTGACAAGTTGGGACAGGTTTATCATTCAGAAATCCGTATAGCCCACTTCCCATATTGACCTAATAGGTAATTGTTCCCACTGGTGGCAATAATTTAATGTGGGCTCATTAACCAACATGGTTATATAATCTAACATAATGGAGGTTTGTACTTCTGAAGGTCAAGGAGCACCGACGAGCATTCTTACTAAAATTAACATTATATAGACTCACAACAGACGACATAAATTTGAATTAGAAGATGATACACAAAGAAATGCTGGGTAAAATGTCTCAATTTCAAGGTTCCCAGCATCGTCTGGTCTTTTGGACCCAAAAATTCCATTGGCCATAACAATCAGTATCTAAGTTGCTCTAGCTACTAAATGGGCTGGCACCATATGTCACCGAGGCACCGTACGACTTGCTTACATCCTCCTCTGGGAACTACTGCTGTTGGCCGTGAAAAGGTCTGTAGTGCACAGGGATTTAGTCCTTTCACACTGGAAGAAAAGTACAAAATAGATTGAATTTTATAACAGCTGCCAGAGTAAAGCTTGGCCATTTTCCAGACAAGTTTTAACTGGACATTTTTCTCTCACCAACGAAACAACCCTGACAGCCTTTTGCTGACATTTGGGCACCGAGTACTACGCTATGCGCGCATGTAGATATTTTCCCACGCATAACATTCCCTTATATGAACTGGAATGAGTTCATCGTTCCATGAACTACGATGTTTATTGACCAATTTAAACTTTCAGCGTGTGCACGTTTTCCCCTCATGTGCGGTTCTTTTGCCACCATAAGCATGTTCTACGTCTGGCTCTGTCCATCCATCTTTTTTCTCAGTCCCGTTCCTCTGCCTCTTTATCGTGTCGGCCTCCTGTTTCCCTCCTCCTTTCTTCTCTCCCCGTTCCACTCGCCGCCCGCCCCTTCGTGTTAAGGCAGCATGCTGATCAGTATGCAGTAGTTAGTCACTTGCAGCAGAACCAGCAGTAGCGTTGCGTAACTGACCTTGCGTTGAAAGATTCTCTCTTCCGCCTTTGTCCGTCCCGTTACTAGAATTATCTTAAGCAATATTAAAAGCCTTCGTTTTTGGAAAGAATTAAGATGCAATTGCTGATTATTTTGTCAATCACTATGCGACTATGCGTGTTTGATGCTGCTGCTGCAAAATCCAAATAGCCTCCACACAAGGCAGCACCAAAATTAGATTTTTGTTACAGGACCGAATGTTTGTATTTAATATCTGACTTCTCGGTGTTTTGGGTCAGCCCACCCACGACATCACGGCTTTTTGTGCCTGAGGGGGAGAGCAGCCTTATTGCGATCATCATTCTGTTCAGATATTTCTTCTATTTTTTTTTATTACTCGGGCATCTCGCTCCCGAGCCACAAAATCCTGACCAAATGTGATGCCTTAGAGGTAGGAATGGACAAGAATCTGTGAGGGGAAGGCATAACCTTGACCTGACGCCTATCCTCTAAACCCCTGTCGTGCTTTTCCTCTCGCGTGGTAAGATTGGACAAAGGATTTGCGATATCTCTAAAGAATGTAAATTCTTCTATGTGCATCTCAATCAGTAATGCATTTTACAGATTCCCCGAGTTAACCCCAAGACCATAACCAGTCTTTTTACGCAAAGATTTGCAGTCAAGGTCAAATGATTTCCGTTCACATCTGTACCGAGTGTGTTCCTGTGGAACTCGGCGTCTGCCTTGCTGTAAGATGACATTTATGGACCTGTCCCATCAGAGTTCTTCGTGTCTGCTTTGTATCAGCATTTCATTGCGTTGACCTGTTTTATGTTCAGCTGTACTTGTGGTGTGGTGGTTTTTTCTGTATTTTTCTACTGTGGGTAGAAATGTGCTGCCCCCTGCTGGACGTTCCTGTCAATGGCAGGATGTGTGTGTAACGTCCATATTAAGCACGTATTGATTTTCTCTCCATCTTTTCTCTCCAGATGTTTGTCCTCGACAGTGCACAAGGAGAACACTGCTCCTTTAAGGAATTCACCGTCACAGGCTCTACATATGCCCCCGAGGGAGAAGTGTGAGTATGCAGTGTGCTTTGAAATGGAAATAATTGAAAAATCTTTTAATTTCCTCCTACATAAAATTGCTGACGTACGGCACCCTGCACAGTTGTCTCACTGGTTGCCTATCTTCTCCAGGTTCCATAATGGAAAAGCAGTCAAATGTTCCCAGTATGATGCTTTGGTGGAGCTGGCCTCCATCTGTGCTCTCTGCAATGATTCCTCATTAGATTATAACGAGGTTGGTAGTGAATCCGTTTCCGCACGCGATCTGGTACTAAATCCCTGAACATTTCCCGGTCGAGATTGATGATTTGACTTTGACTGTTTTTTGCCTTTGTGCAGAGCAAAGGTGTGTTTGAGAAGGTGGGTGAGGCCACAGAGACGGCTCTCACGTGTCTGGTGGAAAAGATGAATGTGTTTGACACCGACGTTAAAGGACTCTCCAAGATTGAGCGAGCCAACGCCTGTAATTCCGTATGTAGTTCTTCAAAGTGTTTTTTGAATATTCACAAAATAGATGTTTTTTCAATTCTGAATTCAACAGAGTAGGAGATTGGAGTGCTTATTGCATTTTTTTGTGGATTTTTAGGTGATCATGCAGCTGATGAAGAAAGAGTTTACACTGGAGTTCTCCAGGGATCGGAAATCCATGTCTGTGTACTGCAGTCCTAACAAAGCCCGCTCCTCTGCCGGCAAGATGTTTGTCAAGGTGAGAAACATGCAGGTCAAAACTTAAGAGTAGAGCATTTTCCCATTCAAAGAGTGTTTCTCTGACACACTTCTCATTTGTCCCGATTCCTGATGTCTTTGTGTGCTTACAGGGTGCTCCTGAGGGAGTGATCGACAGGTGCACACACGTCCGCGTAGGCAATAACAAGGTGCCCATGACCCCTGGCATCAAGGAGAAGCTGTTGTCTGTCATTAGGGAATATGGCACCGGCAGGGACACCCTGCGTTGCCTGGCTCTGGCCACGCGAGACCACCCCCTGAAAAAGGAGGATATGGTGTTGGAGGACTCCAATCGCTTCATCGAGTATGAGGTGAGAGCTGAGGCCCCATTGAGGTTCTACTTCAGAGATATGTCACACTGTTGGTTCCCCAGATTCCTTGATCGTTTGAGATTTGTTTAAACTGCAGTTATTTATTTATATTTTTTCAATCCTCCAGACTGATCTGACATTTGTCGGCTGTGTGGGCATGTTGGATCCTCCCAGGGCAGAGGTGGCAGCTTCTATCAGACTCTGCCGTCTTGCTGGCATCAGAGTTATTATGATCACTGGAGACAACAAGGGTGTGTGTGGTCTTTTTAGATTATCAGACATTTACGATAAAGAGACTTGGAAAATACTGTAGCTAGGCACACTGAAGTGAACCTGAAGAATGAATCGGCGCACTCTCATTTCCACTTCAGGGACGGCGGTGGCTATCTGCAGACGTATTGGTATTTTTGGCGAGGACGATGACGTCTCCGGCATGGCTTACACCGGCCGGGAGTTTGACGACCTGTCAACGGCTGCACAGAGAGAAGCCGTGGTCAAGGCCCGCTGCTTCGCTCGGGTCGAGCCTTCGCACAAATCCAAGATTGTCGAGATCCTGCAGTCCTTTGATGAGATTACAGCCATGGTAAGGATGTCAACATGCGTATGATAATTGCCATTTAAGCATGATGCACGAAATGTGCTGAAAATCAAGAAGCGACTTCTGATTTCCTGCCCTGGTTTCTTTTTTAACCCTCCCCTCAGACTGGTGATGGAGTGAACGACGCTCCTGCCCTGAAAAAGGCGGAGATCGGCATCGCCATGGGCTCGGGCACGGCTGTGGCCAAGACGGCGTCTGAGATGGTGCTGGCCGATGACAACTTCTCCACCATCGTCGCCGCAGTGGAGGAAGGCAGAGCCATTTACAACAACATGAAGCAGTTCATCCGATACCTCATTTCTTCAAACGTGGGCGAAGTTGTGTGGTAAGAATGAGCGGGTTCATACAAAGTTACCTATATAAGCCGGTGGAATCTCTAACACACACCCCGTGCAACCTTTTTGTGTAGCATCTTCCTGACCGCGGCTCTGGGCTTCCCCGAAGCTCTGATCCCGGTCCAGCTGCTCTGGGTCAACCTGGTCACCGACGGTCTGCCTGCCACCGCCCTCGGCTTCAACCCACCAGACCTGGACATCATGAACAAACCCCCGCGCAACGCCCGCGAGCCCCTCATCTCCGGGTGGCTCTTCTTCAGATACCTCGCCATTGGATGTAAGGAGGGAAACCTGCATCTTCATTTTTAGAAGGAAATTTCTCAAAGTCTGCTGATGGGATTTTTTTTCTGTATTGTGTTGCTGATGCATGCATGTGAGGCCTCCAGGGTAATGTTTTTTTTTTCTCCCTCTTTTCTCTCCAGGTTATGTGGGTGCTGCCACCGTCGGTGCTGCTGCCTGGTGGTTCGTTGCTGCTGAGGATGGACCCAGGATTACCTTTTACCAGCTGGTATGGCCTGCAACCAAACAGCGATGGAGACTATAACAGTGGATTGAGCTGCTGCATCCTCTGGTGCTTTTATACCAATCCCCATATCGCAACCTAACTCCATCCGTGTTCCCTCCCTCACAGAGCCACTTCCTTCAGTGTGCTCCAGAGAATCCGGAATTCCAGGGTCTGGACTGTAAGGTGTTTGAGTCCCCCTACCCCATGACCATGGCCCTGTCCGTGCTGGTCACCATTGAGATGTGCAATGCCCTGAACAGGTTAGTGTGAGCAAAGCATGGCTCTGCAGTTTTGTTCTTTAGTTCTTTAGCAGCTGCTCTTTCCACTTTTACTTCTGCTCACAAACCATGTGGCTCAATAAACATACATCTCACTACTTGTAGTATGTTTTTAACAAACGTGCGTGTGTGTGTGCCTTTTCCTCTCAGCGTGTCGGAGAACCAGTCCCTGCTACGTATGCCTCCCTGGGAGAACGTGTGGCTGCTGGGAGCCATCTGCCTCTCCATGTCTCTTCACTTCCTGATCCTCTACGTGGAGCCACTTCCTGTGAGAAATATTTCCTTTCCGTGTGACGCGCAATGTGATGCTGATGCCTTTCAAACTGGGAAAGCATACCGAGCGGAGAAAAATCCACATAGTGACTTTTTATTTTTTCTTGCCTTCCTCTTTTCAGATCATATTCCAGATCACCCCCCTGAATCTGACCCAGTGGCTGATGGTGCTCAAGATGTCTCTGCCTGTCATCCTGCTGGATGAGTTCCTGAAGTTCGCAGCCAGGAACTACCTGGAGCCTGGTAAAGAGCTGGAGAAGCCTTCCGGCTCCAAAGGCTGCTGCCCCCTGACTGCATGCATGGAGGGCATCTCCTGGCCCTTCGTGGCCCTCTGCCTGCCCTTGGTCCTCTGGATCTACAGCACCGACACTAACATGGCCGACATGTTCTGGTCCTGACTGACTTGAGCACAACCTTGACTTTTCCTCCACCCCCCCCTCCCTCCCTCCATCCCTCCCTCCCTCCTTCCTTACCACCGTCACGTCACTCTTTCCTCTCCCCTTCTTCCTCCTCTCTCCCCCCCCCCCCCCCCCCCCCCCCCCCACCCCCCCTCCGCTTTCCCACATGTGCATAGCTAGTGTGTGTGCGTGCGCGAGTTTGTAGAGTTAGAGTGTGTGCTTGTGTGTGCCCTTACCACGTGTGTACGAGAAGGACCAACTTTAACACATGAAAACGTAACAAATAATATAAAGATGTTAACCTTGAGAAAGAACCTGTTTTTGAGTTGGGATAGGATTTGGGGGAATGGCTCAGGCTTTAAGCGCGAGTGTTAGAAGACCGTCGCTCCTGCAGCTGTGGACTTTGTTGCTGGTCCGGGAAGGAAATATACTGTCGCCATTTATTTTATTTTTTTTAGTTGATGTTAATATTGCCTTTGAGGTTTATATTTTTTAAAGATTCGGGGAATGTCTTTTGTCTTGCGTCACTACAGTACCAACAGTAGATTGTTTTTGCTTTGATTCCCCTTCCTCCATGAAAAGAAATCAGAATATCATTGATCTGTACAGAGAATGAACACTATTTTATGCAATTTTTTTTTTTTTTTTTTTTTAATGGCTTTGTAAATGGGTTTGACCAGCGTGGCTTAGACATACCGCCTTGATTTTTTTTTTTTTTTTTCTAATGTTTACCATTGTGTCTTTAGTATAAACTCGGAACTCTTTCAGAGAGGACAACCTGGCGTGGCAGACGAGGATGGGTGGAAAGGTTTGGGTGTGATCGTTTTGAATGCTCCGCTAAAACAAGAGGGAAAAAAAAAAAAAAAGTCCTGGAAGGCAAAAGCCGCATGTCCCGTGACCAAGCATGAACTGTAAATGGTTTTCTCATTTCTAATTTAATTGTGTATGCCCCCCCCTCCCCTCTTCATTGTTGGAGTATACATTAATTTCATGGATGTTTTTTACGATAATGATTTGAAAACAAGCCAGTTTTTCTGCACTGGGCAGAGCACATCTACCTCAATACGATAAAACTTTTTTTTTTGTTGCTCATCTCTCGATGCTTTTCCTCCATGGTCTTGCTCATAGTGTAACATCGGAGGTGTGCCCCTATTCGCTTGTGCAGAAAACAAAGAACACAAACATTTCTTCAATCTAACACTGTTTGTATTGTTTTTTTTTTTTTTTTACATTCAATAACTTTATTTTGCTGTTTTTTTTTTGCTTTGGAGACAGAACTAAATGTGGATGGTGTATGTCCATTACCATCTCCATGGTGTTTGATTCAAAGGACGGTATTATTAAAATTTTGCGGTAAACGATACTAATTCTAAAATCTCCAAATGAACTTGGAATGCAAATAAGAACCCAAAATGTTTAGTTTTTTTTTAATTTACTTTAAGTCAAAATACACTCTTGAACCCTTTGAATCAAAGTGTTTTCTGTCTTTATTCAATACAATTGAGGCCAGTGGTTGTCGACATTATTCACGTCCAGTGTTTTTTTGTATGTGCACATGATATTTGAATACAAACTATTTCGGACACATGAATGCAACACTCTCACTGGCACAAAATAACGAGGACACGGAGAAATTGACAACACAGTTGAGATGGATTGCGTGTATATTGGAATCAACACAAACCTACAGTCGGCCGCACTAATCCTAAGCAACCTTTTTGGATTTTAAAGTGTGAGAATCTGTCCGTCTTCTTAAAAGCATGTTTTTATTTTTTGTGGTGTGGTATAAGCCTGGGTTTGTTTACACTGCGTGTTGCGTGATACTTACCAACAACTGTGTGCTTACTTTCCAATGCCTTCCAAGGGCTTTCCCGTCTCTAGAGTGAGTATCCATCTTTATTTCTTACTTTACTAAAAAAGGAATTTTAAACGGCAGAGATATGATGACTTTCCAGCATTGAATTGTGAGGCTTTCTGGTAAATGATGCTCTCTGGGTAACTTCAACGTCACTGAAAGGAGTTTTAAATGTCATTTCCATTAGAGCTATGCAAAGGGAGTAATTATGGGTTTCCCATCCTCAGAGGAACTGGGCCTTGATAATGAGCGCGTGCCAACACCGTGAATGTCACCGCGTGCTTTTCTTTTCACCACTCTGACGCTTGCTCATAGTCACAAAAAACACGGGAAAAACCTACCTCTGATATCGGATGATAGAAATGTGCCGTTTTTAGAATGTAAACGTAGTTTTGTGTTTAAATGTTTGGTACTAACTTTTGTTTTCCCTCTCCCTTTGTAGGTTGGCTTTCATAAAATGCTTAACAAAATGTACGTGTGGGCTCCGAGGCCGTCCAGCTCTCCGGCAGGTGTGCGCTCACTCTTCACAGTAATGAACAAACACAAAAGGGTAGACAATAAAACATAGTTGGGGTTGAATAAAGCTTTGCTTGACCCTCATGACCCACAACACACACACACCCTTCTTAACACATTTAATACCTCTGTGTGCAGACACTATAACAATATGACAGCTCTCTACACCCTTAATGTTTGTCCTTGCATGAAGAATTTGTTTCCGACTATCATGGTAGTTTAGAGAACCTGGCGCACTGGGTTATACGGCCTTAGCTGTACATCCGTGTGCCGAAGTCATGCATGCGTTCCAGCTGTATGTAAGGCTTTGCAATTTGTATTTATAGATTCTAATGTATAGATCTCCAATGACTTATTAAAGGTGGATTTAAGATGGGTATATCATATATATACATATATATGTATAAGGGAATTCACGGTTTCTATTGTAACGGTCTGGGGTAATTTTGCACAATATTAGATGATGATGAGCAATGACTCACGCTGAACTTAAGTGTGCTTTTCTTGAGTTTTGTTTTTTTTTTTTTTTTTTTACCCTTGTTTTTTTTAACTACTGTAGGCCGATCACAGAACCATCTACATTTTGATGTTCAAGTCTTTGCAATGAGAACTACAGACAGACCCTTTGATTCACTGGTAATCCTGCAATATGACAGTGTTCTCCTGTTTTCTTAACGCCTCTGCATTAACATTATCATCATTATGATCTAATATCTTTATCAACTGCTGTAAAACTGTGATCTCACGTGAGGGCGGTCTGTGCCGTCCCCTCAGCAACTCCTGGTGGAAGAACAATATTAATCATATGTAAAAAGACGATCATTATTGAATATTGAGAATGATTGTCCATGCATTACTTAGGTTGTGGTTTCAGGTAAAATAAAAAATATACTATTTGACATTTGAAAATTGAGGTCTTTTTTTTATTTATTAAAAAACGTCATTTGAGAAAGAAAAAGAACAAAACGTCACGCATACACGCATTCATCCACTAGGTGGCGGCATTTCGTTAAATATACTTAACTATTTACCCACAACGTTTAATAACACCAACCTGAGAGGGAGAGCCACAAGCTTTTAAAGTAAACCAGGAATAATATGAACTTTATTTTTAATGAGTGATAAAGGCTACATTAGTGGAGATATTGGGTGTTGATATAACATAGAGTAGGCAGTGAGATGTAGCCCTGAATGAAAAATGTTTAACAGATCATGTTCAAGCTGGATTAAGATTAAGAGTAAAATAACATTATTTAAAGATGTTTTAAAAAAATGAATGAGTGAATGAAATGAGAGGGTGAAGGCGGGGGGGGGGGGCTAGGGTCAGGTGAGGGGGGGCTGACTGTCTCTTTAACCAGCCGTAACGCTGTCACGCTGGTCCCTCCCTCCGCAGCCCCGCGAACTCAGATGGGAGCGCGCACCGCGGCTCCATCACGAGCACACGCGGGCAGACACACACACGCGAACGCCGACACCACCGCGTCGGGCTGCGTTGTGTGAGAGAAACGGGATAATGAAGGAGGTCGGAGGCGCGGAGCTGCTGTTTCCGCGCTTATCGGAAACTCGGATGTTTTCATTCTTCGCTGTTGTGCTCCTTTAAAAAAACAAACAAACCAAAAAAAAAACAACAACAAAAAACCGCTTTCTCCTGCAGCGCAGCTGGTACAAAGGAGCAGCACCTGGGATTAACGAGGACACCAGCCATCTCCTCCAATCCTGGACAAGGCAGTGAGTCAATCGAGCGAGATTACAAACTCTTTTCCCCAGTTTTTAGTGATTTAATTGTTTGATCTTTTATTGTTGCCTCAGATCCAAATCACCCGTGGACACAAAGATAGCTGCTGTCATTGTGCAGCCGAGGCTGAGATTTATTCATTTTTTCGTTTTCTCTTTTTTTTTGAAAGCCCATCTTCCGAAAGTGCCCCTTCTCTGGAACGATGCATGAGAAATTAGAAGTTTGTCCCAGGTTTTTATTCCCCTTCACCCGTGGCTCTTTCCCCGCGGATCCTCTGAGCGACCAGCCGGTTTCTCTTGTTCAGAATGGGATGTATTGTTGCGACTGCGCAGGCCACGACAAGTGTCAGCAAATAGACTGTGCGTTTGTGAGCGGGTTAGCCACAGGCCTGTGGTAAACACAGCTGGAGGTGGACACTGTGTGTTGCAGAAGGACACTGGTGTGTAGATCTGGACTGAGAAGGGACAGGCACACTGAGCCCTCGGCACCCCCCACTCCCCTCCTCCTCTTCCTCCTCCTCCTCCTCCCTGTATGTGAATCAGGGTCTTTTTCTCAAGTAGAGCCGGAACAATATGGTGGAGCCTGTGGGATTCATTGAAGCGTGGAAAGCACAGTTCCCAGAGTCTGAACCCCCCAAAATGGAGCTGCGTTCGGTGGGCGGCATTGAGCAGGAGCTGGAGAGGTGCAAGGCGTCCATCCGGCGCCTGGAGCAGGAGGTGAACAAGGAGCGCTTCCGCATGATCTACCTGCAGACCCTCCTGGCCAAGGAGAGGAAGAGCTACGACAAGCAGCGCTGGGGCTTCAGGAAGACGCCGCTGGGCGAGGGCATGGACCCCGCCGCCATGCAGGGCGCCGAGTCCCAGTCCCAGCAGCCCCACATGCAGGAGACGGGTGGGGTTGGATTAGGAGTAGGCGTTGTAGGCTACGCTGGTGGTAGCGGGGCATCTATGGACCGGAACCGTTATCAGCCTCTCGGGGACGGATCTGGCAGGACCAAACCCAGACCTCCACCCGCCAGGAAGTCTGCCTCCCACGGGGACGGCCTGGAGTCGGCCTTTGAGATCCCCCAGCAGGTCGAGTCCACGTCCTGCGACAACCTTGATGGCCTTTCGCCCTCCAAACAGAGGAGCGGCCTCTCCGCCTCTCCCCGCAGGCCCACGCTTCCGCCCCCCGACAAGGACCTGCCCATTGACCCCAAGGACAAGCTCGGCATGGGCCTTGGCGTCGCAGCCCTGAGGTCCAACTTCGAGAGGATCAAACGGGCCAACTCGCACTCTGGGGGCGACGCTGCCAAAGGCCAGGAGAAGCAGCTGCCGCCGCCACCGCCGCCGTTCTACACCAACATGGAGTTCCACCACGAGAGGGGTCTGGTCAGGGTCAACGACCGCGAGGTCTCGGACAAAATCAGCACCCTGGGCAGCCAGGCCATGCAGATGGAGCGAAAGAGATCCCTTCACTCCCTCCCAGGTAACCTGGCAACAGTTGCCGGGGAGCTGCGCGCCCGGCCGGTCTACAGAGGACGCTCCACGGAGAGCACCTGTGGCTACGACGCAGAGTACGAGGACGGAGAGCCCAATCAGAGACATTCCGGGAGGGCCAACGGGGGCAAGCCTCCGCCCCCACCGTGGCAACCTTCAGACTTCCAGGCCTACTCCAGTGTCTACGTCGGTGGGGTGATGATGGGCGAAGGTGGTGGTGGAGACGGTAGAGCCGGTGGTGGTGGCGGGGTCACCATGAGGGACCACGGTGTAGGAGACGATCACCTCCTGACCTGGCCGCGCCGCTCCTACTCGCCGGGCAGCTTCGAGGACGTGGGCGGTGGCGGCGGAGGCTACACGCCGGACTGCAGCTCCAACGAGAACCTGACCTCCAGCGAGGAGGACTTCTCCTCGGGACAGTCCAGCCACGTGTCGCCCAGCCCCACCACGGCTTTCCGCCGGCCCTTCAGAGAGAAGAGCCGCTCTCCCTCGCAGAACTCCCAGAACTCCCAGCATTCCCTGGACAGCAGCAGCCCGCCGACGCCGCAGTCCCAGAAGCGTCACCACCGGCAGCAGGGAGGCCACGTGGTCATGTCCGAGGCCACCATCGTGAGCGTCCGCAAGACCGGCCAAATCTGGCCGCCGGCTGCCCATCACGACCTCCTGCCCCACGGTAGAGCATCCCACGACAACAGTTTCCATGGCGACCACCTGGGTGAGTGCTGTTCACTGTCTTTAATCTTTGTCGAGAGCATGTGGGCTGGAGAGCAGAGCGCATTTCGGAGCCTACACAGAAGCTGAATGTGCCCGGTTGTGTGTAGAGGAAGAAATACCTGAGTAAATGTTGGGATGAATGTAGTTTGATTATTTTATTTGCATGTGTAGCCTCTTCCCCTCTCAAAACCACAAAACAGCCAAATGTTGAGCAGATTGATTTCGCTGTGTGCGTGCGTGTGCGCACGCTTACAGGCGGGACTGTGTGTCCTTTGGAAGGCCTCGCGTGGGAGACGGATGAAAGATCCTCCTCTGCTTATTCCTGGAATGTCCGTTGGGTGGGTGAACAATAAATGTGGTCAAGTTGAGTTGAAGCTGCAGGTCTAGCCTTTCTCAGACGACTCCCGCGGCTCGCGGTGTGGAATTCCAATCTCAGGTGTCCCTCTGTCTGACTGTCCGTCCGTCTGTCTGTGGTAGTACAAGACAACCTCAACCTGAAACGATTTACTCGCGTATATAATAGAGCGGGGCCAAAGAAACCCATCATAATCTCCATCTGTAAACTCCCCTGTAGCCATAAGCACTAATGTGTCACCTGTAGTAGAGGAGCATTGATCAGTTGTGTAGACCAAGTGTGTTGCCAAAAGAACCACGTGAATCGGCCTCAGGTTACTGTGATTCCTCTGTAAAAGTTTCCAGAGTCGGTGCCAGCTCGCAGGAACTAAAAAACCACAGACTGCCTTTGAGTCGTTTCAATATTTGACTTTTTTTTTTTTTTTTAAGACGTGCTGTTTACCTGAGGTTCAGTCTTTTGCAGGAATGCACATTTTGCATTTTTGTTGGGAGTGAGTCGTGTTTTTTTTTTTTGCATTTTTTTTCTCTCTCTCTCTCTCTTCGCCCCTGCCGCACTGTAACAGATTTGTGACTGGCGCCCTGCTGAACCAGACGGGCAGCAGGGCGCTGGCATCGCACACCTGCTTTGGTGCCAGGAAGAGGAAATCAGAGGGTGAAGGTGGAGAGAGATCATGAGCCATAGGAGAGATTTGAATATTAAAAAGGTATTTAAGCAGAATAATAGGCACGGGTGATTTGTTATTAGCCCTTGAACTAGGAGCCGCGCCTACCTGTACTTCCTCCGTGTTATTTGTGACTCAGTGGTGAAGGTATTACTGTCATGGCTCTGGGTAGCATGACTGTCGGACACCTGATCCTGCTCATCATAATATCCCCAACAGAGGAGGTCTCTCCGTGCGACTGTAATTCATTTATTCCAACGCAGTTCCACTGACACTGTGCTCCCCGCTGGGATCCGCTCAAATGTTTTTTCCAGACAGGATGCTCCGGTCAGAGTGCAGCTCCACTTCCTGCCGGGGGTGGGGGGGATGAGCGGCGTCCTCACTTTTCCTCCTCGCTCCTACGTCGCGATTGGCAGGTAAAGGGACGGATCAGATTGCGGCTCGGACAACAATTTAAGATTGTGTGTGGCGGCGAAGCGAGAGTTAGAGGGAAGCGAATTCCCCCCAGCTGCTGGGTTCAGGATTATCTCGGCACTCTATGTCTGCTCTCTTTGTTTTAACATCTTTTCCACAACAATGAGCCCTGTGGGGAG
Source organism: Colistium nudipinnis (assembly GCA_016785305.1). Classification (NCBI taxonomy): domain Eukaryota; kingdom Metazoa; phylum Chordata; class Actinopteri; order Pleuronectiformes; family Rhombosoleidae; genus Colistium; species Colistium nudipinnis. The sequence goes on along the minus strand of JAFBJU010003263.1, from coordinate 91,718 downwards.
TTTGGCGAAGAGTAAGGGCGGAAATGGGGGGGGGGGGTGGTGCTGGACAGGGATACACTTAGTCGGATAATCTGAAATTTGTGCATAAGAAGCACAATGTTGGTGGGACACCCTGCAGAGAGGTCCTGTTTTCTAGTTTGGGGGCGTAAGCTGAGGGCAGATGGGGAGCTGGTGCTGATGCTGAGAGTGTAGGTGATGATGAGGATGGATTTTGCGTGGTGGTGTGCAGAGGGTGTGTGTTTTGTTGTTGTTTTTTTTGGGGGAGGATGACTGATGACGACGATGAGGAAGAGGGGCCCGGTGTTGTGAGGAAGGCGGAGGGAGGCAGAGTGCAAGGCAGGGCTGTCGTTTCTCGCTTCATCGGTCAGGGATGCGGGGGCTGCAGAGAGGCACAGATGGGAAGAACTCTCCCGTTGCGTAACAGAAACGCGCACTCGGGCTTGCAAACACACACACACACACACGATGTTCACTCGTGGACCTCAAGGCTGCTTTGCCTTCAGCGTAAGGTGTGCGAGTGTATGAATCCCGGCGTCGTGGCTCCACATAATGTTTCAGACTGGAGTCTTAAACCATCTTTTTTTTCTCTTACCAGCCATCACAGTCATTATTAGATTGTGTGTTTTGTTTATTTAGTGTCTGTGTGTGTGTGTGTGTTTGTGATGTTCAGGATCCGTCGTTCATACACTGAGCTGAGATTAGCAGACGGAAGAACCACCACTGGGGAAAATGAATGAAAGGTTAAAATAAAGACATTTCCCCCTGGTGTCGTTGAGTGGGAAAGCAGAATCTAAGCTCCAGGAAAAAAATAAATAAAAAATCCGCTTTTGACTTCTCGCTTTTGACGCGGATTGAAGAAACACGAGCGCGCCGCAGTGTTACATCAAGTATTTGATCATTCCTGCTGGGACGACTGACAAGTCTCTCTCACATCTCCATCTCATCTCTCTCCGGCGAGTAAACCTCTGAAAGAGGGAAGACAATTCTCTATAAGATGTTGAACATGAAAATGAATACTATTTTTTTCCTTTTTTTTTTTTTTTTATAGAAAGGGCAGAAGTTGAGTCACATTAAACCAGCAAAGCAGACACACACACACACACACACACACACAGGCAAATATAAGATTGTATAAAGCTGAATGAAGATAAAAACGGACTTAAACCAATAATAATCTCATCCTCTGAGGTTTTGTAGAAAAGCTCACCACACACACACACACGCGCGCGCGCGCACACACACGGCCTGCTGAAAGTTCAAGTGGGATGGGTTCAACGCAGAAAGGGAGCTTTTCACTACCGTCTGTAATGGCACGGGTGGTAACCCGAAAAAATGCCAAGTACTCCCCGTACTCTGTTTCCATTGATTCCTTTGGAGAGAAAAGTGCCAGTGAGAAGCTGAATACCTGTGGGTTTGAGTCCCGGAGGGCAGGGATACCGAAGCGGGACGGCCCCAAGAACGTTTGAATGGTTTTATTGTCCGTGACCTTCCCCTCCCTCCCTCTCTCCCTCAGCCGGGTCCCGTCAGCGGCTGTAATTTCTAGGCAGGTACAAATCTTGAGTTGCCTGTCTGTCCTTATGGGTCTCTGGGCTGTTTCACAAGTGAATGATGTTTTTGTTTGGAATGTCATTTAAATGAAGACTTTTAAATCTAATGTAGTGAATAAAACAAAAAAACTCCCAATTACGTTTATTTAGGGGAGCAGGTCCACCCAATAGGAAATGTAGGGGTATTTTAAACAAGCAAGACTTTAGGAAGACTCTGATTTCTTCATGTTGAAATAGGCCGTTTCAAAAAGGTCCTCTTTCCTATTTTCAGCCCGGTTTTGACCCGATTTGTCTTTTGAACTGAAAGTCATCAATTCAAACCTGGCTGGGAGTGCCCCGCGATGTTGGAGAAGACAAAACGGTGACTGAGCAAAGGGCTCGGTGTCCCCGAGGGACCTCTGCACGTTAAATCCGATGATGTCACTCTCTGGGTATTTTGCAAAATATATTTGTGGCTCAGCGTCATGAAGGAAATCAGAATTAAGTGTTGATTAGTGGAGCTGATACATCTGCCTGTGTGCGTGCGTGTGTGAGAGAGAGAGAGAGAGAATCTGGGCCTGTGTGTGGATTCTTCCCCTCAGCGTTGTGCGTTGCCTCCTTTGCACCGTGTGATTCAGCATCTATTTCCGTGTGAGTGTGTGTGTGTGTTTGTGTGTGTGTGCGTGCAGGGGTTTGGCCGCAGCGGCGACCGCAGAGCATGAAAAGAAAAGGAAGTGTGCAGACGGCCCACGAGACGCCGAGACATATTTTGGCAGTGGTACCTCTGGCCGACCCCACATGTTTTACAGTAGTCCGGCGTGGCACAATGACCCCCTTTTCACACTGAGGGAGGCAGGGAGGCAGGGAGGAGGAGGGGGGGCGGGGGGTAAGGGAGGAGGGGTGACTGTAGCTCTTAAAAAAAAGCCAGTGAAAGCCTCGGTTACCTCAGCCGGCGCACAGGAGCTGCAGGCTCGCAATCCGGCCCCGAGTGGTGGGGAGGAGAGACGAGGAGCACGGGAGGAGGGGTGGGAGGAAGATGTGAGGAGGGGCAGTAAGGGGGGGGGGGGGACCCGCTG
>JAFBJU010003263.1:55140-89108 GCA_016785305.1 Colistium nudipinnis | reverse complement strand
GGGGGGGGGGGGGGGGGGGGGGGGGGGGGGGGGGGGGGGGGGTACCAGCTGGCTCAGGCTTTTCATTGGGCCGGTGCAACCTGCTCGGACCATTTGTGTGCAGACGAGAATCGCTCCCTTTGTTCCCAGTTATGCAGAAGGAAAAGTTGGGTTGACTTCAGAATAACGAACCACTTCTATTAGACATGACATCTCTAGTGATGAGGAGTTGGTGCTGTTTTTTTTTTTTTTTTTTTTTTTTTTACAATTTTTTGCAGCAGACTTGATATGAAAGTGCATCTTCCTCCCAAGCCCTTTAGTTGTCAGATTATTGACTTGAACAATATCAAATAAAACTTGCAGTGACCAGCTCCAAGGAGAATACTCCATCACTCTAACTTGTACATCTGATGCGTGTCTCCTGTATGGTATGGTGTGTGTGTGTGTGTGTGTGTGTGCGTGTAGCTCAGGGTCCGAGCATCTGTGTGGTGGTGTCACAGCCCTCGTCCCTGCGGCTCCAGAAGCTTCGCAGTGTGAGTCAAACTGCCTGGCTCTTGTTTTTGGGAGCGGAGCCACCGGCTGCAGGCTTACACTGAGCCACAGAGCTTTTTTTCTTATTTTTTTTTTACAGAAGGTGATTGTGTTTGAGCCCCCTGTCCATTAGTCTCAAGCCCCAGACACAGATTTGGCCATAGGGTGAGCAGATTGGACCATCATCACTGGACAAGACACACAGACAGGCACACAAACGCATATAAACACTCCCGGCCCTTCCAAAGTGTAATTACACTTCCCTGCTTCTGGTTATTTCTTCTCCTTTTTTTTTTTTTTTTTCCCTGTGTGGTTGTATATTTCCTATTCCAAGCTCCCAACCACAATCTTTCCTATGGTCACCAATAACTCTTGGTAAAAAAAAAAAAAGAAGAAAAAATAAATAAAATACTCGGAAAATCCCTTACATAGATTTCTGGGGACTTGTTTCTCCCCGCTGCTGTAATTTCTTTGAACGGCCGCCATCTTGGCTCCGCTGCGGGTCCCGCGTCGTGGTCGACGCCGAGCTCGCCCTCTGGATTGGCCGCCGGGCCACGGAAACTGCGCTGGTTACTGCTCACCACAGGCCTCTGGGCCGGGGGGGGGGGGGGGGGGGCCCGCGGGGGGGGGGGGGGGGGGGGGGGGGGGGGGGGGGGGGGGGGGGGTGCTCGCTGGTGTGTGTCTTCAGGTTTTTCTATGTGTTCTAGGTTAGCAGCACGGGTCGTTAACCACGAGCTCTCTCGGGGTCTGGGTTAAAGTGGGGTTGGAAAATAAGACCTGGTTTTCTGGTTAACGCCGCCATGAAATATGCCGTCCACGAAGATTAGTATCACAACGACCCCTCCGGTTAATCACTGTTTTTGTCCAGCTATTGAAAACACGTGTGTGTTCACATCTTGTGTGGCTCTCCGGCTGGATTCTAAAACTGAACGGAACAGAATTTGGGGGAAACTGTGTGTTCAAGATGTGAACACAACCACAATGGTCTGTGCATCATGGGAAATGTAGGATCCAGTGTTGTGACCAGTGTTTTTTTGTTTTTTTTAATGATTCTCATTTAAAACCTCTGATGTGCTAAATCGGAATCAGAAATCATGCCCTTTTCATCAAATTCTTGTAAATCCTAATTTTTGAGAGCGAGAAACTTAACCCAATGTGTGATGGGTTCCGCTTTGGATTGAAGGTCAATTTGTGATCGTTATAATATTTGAATCATTCTCCGTTACCGACTGTCCATTTTTAAAGCCGAGTGATATTTTTTTTTCTGGATTAAAGGGCAACAGAAACCTGTCTAGTCATGCAAACATCAACAAGCCTTAATCTCCACTCTTTAGTCTGGGCTAACCATCAGATTACCCTTTTTTTTTTTTTTTCTCGCCCCCTTCCCCCTCATCAGACTGCACTAATTACAACACTAATGCATGATGTCCTATATATTGCACTCAGGATTATCATCAGTCACACGCCAATGATTGTTGGCATGTTCGACTAGGTGTGTGAGACATAATGTCGTAAAATAAGCATCCTTTAGCCATAAAGGAAGGTGGGGAATAGTCTATGCCCAAAACATGATGCAATGTTGGACTATGTCAGATTTGCATTTTTACTACCGCATAACATTGAGTAAGTAGAAAATACTGAAATAAAAGCAAACCTGTTTGGAAGGGCGCTTTTCCTTTTCTCCGTCCACCCGGCTGCTTCTGGTTTCCTTTGCTCGCGGCCAATTTGAGGTGCATCACCTTTCCGTCTTTGCTTCTGCGGGTTTTCCACCATGCGTGGGGAAACGCAGGCAGAGAACGGAGACACCCCCCCCCCCCCCCCCCCCCCCCCCCCCCGCAGACCAGACTACCGGAAACCCCCCCCCCCCCCCCCCATCCCCCCTGCAGGACCACGCAGACCAGACTCTCTCTGTAATTGTCCAATAGGGGTTTCACTGACGGACGCCTAGAAACGCAATCGGAGCCAAATGTCTCCTATTTACAAAGCAGTCTACTCTGCTGCACCTGCGCAGCTGCTTCTCTGAGAGACTCTTTCCTCCAGCTATTCCTTCATGTCTGCCTGTCTGTGTTATCCATCATGGCCCAAACATGTGGGTGTGTGGACAGAAAAAGCGCATAGTTCTTTGAAAAAAATGGTTTATTGCACCTTAACCGTCGGTACTAAGGATGGTGGCTCGCTTAGGTACAGGGTGTAGCATTATTCATTGTCCTTGACCTCACAAATGTCCTTGAAATCCTTCTGTCTTATTGCATCATCCAAGAAAATTGGGGGAAAAAAAAAAGATGAGAATTATGAGATGGTTTGCCGTGTGCTCATCCAACCTCAGCTGGGCAAAGATTCCGGACAAGTCCATGACAATAACCTTGATGGTGGAAACATTTCCTCTTTAATTACTCTGCAGTGTGTAATATCCACTTTAGGCTCGACCTCTTCTTCCCCCCCCCCCCCTTGCTTGAGGAGAAGCACGCGGTTGACCTAGAGCTAGACCAGCGTCGCTGGCACACAGCAAATCAACTGTTTACGGCTGCTACCTGCACTGTTCGACCTCCCACCTGTGTGTGTAGGTGTGTGTGCCCACCCCCATCTCTTTCCTTCCTCGGGCTCTTTGTTATTGGACTGTGTGTGCACTGGCCAGCTGGATGGGTTGCTCATTAAATGGAAGTTGTTGAGGGCTACCCAGGCTTGAGTGAGTGTGAGAGAGAGAGAGAGAGAGAGAGAGAGAGAGAGAGACGTGCATTGTGGTTGGTTACTGATCAGTACTGCTGCATCTGTCGACTGTTTTTGGTCCAGGAGAGCAGGAGGAAGAAAATCACTGCAGCCTCATTGATTTCTGGGAAAAAACAAGATTCCGTCGAAACTGAACAGACAATTCTTCAACGTCAAAATTGAAATCTCAGCAGATGGGAAGAGGACTTTGATTTCCATTCTGCTTCCTCGGACTCTGGCTCCTTTCTTTTTTTTTAAATTGTGTGTTATTTGTCGAGCCGCTTGTTGCAGAGGGACTGGATAACTGTGGGCTCTTGGGTAATATCAGATTTCATGTTGCAAGCCTCCTCCCTCCCCTTCGCTCGCTCTCCCGGTCTCTTTCTCCCCTGAATGCCCTTCGGTCACATCCCTGCTTCGGTGATATCTCTTTTATGTCACTTAATATCCTTTCCTCTATCCCCCTGACCATTTCTCTCTCTCTCTCTCTCTCTCTCTCTCTCTCTCTCTCCTCTTTCACTCGGCCCTGTTCAGCCTGGAGCACACTGTACAATATAAAGGCTGATTTTAAGCCCAATTTGGCCATGACAACTGATTTTTCACAGACTAGACTGAGCTCGTCTGTGAATATACTGTATCTCCGCCGATGGTCTCTCGCCGTTATCTCGAGGATTGTCCTTTGCTGCCGCTCAGCGCTCACCGCGTCGCGATTGTTCGGACGCGCTCCGGTGTAAGAGCTCCGGAGATGAGGATGCATCTGAATGGGATTCTTTGGCAGTTTAAACAGAAGTGGTGCATGGAAAGCTGCAAACGTGTGTTGCAGCGGCCTTTTCAGGCTTTTCTGGCTGAGCCGTTTGTCCCCGGCCTGATTGTCCCTCTCCGTCTTTCTGTTTCAGTCCATTGTCTGGCCCTCTTTTCTTCCGACAGGCGACAGAATCCGAGCCAGCAGCTCTGGGCCCGATTCTCCTCCTACGTACCTTCCCGGGAGCAAAATGGAGACGTATTTCCCAGCTCGGCCGGTAGCCACTAGCCGAGCATTTTAAAGCACATTTTTAAGAATGCACATAACTTTAACTCGGCAACCACTTTGGATGGTAGTTATGCAATGTTCTGGGTAGGCCTGCAATCTACCTTTTTATAGCCTTCAACAGAAACCTTGTTCAAATAGGAGCAGCGTAATGTTTGCTCTGGGCTGACACTTTGCCAAAGATGGCTAAAAGCCAAATTGGCAATTTGCCCCACCCACGTTTTCATGATGAGCTTTTTAAAAATAGGAATAGATTGGATGATCAAAACTGTGAGACGGAGAGAGAGAAAAGAGTTTGTGAACGTAGGAAGGAGAGAATACGAAGTGATTCCACGTGTGCTGCTTTTGTTGTGGGCTTCGCTTCCTCTACGGTGACCACATGGCGTCCACATGGCCGAAAGCAGTCTCATTTTATTAAATCCCCCTTCTTTTTCTTTTTTTTCCTGCTATCTGCTACTTTTCTCTCATTCTGTCTCGGCTCTTTGCTCTCGCACCGTTTTGTTTTGTCTCTTCCCAGAGTTCCAGTTGGCGATTTCTGCCTGTGTCACTCTCTTCTGGCCCACTTTTACAGGCCTATAAATGGCAGAGCGTGCTCGGGGCAAAGTGGCAGCAATTGGCTTCAAGTGAGAACCCAAGAAGTTTTTTTTTCGTTTTTTTTCCCTCTTGTCACATCTGTGAGGAGGACGTACAGTAGCTTGCCTTTTTTTTTTTTTTTTTTTGCGGTGTGTGTGTGTGTACTGCCTGAGGAAGGTTTTAGTTATTTAAAATCTGCGGCCATCAGCCTCATCTCTCTTTCATATACACATCTGAATAATAGTTATTTCCCTATAGTCCAATTACCTCTTAGCGTTGTGCATCTGTGTTTCCGCTCCTACATGAAGACACAAAAATGCAAATATAGATATGTAAACTTGGTATCTCATACACATGTGAAAGCTAACACACTGCTGAATTCAGATATGCTCTCACGCGCACCCCCACTCCGTCTAATCTCTTTCTCTTTGTCATCCATTATTGATGCTGCAGCCCACTTGTTGCAAAACGGGAGACTGACCGTCGTGACACAGGGCGCCATATTCCTCGCTCCTCACCTAGGAGCCATCTCACAATGCACACACACACACGCTCGCACTAACGTGCGCACGCTCCTTAATACGCACAGGCGCACACAAGAGGGTAAGCCGATATCCGCGTAGGCCGACATTAAATCGTAGAGGTGTATGCTGTATGTAAGCTGAGAATTGTTGATTTCCTCCTATAGTGCAGTTCAGCATAGTTCATATATATATATATACATTTATTTTTATCGCTCACAGAAACAAATGAACAAATTCGCCTTCCATATAGTCGCGCATAAACCTCGGGACTGTTCCAAAGCAGTGTGAATTTTGAAAAATGGCATCATAGTATTACTTTTTCGCTTTAAACGTGACGGAATGTTAGTTGCTCCGTTTTTGGCGACTACTTCACGTGTCAACAGGTTATGAAATGGGATGTTTGCCGTGCAAACACGGGATCCTGTTCCTCCACCGGCGACATAAGAACTTGTCATTTACCACCAAATAAGAATTCCATCTGTAGCGTGTGAGCTATGACTCCAAACACGGCAGGGACAAGCTTGGAAATGTTTTATTTCATAATCACAAATCTCTGCCATCGAGGACTTTAAGTTTTTCTTTTCTCATTCTAAGAAATGTTTTTTGTTTTCTTTTGTTTATTTCTTCTCTCGGGGGATAATCGATTCATTTCTGATAGTACACCACAGTCACTATTTAAACATTCTCAGGGGGGAGGAAGGGCAGCCGCAATGCTGTGGCCGATGATTGACGCGCGGTCGTCCCCGCCCCGCCCGCTCTGCAGTGGACTGGATGAGGGCCAGAGGACGAGGTGTCTCAAGGAATCCCTGTGTCACCCGAGAAGCCTTTGGGCACACACACACACACAGACACACACACACATACACACACACAAGAGATACAAGATAAACACGGCATGTGACTTTAAATGCAAAGAAGTTGTTTTCCCTGGTTGCGCAGATGCACAGATCACTTTGGCCCCTCATTAAAAATCTTGTTTTTTTTTTGTTTTTTTTTTAAGCTTCTTCTCTCAATGTCTTATCGGCCGCCGAGGGACGCCACTCCCCGCTGCTGATGTGAGAAAATATCTTGGCTCAATTGTGTTGCTTGTCTTTTTTGTGTCTTTTTTTTTTTTGGCGCCAGTTTAGGCTTCAGGGTGAAAATGGAAAAGGTATCTACATTTTTTTTTCTTTTTTTCTTGTGGTTGATGAAAAATGGTTTGGCCTTGGCGTAATTGTGCTACGGTAACTTTGCAGTTGCAGAGAACGATTTCCAGACTGGTTGCTCAAAACAAGTACATGAGTTTAAAAAAAAAAAAAAAAAAAAAAAAGAACTAGAGCGGAGGAGCCCAACAGATGGTTGGACTGTGTGAGTAGGTGTGGAGGGAAACTTCCAGTGTTTTACACTGACACAATTATCCGTAATGAATGAAATTAAGCTGCCAGGTTTGCGATGGCTTCAGTGAAACACAGAAGAGAGGCGCCATCGAGATTCACCTCTGGCAGACGCGTCCCGCCTCGAGGCCCGCGGTGTCCCTCAGAGGGGAACAGATGTGTCGTGTGTGTGTGAGCTCGAGTGAGAATGTGTGAAAAGTTTGTGAGCGCATGGTTTCAATATTCACCGGCACTGTCCCCGGCTTCACTGCTGAAAGCACAGAGGTGTCTCCCTGTCTCTGGAGCCTTGTGACTGATAATTGCATCACTGTCACCGTGGTTACGCACTTAAAAAGTCCAGGGACACAGTGCGGTCCCTTGTCCTTCCTAGAGATTCCGAATAAGTCCCAGTCAAAAGGAAGTCGGTGTCTCGAGCAGCTGTAATGTGATGACGCACTTATGTGTTGCAATCCCTCAGATCTGATTGGATTGCTCAAAATAAGGCTCCCCAGCTTTTTGGCGCGTAGCCCCCAACCGTAGGATAAAGGACAAAATGGATAAACTGGATCCCAAACACATTCTTTGAGAAACATCAACACGGTTTTAGCCAAGTCACGTTCCAACACACCCCTCCTACAGCGATAAAGCACCGGCGGTAGCCACATCCCCAAAAAAGGAAATGTTCCACTTTGCGGCTAATTTCACAGAAATGTTCCCACAATTTTGACATTGTGCATTTGTTTCCGTCAGGTGAAAGGAAAGGTTCTTCTTGGCTGTAATTAGCATCCGTTGTCCACCGCTGCAGTTGGTCAGTGCGCCACGTTTGGCTGTAGGTCAACGTGAAGGCGAAAGGGGAAAATATATACACTTAGATTCTGAAAGATCAAAATCTGCGTGGGGCATGTGCACCCCAGCCTCGGCTCCGTCTCCCCTCCGATTCAAACTGAAGTGGCGTCTTTGCAGAAATACTGCGGGACAATTACATCCCTTCTCAGTTGGCTGGAGCCTTGATCATAGTTACTAAAGCTCTCGCTGGCCGTGACTGTGCCTGTGCGCGTGCGTGTGATTGTGCGCCTGTGTTTTAAAGGCTGCAGGATGATTTGCGGCAGGGATCTTGCCAGTGCGTCTGAGAAATCCTCTATGATGTAAGAAAAAAAAAAAAAAGAAGTGCTGAAGTGCTGAGGATTTATTGGAATAATTGCGGTGTGGATGATGTTTTGTGTCATGTTAATGTTCTGTCCTTCTTTTGGCTGAAATATGAAGCATAATTTAAAAGCGCTGGCTTGTAGTAGACGATAATATATGGCCGTTTTGGCCTCCTTTTTTTTCTTTTTTTTTTCCTCTCTGCCTCCTGCCTGGATGCTCCCCAGCGTTTGTTCTCTGTATTTCTCTCCGTCCCTCTACTTTTAAATTCACGTCCCGGTCGAGGCTCTTATGTAAGTGAATTAGCAGCAATGTCGCGTTTCATTTTTCATGTGCTGCGCTGGTGATCACGGACGAGCTGGCTTATGTCACTGCTCTCTTGCCGAGGAGGTGGATTTAAACCCGTTAAGTTAAATGCGGCTGATTTTTGTGGGGAATCTGCAAACCTCTCCAACTGTCTCCACATTTTTTTTTTTTCGCTGATACTTAATCTGTGTTGGCATAACTTTTTAAAAATCATTCCATCCTTTACAGAGGAAAAATTGCATCACGTCCTCCTTTCAAAATATATGCATGTCCTGTCATTCCACCACAGATATATATATATACACACACACACACACACACACACACACACACACACACACACACACACACACACACACACACACACACACACACAGGTCCATCTGGGTGGATTTGAGAGCATTAGAATTTAAAGTGTGGCCATATCCAGGTTATAGTGTTATCCTATTCAGGCGGACGGATTGGTATTTAAGTTGGACCAATTTCTGTTGCCATTTTGGTCCCAAGGCCAGACCATTGGGGAAAAGGAGCTGCCAGTAAAAAATCCATTATCCCTCTCTGCCTGTGAAAAACAGAAAAAGTGCCTCATCACTGCTCCAAATTATTTTTAGCCCGCTGGAAAGTGGAAGCAGGGCAACATTTTAAGTGGCGATGATAAGCAGAATTCATGTTGAGTAAGTTTGAGTGAATACCACAGGCAGGAACCCTGACTTGGAAAGAAAGTGCAGGATAAAAATCGATTATATTAATCATTTTAAATTCGGAGCCAATGAGCTGTGCACCAACTTCACATTATATTATCACCTTGTAAATTCATATCTTGAAAGGAAAAAAAACAACATAAAATTTGTATTATATATAGATTTGTGTGCACAAGGAGGATCCTTCTCTTTCCGATTTATTATTAGTTTGGACTCGGGGAGGTGTGTTTTTAAATTCAAGTTTAATTGTGAAGCTTTATGAGTCTGGCGTTGTGATACAGTGGTCAGTGCACAAGTTGGCATGACACCTAACCAGAGCGGCCACAGTTATGAGACTAAAACCCAGATTTAAAATAATATATTAAAAGAAAAATACCACACGGCTACGTTACCGCCGCTTTGGTCGGATTTTTATATCAGCGTCACTTGCGGAGTCTTTGCTTTGTTTTAATTAGCCAACCACAGACATCAATGTTGATGTCTCAGCTTTCAAATGGGGTTTTAAAAGGGGAAAAGCGGAATCGGTGCAGTAAATGACAACACTAGGTTAGTGCGACATCACACTGAGGATTAAATGGCTCTCAGGGAGGCGGGCCCTCTGTCTTTTTTTCTAGAAGGCAAGCAAACATTGGTGCCTGGCCACTGTTAATTTGGATCTTTTTTTATTCTGGTGTTTACTTGCGTTGGACTCGGAGATGCTGCCGCGAACTCTTTGAAATCACACGCAGTCTGTGTTGCTGTACTTTGGACTCTGATGTCACCGTCACTACGTTGCCTTGATTCATGGAATTGGGGCGGAACATGTGACTGCGGGGACAGGACGGGCGGGACGCCATGTGCGTGCGCGCGGGTGTGTACGTGTATGTGCATGACATCACCCGAGTCTATTTTCAAGATGGCATGGTGCAGTCTGAAGGCGTGGAACAGCAGCCGAGACGGAGAGGAAAAGAGGGCAAAACGTCTTTTTTTTTTTAAATACACTCATCTTCGGATGACTAATGAAGAAATAAAGCCATAAAAGGCTCTCGGCCAGAAATGCTGTGGAGTATATTTTCGGACGGGGACGCATCATAAGCTGCAGAGTTAATTTTGCTCTGGGGCGAAGCCTTTTACAGAATATTTAGGACATGTGCTCTTTGCCTGCGTCCCATATGGCTGTTTGAGAAACAATTTGGGCAACTCAGGTACCAATTTGGATCTTAGTCCCATCTGTTGGAGAGCAGTGGTGGTCCTTTTCATACCAGGCCTGATCATTGCTCACACTACTGTCCCCTTTGAGAGGCTGCTGGCTTTTTTTTTTTTTTTTTTTTTTTTTGGTTAAAGTAGTTGTGCGTTGAGACATTTTTAGTATCCTCTGAGACCGAGGGAGAAAATGCACATAGACTCTGGGTGAACAAGCAAAACTCCCAGATAAAAAATAAATACATAAATGGAATCCACTTTGAGCTTTGGCCCAGGAATTCAAGACAAAGATTAAACGAATGATTATCAAGAGTAGGTTGCCACACACCTAATGTCTCACTGCTTTTTTTTTTTTTTTTTAAGTGGACTTGAATCTGTCACGGCACAGTATCTTGTGTAGTAGTGTGTTGGTTTGTGTGCACGTCTGAATTACTCCGAGCAGTCTCTGGCACCCGGACTCACCTGTTTATTATTTCTTCACTCCACCTTTTTCCTCACTGGGTCACACGGCTCTCTTGGCTTTGAGTTTAAGGCTGGATTTGTGATCTCCTTTTAAATGGCCGCTGTATGTTTTATTGCCCCCGCTAAAATACGTACGTATCTCAGTAATCTCCATGTTATTTTTGCGACACCGTCGTTTGTCTTCTCAAATATGTGCTGTCTCTTTTGTATCTTTGTCCGTTTTCATCGATGAAAGTAGTAACCAATCAATCAATCAATCAATCAATCAAAGCCCGGATTTGCGTATTGCATTGTATTGATCGTCACCTGCAGGAGTAGATCATTCACAGCGACCGATGCCGCAGTGATTATTGAGCAAGAAAAGGTTGAGAGGCCACAGCCGACACAGATTCCGAGATACAGCGAGAGAGGTGAAGATGAGCCGGGGCACATGCTGCGTTCCCACGCCCCTCCCTCCAGATCTGTGCTGACACACACACACACACACATCTCCTTTCTTCTGTCTCTTTTCTTTTTCTCACACACACACACACACACCTTCTCCGAGCTCACACAGTTCTGGGGGACTTGCTGATCATTTCGGTGTGCAGTTGCAGTATCGCTGCTCCACACAGGATGAAAAGTGGGTCACTTCAGGGTCTTGTCCCGTTTTTTTGGCGGGGGGGGGCGGCTATTATTTGTTGTCACTCGAGTGTGGCGAGGCCCCTCCGTCCTTTGTCTCACGTCTCAATGGGTAATGGTTTCTCTCCCTCTCTCTCTCTCTCTCTCTCTCTTTGCCCGTCCTTGACCACTGGTTGACTCACTATTGCCTCAGGCCCATTGCCAAGGGCTCACGACTCTGTGCTAAAAGGTTACACACTTTGGCTTGTGCAGGGGCGGTGTGAGATGTTTGTGTCCTGTCAATTTGTGTGTGAGCGAGTAGACTTACACTTGTTTTTTTTTTCCCAATTTACTTGGAGCCAAATGTTTGTTTGAAGAGATTAAAACCTGCATTCCATTCCAATTCCAATTTAAGTAGGCATTGTTCCGTACAAAGTCATTTCTAATCACTTTCTACACTTTTAAAGAGGTGTATGTGTGCATGTGTGTGATTGTTTAAACACTGAGGTATAGTTTAGGCATAGTTTTCAAATAAAACACCACCCCTGACTATGTTCTAAGTCATAAAATAATGGAAGTTTCCCCATTTGAGCAAAAGCTGTGATTAATCACAAAAAATGCACGCATTTTCTGTTTAGTGAATACATTTGAAAGTGGTTTGTATATCTTCTATTTTGAATTTAATGTGAAACTGAAGCTACACAGTTGAATTGATTCATTTGATGAATGCCTGTCAGATTAAAACCTTCATTGCTTTATGTTTTGTAAATGAATGAAACACCTTTTTTTTTTGTCCTGCTTTAAAGTGGCGGAGAAGTGGGAATTGTTGTACTCGGCTGCCGTCTGTAGCACTCTGAGACAAAAGTGTTACTCACAAAACCACAAGTATAAATACTCCATGTCCTTACACTCCTGTCACTAATTTCAGGGTTAACTGTTTCCATACACGCAGCTGGCTGAATGGGTGTTTTCCTAAATGTGTCCTACACAGCCTACACACACACACACACACACGCACACACACACCACTGTGTGCAAGATGTTTGGTTGTACACCTCTGGACATGGATGAGGGACAGAGAGATAGTTAAAGGGGTATTTAGGGGCCCCTGTATCCCAGCGTTAACCCGACTGTAGCACCGTGTTATCTGTCTCTGTTTTGTGTCGGTGGGACACGTCTTATAATAAGGTTGAATTAAGGTTGGTTGTGGTTTTGGGTTTACAGACTCGCTCTCTTGATGAACACTTACCGTCAAACTTAACGCGAAACCCTTTGCGTTTTTTTTTGTTTTTTTTTGGCCTTCATGAAATATTCATGTATGGTGCAGACGTTTGTTGCCCTTTGTGTCCACCTGTTTGTATGTCAGTGATCTCCGTTTGTTTCAGTGACTTCAGGTCTGGTGATGAAGGTGCTTGCATTCTGCCTGGTGCTTTCTCAGATTCGCGCACTAATTCATAAGCGGTAAACTTTGCGGGGTGGCATTGATTTTTTTTATTTTTATCTTTTTTGGAAGAATAAACCTGTGGTTAATTCTGTGAAAAATCTTTAGACACTAGGTAAGTGGAAAAATAAACCCCCCCCCCGATTCCAAACATAATCCCAAAACCAAATCCAGACAAAGACAGAAAGTTGACAAGAGCTTCATGAGACACGGACATAATCATTCAAACTTCAACATTTCAACACCCAGAAAGCAGATGGTGTGTTTGGTGTCTGTGTACGGTGTGTGTGTGTGTGTGTGTGTGTATGTGTGCGTGACATAAACTCAAACAATATGTTTTATGACTCACAGTATCTGTCTGGTGAGGGTCCAGTAGGGGGTAACTACACGATGAAGCCAGCTACAGATGGGAAATGCTTTTTACGACTTGGTTTTTGATTTATTTATTGAGGTTTTAGTTGCTCCGCCTTCACACATACAATGAAAATACACAAGGCGAACATACAGTATATTTGACATATTGAAAACCTCGTATGATCATCAGGAGGCCAGTAAAAAGTAGAATGTAATAAATTGACAATAATATAACACAATGGCAGGACACCACTTTGGGATTTCTTTTGTTCACAGTTGTCGTGTTTCTTAGTTTTAAGGAAGCATTTAAAAAAAAAAAAAGAAGCCCTACATCACATGAAACCGACTGCTCCAGCACTTCTGATATATAGAACAGAGAAAAAAATGTTTATTTCAATTTCTCATTATGATGTATCTCTTTGTTTGTTTGTGTGTGTGTGTTTGCATATCCCTGCATTGACGCTCTGCTGTCCCGTTGACCACCTGGTGAGCCTCGTGCGTTTACACATATTTGTAGTACAGCTGCGTGGCGAGTAATACACAGTTCACCCATGTAAACAATGGTACTGGCAATACATACATTGAGGGACACAAAATACACACACTGTTGTTATGCAGCTTTTGTTCCGTCGTCTCCCTCCCTCAGACGCTCCGACAGGCAGATTAACGCAGCATATGACGCCCACCGGGGAATAATTACATATGTGGTTTTGCAGAATGGAGCTGAGAACCCAGAATAGACTTGGATTGCATTTTTGGATTTTTTTTCTGGAGGTCTCAGCCAGCCTGCTGGTGATTTCTTTGAATTCTGCCTTTATTGTTTCCTGATCGGCTTTTTTTTCCCCAGCGACTCTGCCGATGATTTGTCGGACAACCTGCGCTGCAGGTTTTCTTTTCCTGTCTGACTCTTTTCCAGGACTTGTTGCGCCTGTTTTGCTGTGTACATCTGTACTCGGAGTGAGCTATGAGAGCGAGTTTGCTCAGAAAGGCCAAAATGTCAAAGTTGAGCTGAAGTCCAAACAAAAGGAGCGGGCTCTGCACTACAAGTCATGAACGGGCCCTTGTTCTCTGTTTGTTTATTCTGGATGAATCAGACTCAAATTGTTTATTTTTTATTTTTATTTGAATCGCTTCATCTGCAGAGCCGATGCTAAAATCCTTTCATGGCGTTGTGTCTTTTTTTCCCCCCTCACTGCACTGTGTGTTTGTTCATCGGCATGTATCCCAGTTTTATTGACCTTAGGTGAAAAAATACGATTTTAGTGTCGTGCGTTTAAACGATGACAATTGGGCAGCCAAGAAAAGTCACGTGTTTTTGCCTGACAAATGAACCTCTTGAAAATCCTGTTTCACACCGTTTGGTTCCTGTGTCTATCGGAACGAGTGATTAAAAAAAAAAAAAAAAAAAGAAAAAAAAAAAAATCCCCCTCAGTGTTCTCTCGCTCCAGTGCCGCTAAAAACAACACGAGACGGAGCCGAGTCCAGCTCCTCACTAATGAACAGCTGGCTAGGATAATCATAATGATCTGATGCTGTGCTTGGGTTGCATAATGGCTTCTCCGTCCTCACCGTTATCATCCTCATTCAATCTCAGCTGCATTTTCAGCCAAACATGCAGGGGCTGTCAGGAAAAAACCCAAATAGTGAAAGAGATTATTTATTGCTTCATGTGTAGCGACCATTTAAGTTTCTTTTCTGTCCCCTATGTTGCCGCATTTCACCCTTTCCAGTTTTATTCCGAGGCCGGGCTTTCGGATGTGCACGGCAACAGATGGATGAGGGGCGATCGGAGAGGAGAGGAGATTGAAACGCTCCGAAGAACTCAAAAAGCCATGTTTATGTGATCCTCCAAAAAATCCAAATGCATTCAGTGACAGCAGCGGGTATGGACAGGTGATCTGTATTTGGAGAATTGGAAACACAGTGCTATGCGTTTTGTCACACAGCATTGGAATGTGATGAGGTCTGTTGAGTCACACCTCTCCATGCCCAAGTGCCAGAATACATTTCTTGACTGCACCTTGCTTCAAAATTGAATATGGCCGACAGCCGTGCCATAGAGACCACATTGATCAAGGTTTAATTTGGGTTGGAATCTCACACATAGCCTGCTTGTCCGAGGGTCAGCGGGGTGAATGTTGAGCCAGGGAGCATACTTTTTCCCCTTTTGCCACATATCGTGTGCCAACACACCGAATGACAGCCACACACATGGTGATGCAGACTTGATTCATCGTCGGATGCCTCCCAGGGTTGATGAGAAAATGATTCCTTTGTTTCCGCGATACGTCTCTGTCTGCCTCCTTTTTTTTTTCTTCGGTTCACGTGGAGTTTAATGTCTCTGTTTGTCCGTGTCTCGATGAGGAAGTTGGCATTTTAAATTGTTGTTGTGCATGCTACAAACCATCTGGCCAAGTGTGTGTGCGTGCGTGCGTGTGTGCGTGTGCGTGCGTGCGTGCGTGCGTCTCCTTTGCCTTGGTATGCAATAAGCATGTGGGACTGCACATCTGTGTGGTGGGCAAAAAGAGCATGCAGCGCTGCGCACCGTTTCCTCCACCTGCCCTCCCAGTCCCCCCCCCCCCCCCAGCACTCCCCTCTCTCTCTCTCGCGTACACACACACACAAAATTTGGCTTTTTATCCTTAGTCTCTTCTTAAAACATTTTCCTGTTAATTCCCATTGAATTCCTATGTTTAACCGACAGCGTCTAGTTTATAAGTCACCTTCTTGCTCTACCAATTCAGGCCTGACAGCTGATGTCCCCGCCGTGGCCTATACCGTTTTCTGCTCTGTGATTATTTTTTTACGGCCCGCCATTAACCAAGTTGCTTGTTTTTCTGATTTTTGATTCAATTTGGCACAGCGGCGCAAAACCAATATCAGCTTTCTTTACTGCCCGTAGGAATAGCTGCTTTAAAAAAAGTGCTTACATGCTCCACTGCGCTCCCATAATGCATTAAGGATAAGTGACATCCGTGGGCGTGCACCTGTGCACACGGCTCCGCAACCTGTGGTGCCGAGCTCTCCGCTGCGTGTAGCGTCTCTTCTTACATAAGCCGACATTAACATTACACTGGCACCTCAATATCAGTCAGTCATCGCCCCCAGAGAGAGGGAGAGAGAGAGAGAGGGACGGGAAGAGGACGAAAATGGAACCATGGGCAGAGAGATATGAGATTATGACGGAGGGAGGTGTGAGAAATCAAAAAAAGGTTGAGGATGTTCAGACGAGGATGGAGTTGGTGAAGAATCGGAGGCGATTGGGAGCGTGGCTTCTATTCTCCCGAGTATGATGTGTTTTTATTTTCTCGGTCTTGAGTGGCAGTCGGCTCGCCTCTGTGGTCATGCGTGTAGTTTGTTCAGCGGCAGCTTGTAGCCTTGATCTGGCTCCCAAGAAGGCCTGCTCTTGAATCTCTCAATTACCATCCAGCAGAGAAAGACAATAATCCTCCCCTCTGTGTGTTGCATGCACACACACACATAATCACACACACAGACGCACACACTGGGCCCTTTCGGTGTGCTTCCTTTCTCAAACACATTCTTTTAACCCAAATTGAATATATCATTCCTCCCTGGAGGCGCCACAGACGAAAGGACTCTAATACACACTGCCTCCCTCTCTCTCTCTCTCTCTCTCTCTCTCTCTCTCTCTCTCTCTCTCTCTCTCTCTCTGCGTAGTTAATGCTTCTTAGAAGCTCACATCTCCTCTCTCCATTTTTCCTCTCTCACTAACCTTCTATCAAACCTGGTTCCTGTCATTTTTCCTGTCTCGGGTTTTTTTTTCACAATTTAGGACCAGAGAGATTTAGTTTTCGTCTCTTGCCATCCTAGTCGGTGCACTTTCTGACTGAGCAGGTCATTTCACTGGAATTATACACACTGTATACTAGTAATATTTAGCTTCAATAGGAATGGTCTTCTATTTGATTGACCCTAATAACCTCCAGTAATGAGATAATAAAGATAGAGCGGCCCTGTGCGTTGCCTGAGGTGAAGCCCGGACAAGGAAGTTCAAACAGGACTTGCTGCAGCTCATTAAGCTCGTTACTGTGAGAGCAACGTAATAAATTAGGTTTACGCTAATCAGCATATCAACATTTTTATTTATTTTTTAATCAACAACCGTTCTCTTGTGTCATGTGAACTGTGGTGGCCGCGCAGTAATGAGGATAATTTCCACTGCGATATCGATAAGGAAATTTGATTGAAAAGATCAAAGGGAGTTGGATAAGAGTAGGGTTTAAAAAAAAAAAAAAGCAGAGGGTCATATCCGTCCCATCTCCAGTTGGAAATATCCCCTTGTCCATTTCATAATCTTTGTTTCACATAGTCCGTGTTGCCCGAGGTTCACTGGACCATTTGATGGATAGAGAGTGGCTGTGTTTCATGTCGTGCAGACTTTTATTTTGCCTAGATCTCAAAATGTCATTAACAGTCTAATGAGGATAAAGCCAGCCATCTCTATTATAAACATTTGCTCTAATCCCTTTACTGTATGTTTATACTCCTCTTGATTAAATGATATGGATGGATAGATAGCTGATGGTTGGATGCTCTTCTCTTTGTGAAAACTGCTGTAATATGAAGTGACATTTTTCTCCCGTTGAGTGTGTGTGTGTGTGTGTGTGCTTTTATTTCCAACACACTTTGCTGTTCCAAAGTACACTGATTTTTGCTCATACGCATGCACATGTAAATATACTGCTTTCCTTTGGGTTCATACCAGTATGTGCTTTTTTGTGCTATTTGTTCTTCTGTTTTAGGCACATTTCCCATGTCATTTTGTGTTAACGTGTAGGTGTTCACTGTCGGTGTGTCACTGGGTTATTATGGGCCGTGTCCTTGTGGCAGAGCCGTGGAGGACACGGAGCCTGCATGTGTTTCCGGTGGGAAGCAGATAAAGAGCGCACGCTCGCAGTTCTACCCAGGGTTTCCTGTGTATCTCTGCAAGGTCCTGTTGCTAAGGAGACTAGGCCTTGGCTGAACACATCCAATAAATACCTGAGAGGATTCAGGAGTGGAAGTGAGGGGCGGGGAGAGGTGGCTTCATCCTAACATCCATGTTTATCATATCACGATGTGGCCGTGAAGAAACTACAAATACCATGAGATAGGCCAGGCATCTTTTTCTATTGTTGGACTGAGCATTGCATGTGTCCTGCTGGATCTTTAAAAAAAATCCTTTATCCTGAATACCTGGGTATTTATATATTTTTTTAAATAAATGCAACATCAGTTGGTGTGCTGGGTTGACGCAGTGGTCCATCAGGACACTGGGGTGAAGTCGTGTGGGTTCCTGCAGGGAGGAGAATCAAATGACAACCTAGCTCCACGTGACTTAAGTCCCAGAGGAGACTGTGGTGAGCTGAGCCCGTAACCTTCAAGAGACGGCAGCAGCCAGACAGCCAAAGGAATAGAGATAATTGAAATGACTGTCTGTGTAGGCACCCATTCTTTTCTCTTCTCTTTTTTTCCCTCATCCGTCTAATTATTCAGTGTCCTCATTTTGTGCCGTGTGTTCACATGAAAAGACGAAGGCTGAGAGTCTGCAAATGTTTTTTTTTTTTTAAGTGGGGATAAGGTCTAGTATCTCATCAGTGTGTATTTGATTAAGTATTGTGTGTGTGTGTGTGTGTGTGTGTGTGTGTGTGTGTGGGGGTTTTAGAGTCATTATGGGAATATGTGAGTGGTGCTGGGTTCAGGTAATTGATGCTGGGACGCTTGAAACTGGCAGACAGTCTGACTGGCCCAGTGCCAATGTGTGAAGAGGGGGAGGACGAGGAGGAGGAGGAGGAGAAGATTAGAGAAGAACAGATAGGGGCCACAGAAATTCCATGGCAACCAGATTTTGTGAGAAACGCATTTGGAGGATTTTTAAAGTGACAGCTTACCTCATGGTGGAATGTAGTCTCGCATTTTATTCTTCCTCTCGCATGGCTGCTTTTATATTCATGGCTTTGTTTCAATCCTGACTTGATCTTGATCTTCACAGATAAATATCAAGAGGCAAATGACAAGGCAGGCCGGTGCGGGTTAGATCCGTGCATGCATAAGAAACCTTTCTGAGCCGAACCGATTGAATGCTGTTAAAGTTTTTTTAGATATTCGCACGCTTAATTCCTCTTTATTATTATTTTTCGGTCAACGAATAAAAGCCTTTTTCTCTATCTTGACCGGTTACCTCATCCCAAATGATAAAATGCTCTTCCTGTTGGCTCTGGTCACCCAGGGCAACAGTTCCCCCGGAGACGAGATTTGGCAAATCTCTGCGGTCCGTTTTGCGGAGTCCCACCGAACGTCTCTGGCATAAAGCAGCGGTTTATTGCCCTGAGCGGCGACGGTGCTGCGGCTTGTGTTTGACCAGAGATTAGGAAGGTTTCTGGCCCTTTGTGCTCGCTCTGCTGTTTGTCCGTGATAAGCCTCAGGCCGTAACGTCTGAGCCCCGGAGCGGTGGGAGAGGGCAGAGTTAAGGTAAACACGGCGTAGCCGTTCCAGTTTGTTTACAGCTTACACACGTCAACGGTATGCGAAGTTAAGGTATAATAGCGTTGTGTTTTTTTTTCGTTTTTGTGCAGAGGAATCAGAAATGACCCCTACTGACCTTTTGTCAGGTATTCAATGACAATTAAAAGGTACATTTCTACATCTCTATTGGTTAAAATATGTGAATGATTCCCCATATGTTCTGGTGTGGCAGGAAATGTAATCACATTTCCATTTTAAAAGCACAACAGCTTGCAGTGCCGGAACTTCTGAAATGATGAAATGGGTGCAGTAATCATTTATGAGTCTTATGTCTTATTGATGTGGCTGGAGAACGCGAATGTGCCGTGGCCGTATGAACTGCATTTTATGATGGAGACAGCGGTTCTGTTTTGCCTGGCAGTGGTTCCGGTTCTAGTGATGCAATGTGCCTTTGGAGATGAAATAATGCTCGTTTGCTGAAGGTTTGCCTCCTGTGCCAAGGACGTAAAACGATGGAAGAACATATGAGCCGTTTGCACTTGCAATTTTAGGATTTAAAAGCTCCGTCCGACACCGGAGAGAAAGTAGTGGCACTTCACAGGTGCTAATGTGCGTGTGTGTGTCTTTCAGTCTGCTGTGCCGCCAGGCTGCGTTTCCATTATGCAGGACTCCCGGGGCTCTCTGCAACCTAAACAGTACACACCGTAATCCCGTGACTACGCAACTCGAGTCCGCCGCACATTATAGAAAGTGTCGCACAAAACCAACATTGCTCGTGTGTAAAGGCTTCGAACTGAAAATTATTTGAATTACCTGGTCTGTGGGTTTTCATGATGAAACCAGATCTTCCTATCCACGTAGTCACAGTTGCCGTCGAGCAGTGACTATTTGGTTCATGTCCGTTATGGTTTCTGCAGACTCACACCAGGCCTAAGATAGTTACTATAGTTGTGGTCATCGCGGTACATGTGTCTGCAGATCTGAAAATGATGCAAATCAAATTCAACAAAGGTCCATTTTGACTTTAAGGGCATGTCATTGGTAATTAAACCCCTGCTGATCATCTGCCTTTATTCATGGTCTGTCGTAGATTATCGCTCAATCATTCATTTGCCTCCAACTGTCGCGGTGCATACGGAGTGTCTCAAATCAGATCCAAATGGGGAGAAGGGTCAACTCCTCCGTTACACAACAAATCAATCATTCAGTTTCAGTTTGTTCCTGCTTTCAAAACTGTCCGTCATTCAAGTCTGCCCGGGTGAAAACACAACCAGATGAAATGCGATTTTCCCGATGTGCGGCCTCCGGGGTGAAATCAATCGAGAGATGACATGTAGTGAGTGCGATTCATAAGAGTTGACGAATGGAAGAGGAGCAACTGACTTTTAATTTGGCTGTCTGGAGGAATTTGCAGGAAAACAATCCGCAGCTCAAAATCCATCTTCTTTTCATTTGATGGCTCATAAGGATAACACCACAGCAGCACCACACCCAGATTCATTCACTTTATGTTAAGTTTCAGAAATTTGCTTGCATAGGCCTTTTAATTATAGGGACTTCACGGGTCATTTTGTGAGAGATGAGCGGGTTGCTTTCAACCTCTTTGCTGCAGCTGACACTCTATATTTTAAGGGAGAGCTATGTGTTGTCGATATCTGAAAGGGCCTAGTGCGCATTTTTGTAGCTGGTGGTTATATTGATTGAAGTAGTAATGCTGCTCTGTAATTGGATTTCAGCTCCCCTGCTCGGGGCGTATATGGATACACCAATGCACACACAAAGACACAACGTGACACAAAACCCTTGTGACCTGTGTGCCCTTCCCTCCAATGCATTAACCCCTGACCTCTGACCTGTGCTCTGGGCCTGGACTGCCTCCAGCGGCAGACACATGACAACACTTAACACCTGTGAATGTGTGATAGCATTTTGTTGCACTCTCCGCTACAGTATATTGTGGTCGTTTTATTAGCCATGCTAATAAACTCTCTGAGGATGGCGGTGTTGTGATGTTGACCAAGTACCTACCAAACAGGTTTTTTTTCCCATATTTGAAGCTTCTTGCACACGGACGGTCTAAATGTGCAACCATTTGAGTTGTCATGGTGATATTCCTTGTACTGTTGCCATACAAGGAGTTTTTTTGTTTGTTTCCGGGCTGTGATTTTACAACATTAAACTCAACTGTGGTGTGTTGGTTTAGAGACACTAATACCTACTGCATGTCTAACCACAAGTGAAAGGTGAGGTAAAGGAAATGCATTACTAACATTCATTCTGTTTATCTCCGAACCTTTAAAAACCCACAAATGGGTCTTGATGGGCCACTGAGTGTTTTGCAGATAGCCAACGCACGGAGATTTAAATGCCAGCTTCTGTGTGGATAAATTAATGAGGCTGCTCCAAAAAAAACGCACAACGGCTGCGGTTCTCAGGATGCATTTAATAGAGTGTCAGAGGGTCCGCTGTCAAGATTTACCGCTGTGGTTGAGATCACGGTCTGGCTGCTTCAAAGGCCAACTTTGAGAGGAAACGAGAGGACAGCGGAGAGATGCAACAAAGGGGATAGAGATGCAGAGGACGGATCATTTTAAAGATAATGGGGAGAGAGAGAGAGAGAGAGTATGCACTCGCACTGTGTGGTGTGATTACCTCCATCAGATGCAGAGAGAAGCAGAGAACAGTGTGCACCTAAATCCCAACATCATTCCTCTGCACTACATTTCCCATATTTGTGCCGTTTTAAACATGCTAAGAGCCAATCACCTTCTGTCTTTCATCATGCACCGCCATCCGTGCCTGTGGAACCCACGGTCTGAGGAGTGTCGGCCATGTTCCAGAGCGTAGCTGATAATTCACCATGCTGTATTATTAATCAGTGGCTCTGTGTGATTTTGCAGCAATTTGAGCGCTTATTTCCCCCCACAATGCCTCAGGGGTCTGAGGGATGAGTCTCCTTCTTAATGACTTTAGCAGTTGGCGGAGACGACACGACGGGCGCTTATGGGAATCAAAGGTTCTGTCTGGCAGGATGAGGGGGAGAGCGGCGTGCGCGCATGTGTGTGCATGGACTCTTTGCTTCGTTAATTAGTCACTCGACATTTTATCGGCAATTTATCAGGCCAATACAAAACACCTGATTGTCGCTTTTATGTTAGGATCTGTATTTGTGCTTTGGAATGTTAGATTTTTTTTTGTTTGTTTGAAAATGGTACATTGGGTTCAAGACATGTGGGAAAGGAAAATACAATTGACACTGCAGTCATATTGTAGTATATATATATAAATATAATATATATAAAAAAAAACACCAAAAATGTAGAAAATCTAGCATATCGTATCCCACATGGATGATAGCCAAAGTCTCAAGCAAAGCCGACCCATTGTCCATCATACAATTCCAAAATGCTGAAGACCTACAGTCTAATCCACGTACACGGAACTGTCGCGGCCGAGACGTATTGTTTCTTTTTCCATGACAGGGATTTGTCACGTTCTTTGCTTATATTCCCATGTTTAGGAAAACTTAAAAATAAAAAAAAAGACAATATTTAAGCATAAGACAATAGGTGTTATAACCAATGGTATCAACAGAGCAGCGCTGCAGGTACACACACACACACACACACACACACACACACACACACACACACACACACACACACACACACACACACGCGTTCCTCTGATCCTCTCCCTGTTCTCTCTTTCTTCCATCATGCGTTATATGTTTCCTTCTTCCTCTCATCCCTCCATCCTCAAACAAAGAGATGATGACATCACTGCAGGGGGTGCCGTGTGTTTTTTAAAGAAGCAGTATCTCTGATGTGGCCGTCATCCCGGCTTCATAACTGACACCGGCTGCTGCTGCTGCCGCCGCCAGGTCCATTCCACAGAGATTGTCAATGCGGAGATTACCTCCAGGAAACAAATTGGTTTATTATGATTTCTCCGCTCAAGTATGTGTAACAAAGCCAAGCGGTGAGGAACGAGATATTTTTTTTCTTTTTTCCAGCAGATGGACATCAGGCGACCGTGATGCTGGCTCCATCGCGGAAAATTGTGTTTGTGATTAATAGAGCGGATTGGAGGAAAGGAGATAATGGCTGCTAGTGCCGTCATGCACTGCGGGTCTTAGTTCTCTCGCAGGGGCAGTACAAGTATAAAAATGAAAATCATGAAATAAAACAAACTTCCAGGGACGCTTGCCCTCGGCAGAGAGACTTGTGTGGCCAAATACGTGCTGTGATTGTTACATGAAATCCTAGGGAGGCTGTTTTTTTTTTTTTTTTTTATAACAGCAGTTCTGTGAAGAAGTCCTTCGGGATCCTTCTTTGTCTCTTGAGAGCCATTTTGACTCCCAGTCGATCTACATCCCAGGGTTTCCATGAGGGATGCAAAGTGGCCACCGTGACCCTTGAGTGCAAGCAATAGCGTTCGTCGCCGCAAACGTTCTCCACGGCCGTGTCTTACGAGAAGGTGACGGCAGCCGCCCTGGCTGGATTTTTAAATTGCAAATACGGAATGGGAGTTTAAGAATAGAAACTCTATAGGGCGACGCATCTGCCCTCTCATGACGAGATCGCAGCGTTTATCAAATGAACTGCTGTCAAGTGCCTGGTGCAGCGGTGGCAGGATTACGGCGCTGCGTTCAAGTTAAGGTTGATGGCATGTCTGTCCCCCCCAGCGATGCTGTGGCGGAGGCTTCACTTTAATTTCCACAGCTTTCCACTTTCTCTTGCTCTACCACCCCCCTCCCCCCATCCCCCTCTCGTCTGCGCTAAATTGGATATTTAAGGGGAGGGGGAACTCGGGGGATGGGGGTGCCCTCTCTTTCTTTTTTTTTTTCTCCTGTCACCCCGGGTTGTTTTGCATCACACTTTACAGTACGACGCCGCATGTGGAAATGACACAGTTCTTGGAATGGGCAGTAAGGAAAATTGCGGCATCATTCAACAGACATCTTCTTCCCCCTCCATCCAGATTCAGCCTCTCCAATTACGATGAGCCATCTCGAAATCCTCTGTGACCCACCGCCAGCATTTATATATAGGTCCTGTGGGCCTGGGTGGAGCTTTAAGGTGATGGTGTGTGAATGCGTTTGTAATTGTGTGCGTGAGCGAGAGAGAGAAAGAGAAAGCCAGAGGTGGGGTTATATTGGCAGTGTTCGGATGACAGGCCACCACCCAGAGTCCAATAAAGGCGTCAGCAGCCGGGGCAGATTTATGTCTGCCATGATGAGTGGAAAACATAATGGGGGGATGGAGAGGCAGCTCCCACTATGGAGGATATCTTATGCCTCCTTTGAGATTCACTCCCTCTCTCTCTCTTTCTCTCTCTCTCTCTCTCTAATTGCATGGCTTTCATTCCATCGCCGTCCTCCCTTTCTTGATTGTTCATTATTTTATTTCTTAATGTTATCATTTCCGTTATTGTTTATGTCTTTAGATATGTCTTTTAGACGTGTTGTTTTATTTATTTTTTTGGTTTTACAGTGCTTGGGGGCTTTAGGAAACAATTGTTTCCTTTGTCTGTTGTCCACAGTGCTCATTATCTCAACTCTACTCAGGCGAGCTATGTTGAGTATGTTGAATGGCCTCTTAGTGACTCCTCGCGACAGCAAGTCACCAATTATATGTTGGTGCCAAAAACAGCTTGTACAGCAAACCGTAAACCTCCTCTTTTGTACAGGTCAGGGATATACACATGTTTTTTTTTGTTTTTTTTTACCAAACTCGGAATGTTTTATTATTGAAAATGCACTGAGCCGAGCAAACTTTGACCTTGGACTTGTTTATGAACGCAAGGTGGTCAGAGATCATTTATAGAAAAATGAAAAAATATAATTAATTAGGATGTACAGGCAGATTTGAAACTTGAGCTACTCAAGTGGTATACACATTCCGACGTACTGTATAATACATTGTGCAGGCTTCAAAAATCCCTCAGCGGTGCATCATTATCTGCACACACACACACACACACACACACTCACAGAGGCAGCAGCTCCTGTGTTCACTCTCTGAAACCTTTGTTCTGTTGTGTAGGACGTCCCGTGAACAGATGAGTGTCACATGACACGGCGATACCCCTGCGAAGCCTGTCATATTGTTTTGGAAAGACCCGTGTGTTGCCATGGCAGCGGAACACTCGTTTTTCCCCAGCGTGATTATAGTTTTCCACCTGCAGCAGAGAGAAGAAAAATACCTGTTCCCCTCCCAAAACACTGTTTCCATGTAAACATTTTACTGGAATGCTTGTGTGTGTGTGTGTGTGTGTGTGTTTACTTACGTGTTGATTAGGAGGATAGTGACCTGTGGGGAGGCCACAAATCCAAATCTGAAAGAAAGAATGTAAAACACAGACAGAGAGAGAGAGAGGCGACGTTAGAGGCAAAGTCTGGGCCGAGCTGAGGTCAGACGTGGACAGACTGAAGCAGGCCAGTGTTTGACCACCGCAGGCTATAGTCAACCATTAACAAACCTGTAAAGCTCCATCTCCCAACTGGAAACTACCGGTCATGCACACACTCCTTCCCTGGTTGGGCTCAGCCACATAAATTAAAGATGGCTCATATAAAAAAATAAAATAAAAAAACGTTGCAAATGTTCCTGTTTTCTTTTTTTAAAAGCAGTCTCAACTGGGCTTCTATTTATATATATATAACTTATTTTGTTTTGTTTTTGCACTGTAGAGAAATCCCTTCCCCAGAAGACAATATATTTATTTACAGTCAGAGTTGCGGTGGTTCATGTCGCCTCAGTTTATCCACTGTTTGTCATTATTATTCATAACTGTGGTTTTAGGTCTGTGACTGTGCCCCTCTTTTAACCGAGAGATGGTTACGTACTAAAAATTGTTGTTTGGATGCATAATATTTTTTGACCTCGTGGTCGTGCGTGGGCAATACAAGCAACAACTTACACTTTCAGTGTGTTTTTCAGTGACGGCGTATTTCCACAGCAAAGCTGTGGAATTTTGGGGATTTTTTTTTTTTTTTTTAAGAAATCATCTTAAAGTGTTATTCTCCCTCACATGTTGCATTCCCTTGTACGCACAGAGGTGGAGTCTGGAATCAAGTTTAAAAAAGAAAAGAGAAATATGCCCAGATGGTACCCACTCCTTTCCCACTTGGTGTTTTTCACATCCACTCCCTGTGCATGTGATGAATGTTTTTTGTTTTTTTTTTCACGCTGACTGGTAACTCCGTTATACTCTCTGGCATATGTACAGATAACTACGCCCAGGCTGAATGTGTGTACTAGGGGCAGTGTGAGGTGTTATTACTATAAACAGTATGACAAATAATAAGCGTGAGGCTGTGGAAATACTGAAATATGCAAATGAAGGCATATGTGCATCAGTAGCCGCGCAAACTGAAAATTAATGAAGAATGTGGAGTACTCAACTCAGTTTGCAGTTTGCTGCAAGGTTTGGCTTTGAGGGAAGAGATTGTTTGCATGCACACACACACACACACACACACACACACACACACACACACACACACACACACACACACACACACACACACACACACACACACACACAGAGCCCATGTTGATCTTGGTTGGGCAGGAAGCCAACGGTCGAAGCCGGCACAGTGGGCAGCACCCACCCACAGGCAGCAGCGACTACACGGAGCAGGCCGTGGGTGGGCTGAAGGTCAGACAAGCCCCGGACACACCGGCATTGTTCTTTCTATGTTTTTTTTTTTTTTTTTTTTTCCTCTCGCTGCATGACCCTGTGACATTTTGGAGCATACGTCTTGTGTATTCTGTGCCAGTGTAAGCCAAAGGAGTGTAGAAGTACGATTGCGGATGCAAAAGTGGCACAAGAGATGTCAGCCGAGTTTGCTTTAAAGCTGCAGGATGCTTAGGATTGGTTTAAAGTGGACAGTTTTTTGTGTGTGTGTGTGTGTGTGTGTGTGTGTGTGTGTCTGCGCGTTTCTCTCTGGCATGTTATTAGTCTGAGTCAGTACAGAGGAAGCCCGGCCAGCTCTCTGAGAAGCTCTGTTGAATGTCGGAGTGGGAGGAGGAGGAGATGAGCAAAAAGGTCTTCTGTGACATTCAGATATGTTTGATGTCTTCCCTTCAGCTCTTACACACCACATTCCCAGAAGCAATGACTACACTCTCTCCCTCTGGTAACTAATCGTAATAATAAACAAAAAAAGTTTAATCTACAACCTACAAAACCTCGTTTGGCGTGAAAAATGACTCATTCAAC
The DNA here is from genome assembly GCA_016785305.1 of Colistium nudipinnis. NCBI lineage: Eukaryota > Metazoa > Chordata > Actinopteri > Pleuronectiformes > Rhombosoleidae > Colistium > Colistium nudipinnis. Next base: position 61,533 of record JAFBJU010003263.1, on the reverse strand, counting down.
CTTAAATTGCACTTTGTGTGCACCCTGTTGACTTTGTGTAAATGGTTTCCCGTTTCTGTACGTCTTTCCCACCTCTCCTCGTAAATAACAGAGCTTATCGTCATAGTGAGAAGCACTCTGTGACGGCAGAGCAGCCGTTTCCCCACACACAGAGAGAGAGAGAGAGAGAGAGTGTCATCATGCCCGTCGCAGAAGCGGGTCAGAGGGGGCCGGCTGAAAATTTCCCTGGAGGTGCTGCGCTCCACGTTGAAATTATTCGAACCTTGACCCAGTTTGTGTGAGCCTTTTCAAGTGCTTCCTCTCGGAGTCTTGCGTTTTTTTGTGTGAATGCATGAACAAGGATGCAGGGGGTGGGGGTGGGGGGGCGGAGGGGGGACTCATTTTGTGTGCCCCAGTTTCCAGAACTGCACTAATTAGTGTGGGAAATTAATTCTAGCGACGCGCGGCAAGCATCTGCGAGCTTGAGGTGGACTGTGGTCCTGGCCACCATGCTTTGTGACATGTCAGGTTAAAATGAATAGTTAGAGTTAAAAATTATTGCTGGCTCTCGTCGGTTTTTGCAAAATCACGTTTTTGTAAACCAAAAAGGCCAGTTGTTTACTAGGTTTCTCCACCTCTGCCCCAATTAAAACTGTGAGTGCTGAAAGGTTCCGAGTAAGCAGGAATTCAGGGATTTGCAAGTCAAATGTCTGGATGTCTGCATTAAGAGTTGAAGTTGAGTTAAATTTAGTTTCATAGAGTCCGCGTCAGCATCCTACCTATTTGTGTGAAATGTCGATTATGGAGTCACTGGGGGGAAAAAAACGTCAAATATTCCTGTACATTTCCTGGATACAGTCAGGACTTCATCGTGGCGGTGGGGGTGTGGTGGAGCCACGAGCCCAGAAGTAAGCCTGAACCAATGAGTCATTTAAGCCCTGGGCTCTTACTCTGGCTTTGATTTTCGTACCTCACTTAGTATTCCGCGTTGTTCCTTTGTATTGAGCTTAACTCGGCCCCGCTTCCAGGGAGACTTGGCCCTATTTTTTTTAGACGTTGTCAAACTGGGGGCCGATGGATATCGCAAATTGAATCACGGCAATCTCTTTGTGGCTCTTTCCTGCGCCTAAGTCTGCTAAAGTCTCGTATTTTTTAGATTCATTTAAAAAAAAAGTCCTAGGACAATTATTTGCCCTACAACTCGCCAAATCCATGAACACAATCTATCCAATGCAAACTCCTGTAACAGAAACATAAAGGAAAAAACCAATGCAAACTCCTGTAACAGAAACAAAAAAAAAAAAAAAAGCTACTTTTTTTCAATTTTCTTTTCTCTCTAATCCCAGACGGTCATTTCACGGGGACCCCTCCGTCGTACGGTTACGATGCGGACCGCGCAGAGGAGCAGCGGAGGCACCACGACATCCTGCCGTACATCGACGACTCGCCGTCGTCTTCGCCGCACCTCAGCTCCAAGAGCCGCAGCAGCCGGGACACCCTCTCCTCGGGATCGCTGGAGTCCTCCAAATCGGTGCGTACGCCGCCCCGCCGTCCGACCGGTTGATGTCCATTTTTAGAAAACTACCTTTACTCTGGGGAAAACGGCGGTTTACACAATGAATGTCCGACGCTATAGGCCAACGGTTCCTGTTCTCTGTGACTCGGCGACTCGAATAGAATTGAACATGACTGGTGTCATTTCTTTTGTCAATCTTTTCTCCCAACGATCCTGCGCCATCAAACGCTGTCAACTGATGAGAAATGAAATCTGCCATTAGGGGCAGAGGGGGATTGATAAAGCGCGGTATCTCCTGCCTCATAACCCCCGAAACCAGTCATCCGGGTGAAGAAACTCATCCCCTGTAGCAGTCGGGGCTTTTTCTCATCCAGGGTATTAGGCAGAATTACCTATCACCTCCATCGCTGCCTTCATCCTCTTACCCTCTCTCTCTCTCTCTCTCTCGCTCTCTCGCTCTCTCGCTCTCTCTCGCTCTCTCTCTCTCTCGCTCTCACACACACACACACACAACCCCAGAGTCAGCATACATTGAGAATGAATTTTCCTTCTTTTCATTATAGATATACTGTATAGGGTAACACTTTTATTTCTACTTATTCCAATTGTCGTCATCATTACCCACATTTTCTTTGGAGCAATTAATGTGGGTAATGAACATGCTACAGCCATGTGTCTGATTAAATAGAGGGTGATCATGGCAGAATGTAATAAGCTAATACTGATTCTCGGCGGCGTGCCCTTGGTGGAAATAATCGCATCAGTGGTCATGAGGCGCTATCCCTGACTCCGCTCTGTGTCCCGTCAATCTGATTGATGGCTCGCGTCGGCCAATAGGTGACGAATAGCTCGACTGCAGCCGACCTTTGACCTGTGAGCTTTGAGCTTTGGCTTATTTGAATGTGTACACGTGCGCGTGTACGCTCGCGCAAAGAAACACACAAACATACCGTGACATTTGCACACGCCAGTTTTCTCTGTTATGCACACGAGTGCCCGCGGGTCTTCTTGAGCCGAATGATGGATTTGCGGTCGTGGAGCTTAAGGAGGATTTGCAGAGTAAACGTGTGTTTGGAAGAAGAATCCTTCAGCAAACCTGATACAGACCCTGTGTGTCTGTGTGTGTGTGTGTGTGTGTGTGTGTGTGTGTGTGTGTGTGTGGGCTTTTGTGTGTTGGATAGTCATTTAAATAACGATGGATTCTTCTGCAAATTCTCCCAGTAGCCAGACAGGCTTTCAATAGCTGCCAAGAAAATGGAATTACCCTCGTCCTTGATTCGTCCTTGGACAGTGACCCAGTCTTGCGTCTCTAATTGATGAGTCAGAGCTCAGCCAGCCTCTGATTGGCTCAGTGGGAGTTGGTGGGTTGTATGACGTCGCTATGATGAGTCATCACCATCAGCGGTGACTGCCGATCTAATTTTCCTCAGAGGATGCTGTTCCCTCCCAATCTGACTCCTCCCCCCGCAGCGGAGGGGGCCGCATAGATTGGAGGTCAGCCACTGACCTGTAGGGCGCGTTTTTTTTTTTTTTTTCCAACAGTCCAAGAAATGCTCTTTTTCCTAATCTCCGTTTGAGAAGTGCAGTACTTCAAGTCCAATCGACTCCTTGGAAGTAGAAAAAAACACAGTCTGCAACAAAGGTCCCGATTAAGAGCTGGGATATTTTAGTTTGTGGTCAGTGCCTTCAACCCTGGGGCAACCTGAAGCTGATGCTGTGCAATCGACCTCTCCTGGTGATTCCCACTCTAGAATAAAACAACTAAATCCTTCTCTTTTTCTTTGCTTCCTCATCCTGTCTGACAAAACGCCCCGGGGGCCACCACCACCTGGGAGAGGTGATTTTTCTTCTCAGTCGGCGCGAAACCTCCAGATGACCAAACGTCAGTGGATTAGTAGGTTCGGTGAAATGAAAATGGACCTCGTTAGAATCAAACCGGTCCGTAATGAAGCGTCGCCTCTTTCCATGATGCGGCATCACGAGCCTCCTATCTGGAATACCCCAGCAGACTCTGGGTCTTCACGTGAGGCCAGAGCAACTTAAACATGGGGAAGTGAAGCTGCGTTTCTCAATGTGACCCGGTTTTCTTCTGAATTCCTCGTTAGGCCTTTCGGAGAGCGAGGGGTGGCAGAACAGCCGGGCTAAACAGATGAAATTAGGAAAAATGTAGCTTGAATAAAGTGCGGAATTGATGCTCACGGCTCTCCTCGGCTGCGAGCGTTTACGCGCGGGAGGAAAAGTGACGAGAGTGAGACAGAGATGGAGAATAATGTTATTACTCGCCAGGTTCTATCTGTGCCTCACCAGCTACATCAGCGGGGCCCGTCCCATAAACACGGTTGGTATTGATCCATGCGTAAACAAATCGGAAGCAAATCTGGAAAGTCGAAATCACGTGAGTCAGGTGCTTTGTGCGAGTTGAACGTCTGTTGAGAATTGACAGCGGAAGAGAATTCACTCTGTTGGGACCAAACTTTTATTTCGATGATAGAAAAAAAATAAAAAAAAATAAAAAATGCAGACGGACAACCCCACAGTCTGGACCCAGAGATGGGCTCGTTAGTTGCCACGGCGATGAATAAAAGATGATATGTCTGGAGATGTGGGTCCTTCCTGGGGGGAGTCGTCTGGGGTCTGAGAGGAGGAGTTCACACTTTGTGAATCCCGTCTCCCCTCATCCAGCTCAGGAACACGTGGCTGGATGTGAAAGTTTCCTTTTTTCCGTTCATGCACTTGATGCTTGAACTGGACCCTCATGTTATGTCACTTAGCTCATGCCGATACTTGTAGCTCTGGATTTTCATTCATTTCTTATGAATTGACAAACATCGCCGCCCGAGGCTTTCCCCTTCCAGCCGGTGGAGACGGACGGATTGAAAGCCGCCGGAATTCGTAAATAATACGTTTTAAAGCCAAAAATAAATCCTCGATTTAGCCAATATTGACTTCCCGTATTTTCCCCTCTTGTTTACACTTTTATTACTATGCCGTGTCTCTGAGCCTATACGCGCGATGAGCAATTCAAGCTAAAAGTGATGTTGCGCGGATCCCTTGATGCATAATACATGTCTGTCAGGATCAGTCCCTTTATCCTTCGCTTAAGAAAAAGAAAGAGAGACAGGGAAAAAGACAACGCCTATGAGAGGCCATGTGCATAAACTATTCAAGAGGAGATAAACAGTCGGATAATATCGAAATGTACAGCCTATCCCGTATACATCCACATGTAGTCTGTTTAGTTTATTCTATCCCAAGGGATTGTTGGCCATCCAACTGTAATCGCATATTACAAAATGTAAATTACGAGAGATGTTTTTAATTGTTCCCACTGTCCTCGGCCACGCCACTGAAATGTAATCTGAATTTAATCTTTATGTATGGCGTGCAGGTTTGTTTGTTTTAAATCATGTTGTTTTCTTTTGGCTGACAGATTGTAATCGACTCATTTGGACTGACTGTGTTGATAATAGACCCTTAGGTAATGGATGCCATAAAAATCCTGGCCCCGCTTCATCCCCTCTCACTTAAATGAATTTATGAGCCCGGAGGCTTCCAAGTACTTGCTCTACAGCAACATACTCTACATCATTTTAGGATGCATGTATCTGAAACCCTTAAGCTCTGGTTGTAGAATTGAGAAATGCATCTGAAACACAAAAAAAACTCTGAATTTATTATTCAAGCCACATTTTGCTGAGGCCTGATTCTCAAACATGCTCTATGCTCTTATTCTTTGTCCACTTTACCAGATCAGACCTTTGGCTCTGGGAAATTATTTTTTTTCCGACATTTTACAGAATAAGAAGAGCAATTCATCAGAAAAATAATCACATTTTAACTCCTGTAAGCTGTGGCACATTACTCGGCCTTAATTGCTTTCCTGCTCAGAACCAGGAGTCCGGGCTTTTCCTCCCTATCTCCTGCAATAAAGTGGACTTAAGAAGAAATCTCATTATGGCCATTCCTGTTTGATTAACGAAGATGTAAGTGTAGAATAAACTCGAGAAATTCCTTTAAAAAAAAAAAAAAAAAAAAATGCAATGTTGCCTCCTGTCCTCATCCACACAAACCCACCTGAGTGTCAGTCATAGCAGCTCCACACACACACACACACACACACACACACACACACACACTCACACACTCACACACTCACACACTCACACACTCACACACACACACCCAGCCTGTTCTCCTTGACATTTAGTTAGCCTCCACATAGCTACAGCCTTATTTTACATTAGGACCCTTTAGTGGCACCTTCTCGTGCAGAATGTCTGCACAGAATGTCGCACCGGACATTAAAGGTTTTTTTCAAGTCATGAATTCTGAGAATTCATTTTTTTTAAATGCACTTTCCTGTCATTTGTCCTCCCTGTGCAATCGGTTTCGCTTTGCCCTCTCTGTGGGGAGAGAGAAAGTTTTACGTGGGACCTTTATCACTTTAATCTTTCTTCATCCTAGACGGGGGGAAAAAAAACGTAAGCCTTACCCTCCAACTTTGTCTCTTCTTCATCATGTCAGACTCCTTCTATTCCTCCGGTGTCTTTCCTCCCTTTATCCTCACTAAATACTCCCCGAATCTGTCTTGTCTTACTTTGTTCTCCTCCTCACCCCATCCTCCCTGTTTTCTCTCTTTCCTCCCCCTCATAGCCCGAGTGGCCGGATGCCTCCACATACCAACCTGGGCTCTGTGCTCAGTGTGTGTGTGTGTGTGTGTGTGTGTGTGCGCGCTTGACACTCACACATATATTTATAAGTCACCCTCGTTCCCACGGGAGACCCTGCCCGTTTCAGTTATTTCAGAGTTCATGGTTAAACAAGACAGCCCGCGGAGTCTGTGTGTGTGTGTGTGTGTGTGTGTGTGTGTGTGTGTGTGTGTGTGTGTGTGTGTGTGT
>JAFBJU010003263.1:0-55106 GCA_016785305.1 Colistium nudipinnis | reverse complement strand
GTGTGTGTGTGTGTGTGTGTGTGTGTGTGTGTGTGTGTGTGTGTGTGTGTGTGTGTGTGTGTGTGTGTGTGTGTGTGTGTGTGTGTGTGTGTGTGTGTGTGTGTGTGTGTCTTTCTCTTTTCACTCATGTCCATACTCCTCCGTGAGCTCTGACTGGGCTGAGGGGAAGACGAGCGAGGGTGTTACTGGCAGGTGCAGCTTTTGCTGTTTGATTCTCCAGACTGTTGCACTCACAAACGGAAAAGCTGAGAACTTGGAACTTTTGTCAAACGTTGCGTGTACGAGGTCCCTTTAATGGCCGTCATTGAGAGATAATGTGATGCTTTGAATGTTTCTTCGCGCCCCCAGACACAGACTCGACTCGTGTGCCCGGCCACTTCACAGATGGCGCGTACGGCATTGGATGAATTTGTGTTCATAATATTGTGTCTCTGGACATTTGTGTAACTTCATAACTGTGCGTTTGTTGCAGACTGAATGTGACCTGGAAAAAGGTTTGGAGATGAGGAAGTGGGTCCTGTCTGGGATCTTGGCCACTGAGGAAACGTACCTCAGTCATCTGGAGGCGCTGCTACTGGTGAGAAAACGCGTGCGCACACACACACACACACGCACAGCCATGTCTTTTTTTTATGCAGAAGAATCAAGTGAATCAAGTGATTGGGCAAATATTCAGTATGCCCGTTTTACAAACTGCAGGAGAGATGAATATTTGGCACATTCCAGGTTTAGATGATGTCATTTTCATATTCTGTACTATGACCCTTCAGAGAGTTATAGCCTCACTTTTTACCATGGTAACTGTACCTTCATCATCCTGGCTCTGAGGCCAGTGCGAGCAATGTTTCAAAATCGGTGTCACCTTCCCTCAGAGTGAGCCTACGCCACGTTTCCTGAACAGCAGCCAATGCGGCCACAAGTGGGAATAAAAGATAATGGACCATTAAATGTCCCTTTATTTCTCATGAATTTATTTAGTCGCTCGACTTAGAGGCACCCTTATCATTATTTTTATTCTAGCCATGGATTAAACGACTTGGAGTAATATCATAGTTTAATGGCACACAACATTTTGAGTGTCCCCTTCTGCAGCGACACGGCTCTAAACGAATGCAAACGCTGCCCTTTGTCATTTAAGCTTCTTTTTACCTATGTGACAGAATCATTTAATTCCCAGAAAATGTATATTGCATGCTAGAAATACATTTGTCTGTCACCATTAAACATCTAATGCTAAAGACATATTCCTATGAGAATGACAGAGTGGAATGTATAGATTTTAGGTCATATTTTTGTGCCTGTCAAAGGGACTCAACTTTATATTTTAGTTTTTGAAAACATACTGTATGCATCAAGGTGCAGCCAAACACTCTGTAAAGCATATTTCTCATCTGTCGTCTCCTTCCTCTCAGCCCATGAAGCCTCTGAAAGCCGCGGCCACGACGTCGCAGCCCGTCCTCACCGTGGCCCAGATAGAAACCATCTTCTTCAAAGTGCCTGAGCTCTACGAGATCCACAAGGAGTTCTACGACGGACTGTTGCCCCGCGTCCAGCAGTGGAGCCACCACCAGAGGGTCGGGGACCTCTTCCAGAAACTGGTGAGGAGAAAAACGGGGATGAGTCAGGGGCCCGGGGCTTTGCAGTGTGTGTGTGCGTGTGTGCGTGTGTGCGTGCGTGCGTGCGTGCGTGCTTGCGTGCGTGCGTGTGCGTGCGACCGTGACAGGAGAAACATCCCTGGGTGTAAGATGCATGACGTTACCCCGAATCAAAATGACAGTGAGCGCCCAAAAAAGCTGACCCCATTAGAGAGGCCAGTGTGGGTGCTGCAGCTTCTGGCCCGTGATGCAGAGCTACTCTGCAGAACTGCAATCATTATCCTTTTTGAATCAGGATCCGAATCTGCCTGCAAATTTATTTTAAATTTAATTTGATTTAATAAGTGAAGTTTTGTTTTTTGTGGTGATCATGTTCCCTTATCATTTTAAATTCCGACAAATTGAATCTGAGCTCTCCCTTTTTCCGATTTCTTTTTTTTCCTTCTCCCACTCTCTCTCTCTCTCTGTTCTCCAGTCGTCTGTGCCAAAGATGTCCTGGCCAAATGTTCACTGGGTCCATTTAATCGTTTTCACAATGGGTCAATTAACCCACAATGAATCATTTTTTATTCTGCCCAAAATATTCATGCTCTCCCACTAGTGTCTGATTCATTCTCTCTCTCTCTCTCTCTGTCTCTCTTCCCCCCCTTACAGAGCCGCATGAGCTCACACACGCATACATCTCCACATACACACACACACACACCCGCGGGCACACACAGACACACAATCGCGCACACGGAGGGAGGTGCAGGCATGTTGTACAATGCCGCCTTTCTGAGGCCATCACTCCACCGTGTGCTTTGTGTCTCAAAGAAGCAGCTATAAATAGCAGCTTCCCTCCCTCCCTCTCTCTTTTCTTGCTCTTGCTCTCTCCCTCACTCCTATCTTTTATTTATTTGTCAAATAATTTGTTTAAAAGCTTATATATACAGTATATATAAATATATATATACACATTATATATTTATTTATTTATTGCCCCATTTATGCTACTCCTCGGTCACATTAGCCCTCCATCCAATGAAACGACCCCGCACTTAGGTGCGATGAGGGCAATACATAAATACTGAGCAGAGCCACTTTAGGATGTGAACAGTGCGGAGAGCTATTGTTAGTCGTTCCACCTTCGCCTGGGAGTGCATACTTGGCGTAGTACTTGCGAATGGCGTATCCGTACGTGAACTCACCTTCTTTGTCTGGTCTCCACCAGCACGTCAGTGTGACAATGACAATTTTTCTATCAGTATAACATCTACAATCTGGCCGTCACTGTCACTCCTCCTGCTCCTGCTCCCCAAAGTACACTCGCACACACACACCAGTGCATTCACAGACATGCACAGACACTCGTATCTTTGAAAAGTCAGAAGAAGAGGCTGAGCCTACAGAAAAATATGCAAAATGCTACATGACGGCGGCTCTTTTAGGAGGAGGAATGGGGGAGGAAGAGCTTAGATGGGAGCGGAGGCAAAGAATGGGGGGGGGGGCGTGATCGCGCCGTCTCGCCATGACGCTGAAATTTGCGAGGCGAGCAGGAGACGGGTAGAAGGAGTCATGAGACACGAGGAGAGAAAAGAGGAAGGATCAGTGACAGGTTATGAGCATGAGTGTCAGAGAAAAGTGTTTGAAGGCTGAAAATAGTGCTAAACCTGCTCTTCCTAAACACGCACGCTTCATACACGCTGGCAAGGTGAAGGTTTTACACCACAAAGACAGGCAAAGACAAAACAGCTTTGGGTGATGCTCTTGATTTTTGAATGGGGGACCAAAGACTTTTACAATCTTGTGAATTTATAGAATTACCCAAGATCCTTTATTTTGCCTCACGGCCGACTTACTAGCTGTTTTTTTTTTTCTTTGTTTTTGCATGGGGAAATAACCTTAATACTGGGATTATCTGAGGAGGCCAGCTTTGCTCCTCAGCGTTAATATGTTTGATTTGGAGAACACTCCTCCTTGGGCTGTTCTGGAGTTTCATGGCAGGTTTTATTTTTCACCAAATTCCAGGTGAAAGGCAGCACCTGGCTTCAAGCTGTTCCTCACCAGGTTTCCAAAAAATGCATTTTTGGAACCGCAAATATCCGTGAGATACTCCCTAGCAAACCTGGCAACTAAATCCAGCCTTCTTATATAATGTCCGTAGTTCGTCGCAAGACTTTTTTTTTTCTTAATGTTGTTTTCCAGTGTGGATTACACACGCAGTCCCACACGGGACAAATCCGCAAGTGGGAGAGCCAAACAACCCGAGCAGCTCCTTTCATCATCTAAAGCCATTTTGTGCGATGATACAGTTACGGCAGCCCAGCGCTCTGTCAGCTTTCACGCCGTGTCTTGTGTGTGTGTGTGTGTGTGTGTGTCTGCGGATGTGGCTGTTGCACATTGGGCCTCTTTTCTCTCTCTCCCAGTCAAACCGTCACGCTCTGAAAGGCCTCCGCTGTGGTGCAGATTGTGTGGCCCGGGGCAGGACACAGGATTGTGTAGACCGCTTCACTCCTCTCCTTCCAGCACTTTACGTCGTCCTGCATTGTGGCTAAATGTGCCAAATGCCATCTTTCCATACCGTGACTCTTCTGATGCCCGAGTCATTCATCAGTCACACAGATTCAGTTGGTTACTAAACTTCTGTTTCTGTTTGTTGTGTTGTTTTTTTGTCATAGTGTATTGGTGGCATGCGGCCCTGTAGCTATGGTTGTTTGGGTTAACTTTCAAAATCAACCAGAGCTACACATAGCTACATTGTTGTAACATAATAAGTGCCCACGTTGTTTGGGAAAAACTTGTGACTTCACATTCCTGCTTTAGTTCCCCATCCCCCTCGGAGAAAGATCAGGTCAGGTTGGGAAGGTTAGTTTCATCCCTTAAAAATAGCTTGTAAGAGAATGAATCAGCTCAGTCTGAGATAGTGAGATAATAACGATAGACATATCATTTTTCATCAATGTATTTATTACATAAGGTAACAAATCCCCAAAAAACAATAATAAGAGCAAGAGGTCATTCAATCGATCCCTTATCCCAGTGGAAGTATTTGGTATTCTTTTTCAGAGGTGTGTGTGTGTCTCTGTGTGTCTGTGTGTTAGATTCTTCATCACACACAAAGCGCGTCTTCACTGTACTCTCTCCTCCTCTGGCTTTTTGTTCAGAAGAATTGACTGGCCACGGAGATTGATGGCAGCGCTGGCAGGCAGCGTTTGCTGGAATTTAATTCACCCCATAGAGCTCTCTAAACGTGCTTTCATAGCCTCCTGTTACACCAATCATTAATTACTCACCCCGGCCCAGTGCAGGTTTGCCTGGTTGCCAAGGCAACGGACTTGGCTGTGAGTGGGGGGGGGGAAGGGTTGCACTGGGGTGGTTGCGTGCTCCTGTTGTGACCGTCACCTGTGTCGTTCCTCACGTACAGGTCACACACACACACACACACACACACAGTCTCTTATTTCTCCCACAATATAGAGGCTGTCTTTTGACTCGAATAAATAAACCGATTAGCAAGTTTTGCTTTATAAATGTTTTCTTTGGATATCAAACAACCCATGCAAGCTCGAAATACTTAGAGCTTACTGTGGTTAACACTAACCTTACATCCCTTTTTCTCGCTCTCCTTCAGGCCAGCCAGCTGGGAGTTTACCGAGCGTTTGTGGACAACTACGAGCTGGCCGTGGAGACGGCCGAGAAGTGCTGCCAGGCCAACACGCAGTTTTCCGAGATTTCTGAGGTGAGAAGCAGAGAGGGGGAGGAAACGACCAATGGCGAGGCCGAGCTGAGGGTCGTAATGTGTTTTCTAATCGAAAGCCATACTGCAAATGTGTTTACAGGCCCTGGACTCAAAGTGAATGGTCCGGTGTTGTTGAGTTATGGGATCGTTTTACCACCGTGTTAAATCGGTCAGTCAGACACCTAACCCCCTGCATTCCAGCAAATGATCCAATTGAGTTTCTCAAGTTATTCCTTTTCCTTTGATGTACATGGAGCGGTGCTTTATCTAATTACAATAAAAGTTATCGGATATACTCTTGAACCTTCATCGCAGATGTATTGTAGCCAAACTCCATCTAATGTGTTACATTTTTTGTATATTTTCTTTCTGGTGGAGGTTTGACCCTATCCGCTATTTCCTGTCTACGTATATTCGACAAGAAAGGCGCTGCTATATAGTGACACCAAAAAAACGCAAAAAAAACCCTCAATATTCTGAATAAAATAAGTGAAATGATGTGTCATTATAGAGAAGAACATTTTCCCAGTCACGTTTTCAGAGAGAGAATCGTTTTAACGGCTGCGTTTTATTTCTCCCTGATGTACTGTACTTTGCCTTCCCCTTACTCGCCCACATACAGCTTTTATCATTTCGCTGCATTTAAATTTAGATGTTCTGCCGAGTATTTTTGCACAAATTCAGCCGGAGGCAATTTAACGTGAGTGTGTGCCCTCGTGTACATTTTTTGGTTTGTCTCGTACACGTGCACGTAGGTCGGCATTTTCTGTAGTTTTGGTTTGTTTCTCTCAGCTCGGTCTCGCGTCTGAGCTCAGTGTTGTATTAGTCAGCCTGTATATTATAACACACACAAACTGTAGCTGAGCCTTGACAGCCTCCGTAAATGTATATCCTTCCTCAAACGCACAGTTTCCACAGCTTCAGTGGCTCAGAACAATTTCCATTGCGGACAAACCAAATTTGTAAAAACGGTTATTCTCAGGCCTCAAATCTAGTTTTGCGGAGCGATATGACGAAATTGACCTGGTTTAAACTCGTGATCTACCTTCCCAGAGGCGTCACATTGAACCAATCTCGCATAAATAGGGAGACTGAAAGCTTACAATCAAGAATGTTAAATCGTTGCAACTTATTGTAGGAAGCTTATTTGACCTAGAAAAGGAACATGAAATGGTGCAAATGTTCACGTTCTCAATAATTAACTTACGGTTGCAGTTCATAACAAAATTCAGGGAATAACCGAGTATTCTGGAGACCGTGTTTAGGCCCTGTGTGTCTCTCTCTCTAGCATGTGGCGTGTTTCTGACAAGTCGTCCTCGTCTGTGTTTCATGAGGTCTGCCGGTGAGCGTCGAGGCCGGTGTCAACATGCAGGATGGGGAATTCATGATCAATGTTTTTTTAATGGGCTAAGTAATGATGCATGTCTCTGAGCCATCTGAGCAAGATGGCGGGGGTAAAAGCTGCTGAGGATGCCATCATTCCTTTGAAAGTGGATGACCTCATAACCTCACTGTGTTTTTACGTCTCTCCACAGGTTTAAACTGTCTGTAAAACAAATAATGAATAAACCTTTTTTTTTCTTTTTTTTTTATCTCAGTGTTTGAACTCGCTTTTTGTCTCCAAACAGAACCTGAAGGTGAGGAGCCCCAAGGACTCAAAGGACCAGACGTCCAAGAACTCTCTAGAGGGTCAGTCATCTCATGCTTGGATTTACTTCCCTATCAAAATCTCACATAAGTTGAAATATTTATGGATAAAATCTGTCGTATTAATAATTCATTCCTCCTCTTTCTCAACTTCAGCTCTACTATATAAGCCGGTGGACAGAGTTACGCGGAGCACATTGGTGCTACACGTAAGTAAGAGTGAGCGCTGACACGCTGCGCTCATTTATATTGTCCCTCTTTATTTCAGTGTGGATTTGTGTCATTTGCCAAGCAAGATGTTTGCCTCACCACACATCAATTTCCATCTCTACCCAACCTTTGGCTCTTTTAAGACGGCCCAGATACGTTGAGATTGTCTGTCTGGTTCATTCTTCTGCGTCCCTCCTGCTGTGTAGGACCTGCTGAAACACACACCTACCAGCCACCCGGACCACCCTCTCCTGCAGGACGCCCTGCGGATCTCCCAAAACTTTCTGTCCAGCATCAACGAGGAAACAACGCCGCGACGCCAGTCTATGACCGTCAAGAAGGGGGAGGTGAGTTGTCCTCCTTTAAACTGGATAGGCAGCATGACATCTTATTATCGCGATATGATATGTAGACACAGGATTTTAGGGTGATGGAAAAAAAAATACATATATATTTTTTTTTATTATAATTTTAATTCAGTTTCCTGTTCCGATGAAGCACATTTAGCGCGATGGCGCTGTGACCCCGCCCTCTAAAAGACCTTGAAGTGGCTGTGAAACGATTGTGCGGCTGTGGAGCGTCCACCAATCTGCAGCCTACAGCGGAGCCCATGTCCTTATATGGTTGCACATGGGTTGACTCTCTCCTGTGGCTTCCACGTCTCACCATCTCCCCTAATGCAAACACACACGCCCAGGAAGCCCACCCCCCATGGCCCCTCTCTCTCTCTCTCTCTCTCCCGTCCCCCGGAGATGACTTGACGCACATGAATGGATGCGTCCCGATTGATAGCTTGCGCGACACTGCGGCACATAATGCCTTGTAATGAGCCACCAGCCCTCTCTGACTGGCCAATTAATTATTCATGAGCGGAGGGCAGGGGCGAGCGGGCGTAAAAGGCTCTGTCCGCTCCTCCCTCTGCTCACAGGGGGGTCATTACCGCACCCCTGCACACTCGGTCCTTACATTCACTCACTCTCTTTCTCTGGCTCTTGCTTGCCTTTGAACACACACACACACACACACACGCACTGACACATAAACACACCATCACACCATACCTCCCCTTCAATCCCCGCAGGCCTCACTTCCATCCCAGTCTGGCCAGAGCTCCACACCAGTCATCAAATATTTATGATGGACACATGAAGGCAGAGCAGGGAAATCGATGGCGCTCATTATATCGTACCTCACCATAGACGTACTGTATATATGCCGGAGGTTTTTGTCCGCAATTCGTTATCATGAGCTGCGAAATGTTTGCACGACGCTTTAGAAGACTTTCATTATACGGAGAGGTTAATAATAATAATAAAAAAACTTTAAATTTGAATCCCCTGCAATAGGTAATCATTTGTCATCCTACATTTGTTGCATTGGTGTGGGTGTGTTCAGTAACCTGGGGTTTAGTGAGTGGAGGCATGAAGTGGCCCCCAGGGCCCGTGGCCAGGCCAGGCCAGATGATGAGAGGGGACACGGAGAAGATGCTTGATATAAAAACTAATGATGGCGCGCGCTTTGTTTGCCTTTGGGATAAAACCGGTCCCGGTGCGTGTGTGTATATGTGTGTGTGCGTATTTTAATCGCCAAAACGGCTTTCATCTGTCTGTATGTATTTATTTAACTGTGGCAATACACCAACATATCCCCATATACACATAGAGACGAAAAAAAGAACACACGAGTGCAAAAATGCCCCTTGGAGCGTGTATTCTAAATATAAACTCTGTTCTTTGGTAAATTTATGCCATTACTCGCACTCTCAGCGAGGCTCCTCCAGGAGATGGTCAATATTTAATCCGCGTTCTGCGCTGTCAGTGCGCTCCGCTTCATGTCGCTCCTCGTAGGCCGCGGTGCTGCCGATGTGCCGGTCAGCTTTTAGGAGAAAAAATATAAGCAGCCACATTTCTCCTGCTGGAGAATCTCATCCGATGCAATGATCCATCAGCGCAGCAAAGCTGCATCATGAGCCCATATTAAATTCATCAGATGACTCATTACAGCATTGAGCCCTGACTGGAAGTGTGTCTGCATCCACAGATTCAACGAATTCGATAAAAGCTAAACATATCTGTAGGTATGCCAGCGTTTGTGCTTAACCCTTCGTTAGCAGCCAAAATCTATGTCCGTTATTCTCAACTCACTCACACAGACACAGACTAAATTCCAATTCTCGCTGTTATCCCTCCTTGTATCTTATCTCTGTATCGTGCGATCCGTGGAGGAGAGGATTGCGTTTGTTCTCGAGGGTCAACGGGTCATTTCAAGCTCGGCTCTCTTTTACCTGAGCCCGTAAATAAATCAAGTAGCTCCTGTGTAACACAAAAGATCGTCATTGGCTCTTTTACTGTCCCATTCCTTTCAATAGATTCTGCTGACTCTTGTGTTTTTAATTTCCACACGTCAGCACAAGGTGCTCTCTGGGCAATAACCCGATCTAATCTACCGCTGTACTTTCTGTGCGATAATCCAATCAATAATGTAGTCGCCCAGGTGCTGCTGCTGAGTCGCCATGGTTGTGACAGATGTTGGCTTGTTGGATTACAAATGCCGTTCAAATGCTGAAAGACTTGACTGCATTTCATGTTTTGGATTAAGTGAAAATTCTTCGAGTCGTTCTCCAGGCATGAGTAAGACCCACGCCAGAGCTTCTCTGACCACACCTAATGACAGGGGTGCTCTGCTGGGATCATACTTATTGCACGTGCTGCGTTTGTGGCGTCACGATCCTGTCAGAAGCAGATTATTGGACTGGACTCACTGAATAGGATCAAACATGAAGTTTGAGGAGAATGGAGGAGACGGAGAGAGAGAGAGAGAGAGAGAGAGAGTCATTTTCCAAATATAACCCAAACGATGGTGACTGAGTGATGAACAAATCTGTCTGAGGACTAATTTAGGAAGAGGAAGGAATAATGTTTTCCTTCCCTCCTGTTTTCCTTATGCGGAATTTCATCTTGACGGACGGTTGTAGCGTCCCAGCTGCCACAGAAATAAGCTCATGTGGAAGTTAACAATCGCAAACCAGCCATTGTTGCAGATTATGTAGTTTGTCATGAATAATTACATCCCTCATGGATTTCTATCCCATTCTTATTGTTTGAGTTAAGAACAGGGTTGTTATCTTCTGTATGCTCTGTGTGTGTGTGTGTGTCCATGAAGCGATGCTTTGGTGACTGGTCACGTGCTTTGGTATCTATGGTAAAAAAAAAGAAGTGAGACACTATGACAACCGTCCCACAGGGATTAACTCAGTCCCACTGTCGCCTTCTCTTTGTTTCTCCGGTTTCTCTCTTCGACGCGTTATCTCCTCCGTGATCTCATTGCCGTCTTTGTCGCCTTCCCTCCACGCTCTCCCGTCGCGCCCCAATGTTAACACCCAGTGACACGGCGTGATCCTCGTGTTTGCCAGCAGATGTCCAGTCATTTTTTTTTACTTTTTTTTTCTGAGCACACAACCGTCTCCTGCAGTTTGCATCAGCTCCACTTCAGTGTGTTCTGTCCGTGACACTAACTGTGTGTTTGTGAAGGACGAGAGAGAGAGGGGGGGGGGGGGGGGGGGGGGGCTGGGTCACCATGGTGAGCATGGGGTTGTGATTGGTTCACATTCTACCAAGTAGGATAGATGTTGCTTAGAATGTAAACTAGGTGAACGTGCAATTAAAAGTTTTAGCAGCTCTTTGTGAACAAATCTACTTTTTGGATTTGTTTTGCTGCGCGAGCAGAAGTAGATGGCCTGTGAACTCCTATACTTCCGTCTACTGTTAATGTTCTAGCCCATTAGGTGTCATGCCCCTTGGCAATATTCAGTTGTTAATGTCAAACTTGAATACATTCACTGCTTTCTATTGTACCTTTGCCTTCACCGAATGTATTTAAAACAAACGATAAGGTAATAGGTTGCACAATTTGTGCACAATAGGCTGAAAATAAGCTCAAATGAACTGCAATATTGAAATACACTCTGTTGTGGTTATTATACGTTTCTGCTCCCTGTGTTGTTGAAGGCCCAATAGTATATTTGACACTATATTGTGCTTTCTGCTTTGGAAAGCTGCATTACTGCCCCCTGTTGTCAAACTGTAGAACTACCCATCTGATTATATAGTCTGACGTCAGTCCCAGGCTCCTAAATACCACACTTCTTTTTCCTCCACTGCCTCGTTTATTCCTCTGTGACCTGGACATTTGAGGAATATGCCAGACTATAACAAAAATAATTCATCATTATCAGTTTAAAGCTGGACCCTCCACCTAACAATTTGGTTATTTTCTAATTAACATGAGTGAATTGCATGTGAGCTTTGTCACTGATGATAGGAGTAGAATAAACATTTTTGAAGGTGGGGCAGCGAATAAAAAATAAACCTCCTCTCCTCCACTTTGTGCTTTGCCCCTTCTCCTTCAAATGACACTGTGTGAGAACGGCATTTGGGAAACTGGGAGGTGAGGAGAAAAGACAAAGCTCAACACAAAGGCTCAGTAAACTAAATGTGCCTTGTCCAGTTTCCACAGAACCAAATACTTTTAATACCCTGGCTTTCAAAAATGACTTTACTTCATATTTTCCTTATTTTAGACACCGTTATATATATTTTTTTAAATATTCCAAACTTCCACCAATAAGATAGATTTTTTTTCAAAAGCCCTTGTTAAATGACCATATGATGCTTTGTGTGACTGACCCTGCCCGGTTGTGTGTTGTTGCCACAGAACAGGCAGCTGCTGAGGGACAGCTTCATGGTGGAGTTGGTGGAAGGAGCCAGGAAGCTGCGACACGTCTTTCTCTTCACTGATCTGCTGCTCTGCGCCAAACTGAAAAAACAGATCGGAGGGTAAGAAACGTAAATGTTATTGTGTCTCATCAACTGGATGGGTTGAGTAACACTTTTTTTTTTATCTGTTATTTTTTATGAATTGATTTTATTTCCTCAGTCCTATTTTTTTTTTTTTTTTTTTTTTACAATCTCTGTTAACCCGCACCACAGCATCAGAGGAAAAACCAATAATTTTTCCCCTCTCCTTCTCTTTTGCTTTCGTGTTTTATCACTGTCCTCTTTGACCTTTTCATCCCATCCTTATTTTTTTAATCCATCCTTATGAATCCACTCATCCTTTCATATCTCCTTCACCACACGTCCACTTCATCATTTCTTCCACCTCCTTTTTTGCCACTGGCAGGAAAAACCAGCAGTACGACAGTAAGTGGTACGTCCCCCTGACGGAACTGACCTTCCAGGGTCCGGAGGAGGCCGAACCGCTCACCATCCCCCAGGTCCCCGATGAAGAGCTGGACGCCATGAAGGTCAAGATCTCGCACCTCCGCAGCGAGATTCAGAGAGAGAAGGTATGAGGCTGCGCACCGATCCAGATGTATGTGTATGAATAATATTATCACTTTAATATAATATATTATAACTAATATGTATTTTTTTTTCCACTCATGTGAGGGTTTAGCAATTCTCCGGTTCTCACACGACATCTGGCATTGGTTTCATGGCTTCCCACACAAACACACGCACGCACGCGCACAATCCGAGATATTTTCTCCTCTGTTTATTTCAGAGAGCCAACAAGGGTTCCAAAGTCATCGACCGTCTCAGGAAGAAGCTGTCGGAGCAGGAGTCCCTCCTCCTGTTAACATCTCCGAGTATGCCCATCCGAGTCTACAACAAGAACGGCAAGGTGATGATGACACTCTCCATCTTGAATGGCCTTGTCTCCCTATCTCTCTTCTGTTCCTCTCATTTTGTACAATATGCCCCTCGCTCATCTCCCTGAAGATTAATCTTCTCCTGCTTAAACTCTCTTGCAAACGTAGCCTTTATGATATCTCGGGTGTATTAAAGCATGAGAGTATGCCGGCGGGTTTCACCTAATACATGTCCTTCAGCTTCCCCA
This sequence comes from Colistium nudipinnis, assembly GCA_016785305.1. NCBI lineage: Eukaryota > Metazoa > Chordata > Actinopteri > Pleuronectiformes > Rhombosoleidae > Colistium > Colistium nudipinnis. Next base: position 42,032 of record JAFBJU010003263.1, on the reverse strand, counting down.
TATTCTGCTTTGAAGTAATTGCCATTTTAATTGCCATGCTCATTTACATTTCAGAATTACAGTTTCCTGATTTCATCCGACTATGAACGTGAGGAATGGAAGGAGATAATCAAAGAACAGCAGAAGAAATGTACGTGTCTCCGAAATGCGATTTCCAAGAAAACCCAGACTATAATTTTTTTTCTAATTTGTAAAACGTCCTGGGTGACTAACTCTGGATGCCTGTACAATAAAGACCCATAATCCAGCTACTCTTGTAACGGAGAAATCAGACACTAAGGTTTAAACCGAAACACACACAAAAAAAACAACACATCTGGTTTATAATCTCGTATACAGTTTAAACGTTTTGTCCTCCTTCAAGGTTTGAAAACATCCTCCCTGACTTCCATGGAGTTGCAAATGTTGACCAGCTCCTGCGTCAAACTGCAGACCGTCCACCACATACCACTGAGCATCAATAAAGAAGGTAATGTGCACATGTTTGTGTGTGTTGCAAAGGCTGGGTTCGCGTTTAACATTGAAATCCTCCATTAAGTGAAGGGTGCTTAAATCCTCCTACTTGGTTCCCTGCATTTTGTGCATTGCGATCTGGAATTGTGTCTCTGCTGTAAAAGAAATTGCCCTGGAAAGAAATAATCATGATAAATATTTGTGGCTAAGATGGGCTCGAAATGTCCCCCAAAAGATTTAAGCCACATGTCCATGTCTGATTGTTTTCCAAAACAAACAGGAATCTGAATGTTTTTCTAATCCCTCCACGCCGTCATTTTTTTTCTTCTCTCCTCTCACTGACTGTTTTTCCAGAGGACGAATCCCCCGGTCTCTGCGGGTTCCTGAATGTAATCATCCACTCCGCCTCTGGCCTCAAACAGAGCTTGAGTGAGTCACTCACCTTTGGTCTCGACGCAAACAACAGAACATACAGACAAAATGAGTTCCTGAGAGAGCGTTAGTTTTAATGTGACCATAGAGCAGTGGATAAAATAAAATGTATCCCCATTCAAATGTATATTTATTTTTGGTTCATCTTTAAAGTTGTACTACTTGAACGACTTGAACTAGGAATTTATACTCTTAAAATTTACTGGTTTGGTATCTTTACTGCTTGGCCTGCTATGATATATATGGCTATGCAAATGAAATGAATGAATAACCTTTCCTAATTTGCTGATTTGTTTTACTGAATAAAACATTAAACATTCAGCCAGTAGTACATTACTCTCAGGAGGTAGATTGCAGTAGCCATGTACTCTAATGCATGTGATATCTGTTCTAATCTCAGATCTCTACTGCACATTGGAGGTGGATTCCTTTGGCTTCTTTTCAAATAAAGCCAAGACGAGAGTGTATCGATACACCACTGAACCCAAATGGAACGAGGTAAGAGTTTTAAAATATGCACGTATCTCTATAAATTCCCCTGCCTCCTGCACGCTAATTCATCAGTTAGCCCTCCATCCACACATGCCTAACAGGAGCATCTGCAGCCCCTGCAAACATATAGCAAACGCTCACACACACACACACACACACACACACACATGCATATTGCATACTGCATGTGCATGCAAGCGCACAAACATGCATGCCGTAATGACACAGCTGGATGTTGATGGTAAGCACCATATGTAGAAGAAGAGCTCTGAGACACAATCAGTGGATGGGCTTTTCTGCAGCACAGTGTTTTCTTTTTTTTTTTCTTTTTTTTTTAACCATCGTGACCCAAAGAGTCTATGAGGATTTTGCTCAGCATAGTGGAAATAATATCAGCTAATGAGGAGCCGCTGGTGATGACTCTCATCTGTCTCAATGCTAAGTGAACCAGGCAACACGGTTTGGGCCTCAGAACAATGTGCAACCCATATGCAGGGTGCTCCCTTACATAATTACAGGGGAAGTTGGTCAGCTGTGCTGATGTGGTGGCATGTGTGGATTAAAATGAGGGGGAGATGGTGTTTTTTTTTGTTTTTGTTTAATCCTGGGGTATAATCTCAGTCTGTCATTATCATTGTCATGCCTGTTGTTTTTCCTGTCTCTGTCATTTTTATGCTTTTCATGTTTAAAAAAGAAATCTCCTTATGACTGTCTTTTTTATTATTATTATTTTTTTGAATCCTTCAGGAGTTTGAGATTGAGCTGGAGGGCTCGCAGACCCTGAGGCTGCTCTGCTATGAGAAGTGTTACAATAAGAGCAAGCAGAACAAAGACGACGGAGAGGGCTCCGACCGCATCATGGGGAAAGGACAGATACCGGTAAGACATGACGTCAACCCTCCCCCCCATACAGCAGACCCTTCTCCATCCATTACTGATGGGCCGTTATGTCACCTGCACCGAGCATGAAATCTATATTATAGCTCAGTGGATGACTTGGTCTTCGCCTTGTAGAAATTGGCTGATGAGATGAATGACTGTAATATGAATGAATGTAATATTTAATGAAACGATTATGCGTCAGTCGGTGTGATGTAAAAAAAATTCAAAAGTGATCACTCTGTGAAGATTTACACTCTGAAGGAAGGGATAGCGCAGTCATTTTGACAGATTGACTCCAAGCTTTACTTTCCATGCCACTAATCGGTCATTTTAGGTATTTAATAAATTCACCCCCAATCCGGGGTCTATAATGGTTATTGAGTAAACGTTATCCCACACAGGAGGGGGGGGGGGGTCGTCCTTCCCTCGCTCCTCCAGCCACAGATGGACACATTAGTTAGTTTGCATGCGCGCACACATGTTGATTTGAGCTTCTTAAGCCCCACGGCCAAAAAAACACACACACAGATCCTTTCGTGCCGGAAACACATTTGATGGCTTATTTTCTTTCAAACTAAAGCCAGATAAATACAAAAACCCTTTAGGTTAAGTGTATATTACTGTTTTAATTCATTCATCTTTTAGAAAACGGTGACATCACATTATCTATATGTTGTGTGACAACAAGGAGATGTGGCGTTTACGGTCACATGCTCCACCTAGTGGTCTCCTTGGTACTCCGTGAGATTATTCCCCTGTAGAAAGATGATGTCATTCTAAACAAAGCACCCAGAGTGGCGAGAAAGTTGCTCAGCTGGACTGTCACAATTCCTGTACAAGAAGGTGCCCCTTCCTGTCTTCAACAATAATCCCAGTGGCTGTTTAATCCCGCAATCTACCAACTGGTTTTAATACGCACCCTTTGAATATGTACAGATAATCTGATCTTGACGTTATATTGAACACATTTTTTTTTTTCATGTCGAAGAGTGTTTTTTTTTAACCATAGTCCAACACATTCCTCTCAAACGTAGGCCTGTCTCCATTTTAACATGCTGTTGCCTTTTTTTCCTCTTTTCACACAGTGTTGTAAACCATCCCTTGCCATATTTTTGGCTTAATTCACACCAGCACATAGCTGGACAAAATTCTATTTGTTGTGTAAAAAACGTGTGCTTCAAAAAAAAATATTTTTTTTATCTGGAAGCAAGAGGAGCTCTCTTGGCTTTGCTGTTTTTAGTGGAATCCAATTCTTTGTAGATAAACGGCTCAAACCACGGAGCAAAAGATTCAATTACGATAAACACGATCCAGCTCTGCACACAACCAGATGGGGCTTAGTCTAGGTAAACATACAGCAGACAGTATATAGTGTGTGTGTGTGTGTGTGTGTGTTTGTGTCCTGAACCCATCTTTTATTGCTCTCAGATCCCACGTCTCTCTTAGATTTGAGCGTGTTTGTGTGTAAATGGTGTCCCTTTAAGAAAATGACACACAAAACCTATTTTTGAAATTCGTCAATTATTTACTGGCATAACCGAGCTGTACGTAAAAAGGGCTAAGGTATGTGGAGATAAGGTACAACTTTAATGAAGCCGAGTGGTTGATGAGAAAAGTTTTATTCGATCCCGCCGAAGTAAGGCTGACTTTAAGTGCGTTGCCGTTGGCTGTGACCCTTTTTCCCGCTGCGTATGCATCATCGTGTGGATGTATTGGAATATGTTTTATGCAGCTGTCCAAAGAAATGACATGCATATCCTGTTTGTGTTGCCTCCCCTTAGCTGGACCCGCCGTCTCTCCAAGGCAAGGACTGGCAGAGAACCGTTATTCCCATGAATGGGGTGAGTCCATCACTTTATATACAGACATATCACTCCAGTTCATCTACATGATAGTCGCACACGGCACTGGGGGAATTTCTTGGATATGGTTTAGCGGTGGATTTCTCTGCAAAGTCTACACCTGGTTTTACCACGGCAGGATTTCCTCGCGATCGTGGAGAGATTTTTCGATTCACAGCTTCTGGCGCTGTAAACCGTGTCTCCTCTTCAAATCCCTTCTTCCCTGTGTCAGATCGAGGTTAAACTCTCCATGAAGTTCACCAGCCGGGAGTTCAGCCTGAAGAGGATGCCCTCGCGCAAACCCATGGGAGTGTTTGGGATCAAGATCTCCACCGTGACCAAGTAAGCAGACATTTAATACATGGGAAAACATATGCCCTTTTTTAAATTTTAGCTATTATGTTATTATTTTTTTGTTTGTTTGTTATTTAATATTTATTAAATGTTTTAATATTGTTTTATTTAATATTTTTCTCCATTAGGAGGATGATTGTACAGATTGTTAAAGACTATTAGTAAAAAAAAAAAAGGCTAATAGCCACTGTCAATAATTCAGGAAATCAACAGTTAATTGATACGTTTTTTTATTTATTTGTACTTTAAGATGGCAGAAGGGAAGAATGAGTCTTTTGGGAGGGAAAGCATATCGTGAAAGTGTTTTTGTATGTTTGTGACCATTGTTTTTGTTGTTTAGTAACATTATAATGAGGATTAAAGATGAGATTAGAAATGAGAGGGGTTTACTGTGTCGCAGATTAACCATTTTAAACACACAGGCGTAAAAAACAAAACAATTAGTGCCTTGGTTAGGTCAGCATTGATGCCCGTTGGTGTATAAAATGCTTGCTCGCGAATAAAAAAAACGTTTTTGTTTTGTTTCGCCGTCTCTTAGGCGGGAGCGCTCCAAGGTGCCCTACATTGTCCGGCAGTGCCTGGAGGAGATTGAGAGGAGAGGTATGGAGGAGGTGGGCATCTACCGAGTGTCGGGGGTGGCTACCGATATTCAGGCCCTGAAGACCGCTTTCGACACCAGTGAGTATCTATTTACGTCGCATCTTTTGCACATGTAAGATTTAAATCTGTGTTCTTGCCTTCGTAGCATCCTCTCAAGGGATTACTTTCCCCCCCCATATATGGTCGATATTATGTATTCGCCATAAAATGGAATTGTCTGAGAACTTTATATTTTATTGTCATTCTGTTACTACCGTGCATTTCTAGGGAAGAAAGCTGAGAGGCTCTATTGTCTCTGTTGATCAGGTGACCGTTATCGTAGCTCTGCGTGTCGAGATGAGTTTTCTCGGGTGTGAATGAACAACCAGACTTAACTTGCGGTTTGAACTTGCATTTGCGCAGTGTGCGTGTGTGTACAGCATCTTTCGTGCAAGTGGGTGATTTTTTTTTTTTGCGTGTGATGAGATGCTGACCATTAAGGCCGCACGGCGCCAACTTGGCGGTCCCTGCCTCGTCGTTGCACATCTTCACGTTGCCGTCTCCTCCTCCTCCTGCAGATCATAAAGACGTGTCAGTGATGATGAGCGAGATGGACGTCAACGCCATCGCGGGGACCTTGAAGCTGTACTTCAGAGAGCTGCCAGAACCTCTGTTCACTGATGAGCTCTATCCCAACTTTGCGGGTGGCATCAGTAAGTAGATGGGTGTCTTTCACATAATTGCCTCATGATGACCAATTATTAGAGAAATTGCTAATAGGGGTCGCTTAAGTGTTGTCACTTAATATACAACATGTGTATAAAGCCGGCTTTCTCTTCTTTCTTCCAGCCCTGTCTGACAGTGTTGCCAAAGAGAGCTGCATGTTGAATTTACTGCTGTCACTGCCGGAACCAAACCTGGTCACGTTCCTTTTCCTGCTGGATCACCTGAAAAGGTACGGACAACTAAACGCACAATGTGCTTTGCACAATTGTATCGGCATCATTGTGCGCACACTCACACATACAGAATAACGAGCCAAAGTGAATATACAGGACGTGCATTTATGGACAGTCACAACTAGTCTTCTGGTTGCCATGGTGGCTTTGAACAACAAGAAGTTCAAACGTTATGTTTGAGCACTTACAATGCATATATACAGTTCATCTCTTTGAAAGCCTTGAAATAGTGTTACATTTCCATTTTAAACACGTGGTAGGGGACATAACAAATATATCCGTCTCAGTTGGCAGTATTATAAAGCAAATTAAGGCAGCAAATCCTCTTAATCAGATAAGATTAAAGTAAAAGTGATTCATAGAATGATATAATACATTTATGATCACAGGTCGATACTGATAAATGCCTGAGAGGAATTATTGGTTATGGAGGCTTTGGAAAAACGCCAAAACAATATACATTTATGTTCTTAGAGTAATTCTCTCACATTCACATATCCATCACTGCCCATTAAAATCACCTGCGTGCCGTGTTGTCTCCTGTATACAAACCTAATCAAGGTGTCCTCCTCTCTGCAGGGTGGCCGAGAAGGAAAGTGTCAACAAGATGTCTCTCCACAACCTGGCGACGGTGTTTGGGCCGACCCTGCTGAGGCCCTCCGAGAAGGACAGCAAGATCCCATCCAACCCCACGCAGCCCATCAGCATGGGGGACAGCTGGTCCCTGGAGGTCATGGCGCAGGTGAGCCTCTCGGATCCCCCCGGCGCTCTTCCCTCCAGCATGTTGTGACGTCTTCAATCTGTGAATTGCAAGCATAACGCAACATCATCTACATTTGAATTTGTGCCTATTTGTCCCTGCAGGTCCAGGTGCTGCTGTATTTCCTGCAGCTGGAGACCATCCCCACCCCAGACAGTAAACGACAGAGCATCCTCTTCTCCACAGAGGTATAGAGCTGACATTGCCAACCTTGGACCATGGAGGTAAAGAGATGGACCTTGGCTCAAAGTGAGTCTTTAATAGTTTTTTTTTTTTGAAATAGACTGAGCAGATTTCATTGAGGCTCTTGCAGCTGCGCAATGCCTGCTCTTGAACACAGGAGGGCGTTGTTGGGCCTCTGAGGACGTGTGAGGTCCTCTGTATTCGTACTGCTCATATTCAGTATGATACATTGTTGATTTTGGGCATTTTCTCAATTTTTGTCTTTTCTTTTTGGGACAATCATCAAGTGAAGCCCCCCGCAAAAATGCGTTGAATCCTCTCAAACTGTTCAATGTCCTGATTAGGAACATTCTAATTAAGTCTTAACATAATCGCAGTGCATTGATGAGGAGAGTCGACATTGTTGCTGGGGGTCTATTTAAATGTTTGTTAAATTTTTTCGGGGCGGGGGGGGGACTTTAACGTCAATATCCAGAGCTGACGTGTTACTGGCTTTTTTCTTTGTGGTACAAAAGCTGCGGGAAGCAAACACCTCGATGTTCAAATGTTTACAGCGTAAACAAAACCCGGTTGGACTCTTGAGACAAAGAGGACGGCTTGAAGGACTGTAAAACAGACGGCGATCTGATTGCCAGCAGTTTGTACCAACCAAAAAAGAGAAAATTGTCCCTATTTGCGTCGTTTGTGTCTCACGGTGGTCTTCAGCATAAACACCCAGGAAGCAATATATTTTTAACATAGGAACTGTTTGTGTTGATATCTTTGCTGAAGAAATGTCCTTATTGTAACATAGGACATTTTGCCAAATGCATATGTTGTTTGTTTGTTCCGAGGAGAAAAGGAAGCAGTTGTATTTACATGTTAAAGTATGTAAATAATCTTAAAGTTGTTGTTTTTTTTGTTTTTTTGATTTAACAGTATAATCGTCGTTACTATTACTGTAATTTATTTTCAGGCCTAAGGGGATAAATAGTTACTTTTCTTTTTATGTGAAGCGTTTTGGGGTGTGATTAAGGAAGTGGTAGGTCTTAGCCTTTACTTTAAGTCTTGCAGTAAACGAGCAGGATTTAGCCTTGATCTCATAGACATTACTCCACTGTGCTGTCCAGCCTGTCCATTACTCATTTGGGTATTATCATAAGGGTAACACACACACGCGCACACACACACACACACATTGTAGTTACTTACTGTATGCTGTTGGGGAAAAGGCACGTCCTCTTCAACTGTGGGGCGATTCTCAGCAGAACGCCTCAGAGACCATCGCCTGTCAGGTGTAGACAATATGCAATGTCATAAAACACACAGACACACACACACACGGCATTGTCTTTGTTCATCTAGTGCACTCATGCAATGTTAGAACTACTGTATTTATGACAATTCAAGTGACCTGAGCACTCAGCATTATCCCCCTTGTTAAGCATATCGGTTGGTTTGATGAAGGAATCTTTTTTTTAAGTATCTCATGCACTCGAACGCCCCATGACTTGTCCCTGTCCCTCCTAATTATAATTTTAAGTTGGATCTCTTGTTGGTGTAACATGCAGGCATGTTTAATTTGTTCGTTTTTTCGGTGTTTTTTTTCTTGCCTCATAGTTCTGTTAAATAACTTGGCGTTTTCTCATAACTCGTGAGGATCTGGTTAATTATCTGGCCCATTTAAGGATAAATCTTAAGTTTGTTTGCCATATATACACCATAGGCATGGAACTAAAACCAATTCAATATACGTTTGGTGGATCTGTTAAGGGCTTGTAAGATATCGCAGGTAGGCATACGTTATATCTAACTAACTTTACGTTTTTTAGTCTTCAGACCTTTAAATGGCAAGAGGAGTCTCTAAATGTAAGAAATCTGAAAAAGGAAATTGAAATTTTGGGCTCAAACGACGCCTGGGTCTATAGACTTTAGATAAAACATCATAATTGTGTCATGAACAATACGGTTGATGTTATTCTTAAAGTGGCCCTTTGTGTATTTTTCTACTTGCCATCGTGTACCTCCACCAATTGTGGCATGTGTAGCACGCTCACAATATTTTAAAACAAATCCACTTTTCATCACTCCCTCCGTTCACGCGTCGACTTTAGCGACAAGTCCCGATTGCCTACGCTCGTCTGACCCTATCGTGCCTCGACACTTTTCCTTTGGTTTCGCGCCTGTGGGTGAAATGCGTCGGTGGAGACGTGTCTCCTGTTGCCTTTGCTACGAACAGCCACACGACGTTCATCTCTTAAAGACTAAGACAGGACCTTAACCTTAAGCACGGTCTTAGCTCGTATTGTACACGCCTGCCCCCCCTCCTTTAACTGTGATGCTGTCGTACCAACTATGTTAAAGTCAGTCTTAATGGGGCAAAGGATGGCATTTTTGTTTGTTTTTGCCCACATCTCTGTTTTAGCTCTTACAATGTTCAGCTCCTTGAATGCCTTTTCTTTTATTTATTAACGCTTTGAACTCGTTTGGTACAAGAGGGTCTTCAGGATCTATTTATTTATGCTATGTCATCGAAAACTAAATTAGTGCGAGGAAAAATTGTGTTTGTGTGGGATATTTTGGTCGGGAAAACCTAAGTCTTACGCTACAGTCTGCTTATTGAGCATCTTGTTAATGTTACAGCTGTTTATCTTAGAATCTCAACCACTGTGTACGACTGCAAACGTCTTTAAACCCAAACTCCTGCATCACCGACTCACCTCTGTAGTTATTTGTGTTATACAACACACTGGCCTCCTGGATTGTTTAGCCATCTGGATTAGAGAACTGAATAGCCGATACAGTTTAAAAAGGTACATTCTGGGATTTTACATCACTCAGACCTCAACCTTACCATAGAGTTGTAAAATATGTATTATACTAAAGATAACATAATTTGGTTTGTCTTTTATTTATTGTGGCGTCCGTTGACGTATGATCGTTAAAGATTGATCAAGCTGGTACACTTCTAATCTCTTTAAAAGCCAAATGCAGTATATGGTAGATGAGAGGGGGAAAAAAAAGTCTTATATTACCTTAAAATCTGCATTTTTTTTGGTGCGTTGTCGTCGGTGTAACTGCATGTACCTTCCATAATACGGCTCCCTCCATAACCTGTCCTGTTGTTCTGTACATGAAAAAGTAAACGCAGCAAAAAAGGTTAATATTTTTCTTTGCAATAGCCTGCAAATATGGAACATATTGCTCTATATGAAATGTTTTGCATTTGACCCAGGTCATTATCTCTACATTTTCGTACTATGGTTAAATAAATAACCCTCTGCTGCCACTACACTGACTTAAATAATAACTTCTGGGGAAAATGTTTTGCAGTTTTGTTCCATTTGAATCCTAACACAAAGCTGAGGATAAGGACTTGGCAACCAACCACACTTTCTCTTTCTACCTTCCTCGATTTTTGGACTCTTGTTCCTGTAGACTCTTCAATGTTCTGCTTGTAGAACTGTAAAAAAAAGGAATACTGTATTCTGAGGGCAAACATGTTTGGAAGGCATTTGCAGCCTATGTTTGTACACAAAAATGTTAAATAAAATCTCCTGTATCGACATAGAACGCTTCGTGGACCTATATCCATTATTTTTCCAAGAGACACTCTAGCTGTAGCTGGGAACACAAAGAGAAATGCGACACTTACCGGTGAGTGGATGCAGCATGGAAACAACACAGGCTCTGAAAAGCAAATCACAAAAGCAAATGACAAGTGAATGACAGTTAAAAAAAAATGCAAGTCAGAATCTACTCCAATAATAAAACAATTAAAACTAAAACATGATTTGTTTTAATATTACTTTATTATTTTTTGTAAGAGTTGGAGCCACCGCAAGAGAGCTGCCGTACAGAAGTGACACATTTCAGAACTTGTGTAAAATATTTTATATTTAACATTAAATTCAACATTATTACAGACAGCGAACGTTTTTCTTTACTTTTGTTTCAGAATTAAGAATGCAATTTTGATCGACCTTGCTTGTTTGAATAAAGGAATATTCTCTACTTTGGAAAAGGTTTTTAATACATTTCCTGAAATTGCTAACGTGGATTTTTTTTCTGACCAGTGATTAGTGGATTTGAACCTTCAGAACAGAAGGTAAGTAAAGCATCCTTCAAGTTGCAACTCCGCTGCCCTCTGGTCCTATATTTCTCATCCCGTCCATCTGTCATGTCCTACATCCAATCTGAAATTGTTTTGTCCTCTGTGGACTTTGTACATGTTTTCTGCTTCTCATGCCCTTCTTGCCCCTGCTCTGCTGCTGTTGTCATTAATTGTTGATTCTGATTCTTCTTCCTCCACCTTCAGCCCTCCGCTCTCTCCATCCCATCTTTACTGCCCCCCACAAACGCCCCCTCCGGTGATGGTTGACACTTTTGAACTTTGGACAGAGACAAGCAACCAGTTTGCCCATTTGTAATCTTTCGCTCCATATTGAACTTATTGTAAAGAGTAGGTTATCAATCACTTTTACATAATCACCTTCAAATGTATTTCCTAGTGATGTATTTGGTCTTTACCATGCATCCATCTACATATAAAGCAACTCTTAACATCTCTTATCAGTTGTCCTAAAATATGTACTTTGATAAAGCAGTTGGACACTTACAGGACTTTCGGCTCCAGTGGCTCCTCCAGCTGCAGGACTTCAGCCTCCCCAGCAGCGATGGAAGCATTGGATTTTCGCCCGACAGGCAGTCAAGCATGTCCGACTGCTGAGATTTCGAATCCTGATATTATGAAAAAAAAAAAAGTTAAGATCATGAGCATGCATAATTATGTATGTACGTATCTTACCGAACATATGTGCACATGAATGTCACATATGCGTTTTCAGATGTTGGTCAGGAAAAATATCATTTTTGTTTTATAAGCAAGACATATCTGTATCGCCAGACTTCATCAACTCAATTAATTAATGACAAAAGCACAACAGTCAGGATTATTATTACCGTTATCTCGTGTAGAAGGCTCGCCTGGAGGAAAGCCTTCCTGTCACTGTCCTTGATTGTCCTCTCCAGCTCCTGCTCCAGCTGGGCCACACGCACCTCCAGATTCCACTTCTCCTCCATCAGCGACAACCTTACACAGATTCAATTTACAGATCCCATCTCTCAACCCCCCCCCCTCTGATGCAATGATATTCTGAATTAATCATTTAACCTAAAACTCAGAAACAAGCGTCTGTCACAGAGATCAAGACCACCACTACTCAAACACAAAATAATCCAAAACTTGATCCATTTTCAAGTTTGTCTCCTGGCTAAATATTTATATGAAGCTTGTTTTTTTCCTCACTTAGCAAATGCAGTGCTGGAGATCTCCTCGGCCAGTTTGTCCCTCTCCTGATCAGCCTGTCGTCGGGCACTCTCTAATGCTGCATGCTCCTATACAAACATCGCCATATTTTCCATTATTGTCTGTTTCCAACTGTAATTCACATAACAATTACAACATAGTTCATTTACCTCCTGTAGTTTCAAGTTTTCAACTTCTAGGCTCTTGGCTTTCTTTTCGTTCTCCCTGGAATGGACGAAGATCTTTATCCTGGAAGCTCTGACAATTTCCAGCATACTCTCATAGTCCTTGATCTGAGGCTACGGGACAAAAAAAATAACAATATAGGCCCATGTCAAAGGCCGGCCCGTACCAAACAGGTCCACTCAGGCCCAACAGAACGCGGAGTGCGTACCTGCAGCTCTCGGAGCTGTTTCACAGCCTTATCCTTGCGTTTGTTGGCGGCTTCAATCTGCCCCTCGATCTCAATGAGGTACATCTCCTGGTTCCTGTGGGCCGCGACGGACAGAGTCCTCTGCTTCTTTTCGTTCTCCAACTCGGCCTCTATCTCATCCACCTGGAGCGAAACACATTAACGCATATCAACGTATATATCTCTCACATCTTAAGTTTGTCTTTTCTTCAAGCTAAACAGTCAGAAGCGTAGAAACGACACCGGTGAACCCCTTCAACGACAAGCCTTTCGCTCAAATGCTAATAGTTACATATTTCAAATTTGAGGAAGATTTGTGTCGATATTGTGAAAAATGACGGATGCCGACGTTTCATAATCAACAACATCGCGTTTTTTGCTCAGATTTTAGAATTGAATTTGGGACGGTTGGGGAGTTAAACAAGACGATTTATCAGAGCGGTTTAAAACCTTCTCCCGCTCTGTGCGTATTGTCTTCATTTATAGCTCTGAGCAAATGCATTGGAGTCATTTCTAATTATGAGACATATGGCGAAGAAGACTAAAAGCTGATAATCCCCGATTGAGTCGCACACTTTGCCGTTTGAATGGAATTCTACGACGCATGGTGCAGGAACTACTTGTCCGCCATAAAAGCAAGTAATAATAAACAAAATGGCGGAAGAAGAAGAACATACACTGGGATGGCAATGCACACAAATCCTAGTAATGAGCTGTGCGTACCTTGTTGAGCAGCGCCCTCCTGTTCTCCTCTGCCTGCTCTTCTCTGGTCCGCATGTCCCGCTCCAACTGCTCCTTCATGGCCTGCATGTTGACCTCCACGCGCCCTTTGGCCTCTTGCGTGTCTTGCAGCGTCTCCTCCAGCTCCCCCATCTGGGTTCTCAGCTGATCCACCTGCTGCACCAGCAGACACTTGGACATCGCCAGCTCGTGGACCTGTCAAGTGTAAACCATACACAAGACAACTTGGTATGTCAGCAAACACGCACGTTAGAAGGAACCAGACTGCAACCACCCTGGTGAGCGCTCCAGAACATCTGAGATTTCACTCACATTCTTTCCTATATCCTCCTTGGATGCCAACAGTTCCTCCTTTTCAATGCGGAGCTGCTTGTTCAACCACTCGATTTCGTCTTTAGCCTCAGAGGCTTCCTTCAGAGATCTGGTCATAGCCAAAACCTTCATCTCGTTCTCTCGGGCCTCAACCTCGGCGCGGTCCCGTTCCTCGGCGAAGCGGGCCGACATGGTCTTCTCCTCGGTCAGCATCTGGTGCAAAAAGACGAGAAAAAAACTTTAATACCTCGCAACCCCCTGATTAGTCCATATTCAGATTTTGTGGTTTTCGGTTCACCAGGTCGAACTTCCTCTGCTTCTTCTCCAGGTCGGAAACGATCTGTCTGTGGTGGTCCAGGTCCATCACCAGGCCGTCCTGCACCAGCTGCAAGCGGTTCTTGGTCTTCTCCAGCTTGTCCATAGCCAGGCTCTTGTCCTCCAGAAACTGGCTGGTTATCTCCAAGTCCTTCTGGAGTTTCTTCTTCACCAAGTCCAGATTATCCATCGTGCCAAGGTTTTCCTCCAGTTTCTTCTTCGTCTCAGACAGCTGCAGGATGATGCAACGGCAATTGTTAAATCCAGATTAACAGGTAAAGGCGTTCCCGAATAATAAAAGTGAGAATTGCGAGACAAATGTTTGTGTAGATAAATAAGTGGACCTGAGTTTGCTCTGACTGCAGCTGTTTCTGCAAGTTGTGTCGCGTCTCCTCCTCCTCCTGCAGCTGCTCGCACAAAGTTTTCTTCTCCACCTCCAGCTGGCGGACCTGGCCGCTCAGATTCACCTTCTGGCGCATCTCCTCCTGCCTCAGCTCCTAAACACAAGAATTAAGAGACAAGGGAAAGTGATAAGTGTCTTGAGTGTAATACCCCTAAATCTGAAAATCAATGCAGGTTGGCTGTTGGCTCAAAAATACTAAAGTGGGACCGGAAACAGTGAAATAGGAAAGCCTCTTGGTGGGCTCATTTACACATTAAAATGTAATTCATTTGGGGAGGTGCTCACTTGTATGTAGCGTTCAGTCGTGCACAAATGAGATGTTGCTCATTTCTGATGTTTTTATGTTCATATTATACAGTACAAAGGAGACTGCTTTTATTGGGACTTCATCAGAAATAACCAAACCATCCTGGCGTTTTGGAGCTCAAACTACAACTGCTTGATGCTGTTGTAACTTTTGCATTTATCGTCCACAGACTGTAGAACAGCCAAAAAAAACAAATAAAACAAAACATCCTATGTGCTATTTTCTGAGGGGACTCTTTCACACCTCTAACTCTTGCAGTTTGACGTACAGGTTGTCCACCTCCTTGGTCAGTCGGACCCCTTTCTTCTCCGCCTCCTCCAGCAAAGCGCAAGTGTTGTCCAGCTCGGTCTGATAAAAGACAAATGAATTCCATGAAAATGGGAAAATATTCATGTGCGTCAAGAGCACATTTCCTTTCGGTCTAATTTATAATACTTCATTTTACGGTCAATTGCAAGAAAACGTTCAAACTTTTTCGTGGAGGTACTTACTTGGAGTTTGCGAGAGCATTCAGCCAGCTCTTCCTTGGCCTTATCGACCTCGGCGTGCCTGGCCAATAGCTCCTGCACCTGGGCCTCCAACTCGTCCCTTCGGCTTTCTAACTTGGACTTTGCATGCTGCAGACTCACCGCCTCACAGACCAACTGTCTGTTTTCACGCTCTAGATTCTGCTTGTTCCTCTCCATTTTGGCCTTGAACTACAAACAATCGCTGTATTATCCAAAACAACCAAAAAAAGAACCATAACGTGATCACATTTCCCTGTGTCTGAACTTGTGGATTCCAAATGGCATCGGAAAGGGACCCACTCACCTTCTTGACCTGTTCCTGCTGTTCAGTCAGTTCTTCCACCAATGTGGTGTGTCTCTGTCTCATCTCCTGGATCTGAGACTGATGGTTTTTCAACACCTCCTCCAAGATCTTCTTCAGCTCTGCCAACTCTTGCTCTCGCCTGGTCCTGCAGTTCAAAAGTGCGAGAGACGGTTGAGAGGAGACATTTATATTTGATGAAATTCCAAATGTATTGGCCTCCAAGTGGTGTGCACATTTATCACAGCTACAGCGACCTGTTCAGCCCATGGACAAACCAGCACCTGAGTTCCTGCTCTGCAACGGTGATATCCACCGTTTCCGCCAGCTTTGTCTTCAGAACGTCGAGTTCCACACACAGCTCGTTCTTGAGAGTTTCGGCTTTCTTGCGACACATCTTTTCTGACTCCAGATCCTCCCGAAGCTCATTAAACTGACTCTGCAGCTCCCAGACCTTCTTCATGGTGTTGGTCTTCTGGGTGTATTCCGCATCACCCCTGGTTGGAGTACACGCAGACACACAACTCAGCACACCCAAGTAATTTAACTTTGGAAACATGACCTGAGCTTTGACATTCGACGGAGGATGTGAATTTTTTTAAAGATTTCCCCGACCCCAAAATGAATATCTCAAATTAAAAAGTAAGACAAAGACAATGAGACGAATATTAAGGTCTTAAGTCCCACTACTCATGGGCTCACACTTCAGCTGATTATTTTCTGTGTAATTGCCTACACTTAACATTCAATCTAAATTCCGAGTGACAGCCTGAGAGCTCTGTTGAAGCCATTTGTGTCAGGACCTTCTGCCTGTCACCTTTGACCTTTTCTTTCTTGAACTGACCTTTCCAAAGCAGCCTGCAGCTCCTTTTCCTTCTTGAATATTCGGTTCTTCAACGTCTTTACTTCGCCCCGAAGCCCAACAAAGTGCCCCTGCAGGTCTGTGGTCTCAGCGTCCAGTTTGCGTTTGACCCACTGCAGCCTCTGACTGTTTTGGTCCCTTGGGTGTTCTGAAGGGAAGCAACCAATTTATCCTATGCACAGATTTTTTTTTTTTTTTATATGCTCTACATCCTTGGACACGTAAATCGGGCCGGAAACAATAGCCAGAGCTGGGAGTCCCTTACCCTCCTCATCAGACATTGCCTCCTGCTTGTTCTTCACCTTGCTGAATTTCTTCATCCTTTTCTTTTCCTCTGTGGGCAGAGTGGCCATCTCAATGATCATGCTCTCCAGCAACTCGTCCTCCTGCTGTGGCAAATCAGAGAGTGGGTTAGGCTGGCCTAAAAACACACAGCTAAGGAAGTGACAAAATGATGAAGACTAATATATTGTATAAGGGCAGCATTATTACTGTGCCACAAAGTCAACTAAAAAACAATTGCGTACTGGAACTTAAAAAAAAAACACAAAAATTCAAGCAAGTGTCAAAGGTGAAGCATTATGATGCAAAAATCAATTATAATACACAAATCCTTTTTATTACTCAAATATCTCTATCATATTGTGCCTCAGCCATCACTTTGCTAGAAGTTGCTCTGCCCTCTGCTACTCTTCCGAGATTAAAAATCCCCTCACCATGAGAAACCTGGAGCTTTGGTCCTCTGGTGGACAGTCAGGGTCCATCTTCTAGATTTTTGCGTCACTATGTCCCTTTGTCAAACTGCAGCTTTCTCCTCATGAAGCTGCTCCGCCAGGACCTATGGAGAGGAAACATATGAAGATCCATAACCAAACTCATGCCATCAGGTTGCATCAGCTTACAAAATAAGCAACACACAAAACAAATGTACAAAGAAAGTAAAGAAACTGCATTACCACCACTGCTTTAATTGTAATACTCTGTTGTTACGAAAAAAAACTTAAGACGCATTTCATACATTCCTCTATGTGTCTCAATTCTGACTTTGATCTCAGAAACATCAAAGGTAGTTATTATCTCACATGTTGGTGTTTCCATGCCAACCATCTCCTTCTCCCAGGGGTGATGGAGACGAGGAGTCAGTGGAGGGTTAAACCAGAGGGAACCAACTCAAAGGATGCCGACTTCTGTAAAACCATGATAAAGCCTCCAACTTCCTCTTTCAGTTAATGGCAGGTGGCGTCCTTTTAATTGTGTGACCACCATCTGGGTTTCCTCCTATATGTCCTTCTCTGATCTCTGTTCCGTGTTCGATGTCCTTTATTATTATGTTCTCCTTCTCACTCCACGCTGTTCTTCTTCCCCTGCCAACGGCCATCTCCACCTTGAGCCGTCTCTTCATTAGCTCCTCATCTTTGGCCTGCAGTTCCTACGCTTCTTTATAAGAACATTGAATACACATCAATATTGGTGAACTCCAATTCGTTTTATAAAGTGCACTCAGACACATTTCAGTAAACGAAGCCAGTGAGGTTATGTTGTTGGCTACCAAAATGGAGGACACTAGTGTGAGAAAAAGAAAAAATACACCCAAATTAGAATCTGCCAGATGTTTGACTCAAATTCTATACAGGTCATCATCTGTGTAGCACATATGGATGGAAAAGGTAATTATTAGCAGACTCACCTTGATAAAAAGCCTCCATTGCCGAGGTTGTAGCTTCAAATGAGAAGCACAGTTCCTCTGGAGGAGCTTCAGGACACCCAGCTGCTGCTCATTGTTCAATCAGTGTCTTTGTGTGCAGTTTCATTTCCGTGCCTCTTGGAGGCAGCAGAAACGAGTTCTGAATCCAACACTGACTCGTCTTCTAAGATGAACTGTGTTAGTGTAACTTAATTCAACATTCAGATTTTATTATACAATTACCATTTTAACGCAGTATGTCTGTGAGCAGCTCGAAAGCAGCAAGTTATACCAAACACCTCCATCACGAAAATAATACTTTCCCAGTGTCAAATCATGACGTATGAGTAAAATATGTCACATCATCCCTCTTTGGCCAACAAATAATGTTCCATTCCATGTAGAATAGGGTGACATTTTGCCAACACCGCACGGATTGGAAAACAATATTATCTGTACACTTTAACCTAGCAATCTGCTGCAGTGTTTTTTTTTAATATTATTATTTTGGATTTTTGCTGAATATAGAGGGAGCGCAACTAGAGGTTGAGTAATGGGAGGATGAGCAGCAGCAGCAGCATCCCCGGCTCTCCTACAACACAGCCCCAGAGCTCCTAGCCATGTCTTCATAATCTCATGTGGGACAGGACAGGGGCAGGACAGTACTGAGGGAGTGGCTTCCCACTTTGCCCCCCTCAGTGGCCTTTCGGCGGGGCGGGTTGTTATGAAGTCCTGCCCCTGGCCCTTATCGGGGACACCATTTAACAATGAGAATGATCTACTGACCCGACAGTCGGTCAGGTAACGCCTCACCATGAACCGTGGATGCTCAGTGGGAGACGAACGGGTGAAGGAAATGAATGCAGTGTCGGTGATGCACCTTAAAGTTGTCTTTCAACTTCCAGTAAACGACAACAGAAGGAAAGGGAGTTCAGGGTGAGTTGACTTCGGTGTAAATCTGCTATTTTATCAATTTTGTTATTCTGTGTGTAACAGGAACATATTTAACAGGGTGAAAACGATTTTTCTGGCGTTTCCAGTGGGTTGGGGTTGTAGCCTGGGGAGCTCACATGGGTTGTTAGAAATGGAAAACGAAACGTGTCGTTTGCAAAACACACGCAGTCTTGACTATAGTTACTTTCCTTTGTTGTGGTCGATTGTGCGTGTCTGTCCACCGCGCGCATGGTGACCAACCCCATGTGGTAAGGAGCCGAAGCGAACCGCGCGTAATTGCGCGCACATCACCGGCACGCTCTACGTGTCCCTTGCCGTTTTTCTTTAAATACACATAGTCCTTAAGATTATCACAAAATATAATTGAAGCAACGTATTGTTCACAGTGGTTTTGTCCTCAAAGTGTCTAGCGATAATGGCATGGCTATATTCTCTTATCTATGTTACATATCCTTTCTGTGAATGTTCCCTTTTGGTCTGGAATTGGGCGTCTGGGTCAAACCTCCTTTTGTTTCATTAATATCTCAAGGGTTCATTCAGCGAGCACATTCATAATTTAAAGGGATTTCTATACAGAAAATCCAAGTGAATTGTCTCTCTTAACTCTTGTGCACCTGTCAGCAGGTCAGCAAATTCCAGCAGGTCACTGCTGCCTCCAGAAATGCCATTAGTTATACCCACAGTGCGTTTGCCAGTAATAATACATTAGCCTTTCTTTTAAATGGCCTAAAAGACTAGGGGGGCTGAGCTGGTAAATTGATTGACACCGTTGTGACAGATCTTCTCCTGCAGGATGTTTGTTTTCTTATCACTTCCTCCATGGCTTCTGGGCAAATACTGAAAGTCTTCATAAAACTGCGATACCGTTTTTTTTTTGCCAAAGCAGCCAACTTATCCTTATTTTATGCCGTGACCTATTAACCCTAAACTGAAGAATTACTGGTCTTGTGCAGATTCAGAAACATTTTATCCCAGTGAGGACTGAGCAAAGACACTCAAAATCTGATTAACATTCTTGTTGTACATTTTTTAACGTGTTCTTTACAGATTTAGTTTTTCATGTTTTATTTAGTCAATGTAACCATCTCTATATCTCTGCTCTGTGGAGTTTGTCACAACAGAAACAATTGAAAAACCAAAACTAAGCAAGTTGGCGAATTTTTCATCTTTGGTAAACAGATAACAGACATCAGGTAAACAGACCTGATCTGGAAACCCATCTGTTGACCTCTGCCCCTCACTCCCTGGAGCTTGACCTACATTTCATTCAGACTCCTTCCCTCCGTGAAAGTGTACTGAGGTTGTTCCACTGTTTGTAATAACATGCGCTAATCTGCTTGACGTACTGAGGAATTTCACAAAGTACCCTGTGAAAATGCGCCAGAGATATTTTTTTCATAGTATTCCTGTTACAGTGGCTTATTTGGTTCAATTATCAGTGATTTCGGGTGGAAAGCATGTCAGTGCTGGGAATGATAAGTGTGTGGAAGGGTTTCGGGAAACGTTCCTGAAATGAAAGGTGCATTGTTGGATTGTCTGCTTTGGCCCTGTGTCACAAAGATAGATGGCATTTCTGACCTGTGTGTGTGTGTGTGTGGTACCCTGTAATCTGTTTGTTCAGGCCTTACCACTGAGGCTGTGTTCTCTCTCTCTCTCCAGACCGCTGCTCTTAATTTGGTAGCCGTCGGGCAAAACTCCCGGACGCACCCCTTCTGGATTTTCTGTCGCCATCTGTAAAGTGTACTTTGCTGAACACGGCTGAGGAGCCAAAGTGGAAGCGTGACTGATACAGAGGCGTGTGTGTGAAAAAAGGTAAGAGTGAAGTCACAAATCACAAACTCGATGTTTGCGGTGGGAACTTCCTGTCTCGGCTATCCCCCAGTGACTCAATTTTTTCTTCCAGTAAGCGATTTGGCAAGCATCGATTTTGTGCAAAAACACGTCAAGCAGCAGAGTGAGTGGGATGAAAGCGCAAAGAAAGCAGAAAAGAGGAAGTAATCACCATGCTGAAGAATGACCAGCTGGTCTACATTGGCCTGGAGCTGGTGATCGCCCTCCTGGCTGTGACTGGCAACATCCTGGTCTGCTTGGCCGTCTTCCTCAACTCCAACCTGCAGAGCATCACCAACCTCTTTGTGGTGTCACTGGCCATGGCTGATATCGCTGTAGGCCTGCTGGCAATTCCCTTCGCCATCACTATCAGGTAATTTTGTTGTAAGTACTATGGCTTTGCTAGAAGTGTGGATTTACTAGTTGTGTGTTAAGGTATTTTTTTGCGTGTGTGTGTTCAGTACCGGCTTCTGTGCCCACTTCTACGGCTGCCTGTTCATCGCCTGCTTCGTCCTTGTGCTCACGCAGAGCTCCATCTTCAGCCTGCTGGCCATCGCTGTGGACCGATACATCGCAATCAAGAACCCACTCAGGTGAGGGGCCAATGAAAATTGTGTTGCTTTAACCAAAGACGGGTCACTTCTCAGACTCTCTTAAACGTTTCGATTTTTAATAGAACCTACATTTCTTTATTTGTTTGTTTTGCTCAATTTAAACTGTTGCCTTTAAATGGTATAGGGACATTATTAACATGATGCGATTTTCACACCTCGGAGATGAAGCACATGCTGTGTTGTGAAAAATCACACTGACTTACAGAGAGGTTCACACACATGTACGAGTGTACCAAACCAACTTTTCTTTGGTCACAGTTGCGTTGCTCTTGTGATGAGGGGGATATGCTGCAAGCCACAGCAGGTGACACATTTGCATAAGCACTCGCATAACAGCCTCTGCTCTGTTTGTGTGCTCACAAATTTGACCATAATGTTAATTAAAACAAAAAAAACGTTTAGGGGGTGTAATATAGACACTAGCCTCTTGGGATTATGTCTACAGATCACAAAGAATAATATAGTAGTATAGTAATAGTAGTGAATGCGCAACCATTTCTTCCTCTTTCAAATCGCCAAATATTGACTTTGCCACAGATACTTTCACAATGAGATGAGATAAAGCAGCACAACCCCATGTTTATTTTTGTGTTCTCCTCGACGTTTCAGGTATAACAGCCTGGTGACAGGGCAGAGAGCAAAGGGCATCATCACTTTGTGCTGGGTCCTCTCCATAGGCATCGGCCTGACCCCGATGCTGGGCTGGAACAAAGGTGGGAGATTCATAATGGCGAAGGCAAATGTATGTTTTATTTCCCATAGATCTCTAAAAAGATGAGAGTGTTTTTGTTTGCAATTGTCTGACAAGGCCACAAAATCTGGATTTTAAAGTGATGCGACGAATAAGCAGCAGTCAATAGTTTCGAAACCAACTGAGATACAGTATGATGGGTTATATTACCTGAAACAGATACGGAAAAAAACGCTTTGGTTTCCTATTTTGAGCGAAAAGGGCTTAAATTCACTTCTGTATTAACTACTAAAGAAATGGAACAGTCCACATTGGCTTAAAGTTCTTATTTACAACTGCGATGATTTCGGAAAAAAAAAAACGAACTTTTATGGTTTGGATCTAAACCTCAAACCATGCAGAGTCACTTGTCGTGGTTATACGGAACAAATGACCCCACCCTGCCTCTGTTGATCAGGTTGGAACGGCACCGCCAGCAGCAGCTGCCCTGAGGGCATGACTGTGTGCCTGTTTGAAGGAGTGGTTACCATGGATTACATGCTCTATTTCAACTTCTTTGGCTGTGTCCTGGTGCCCCTCGTGGTCATGCTGGTCATCTATGCCCATATCTTCCTGGCGGCACGGCGCCAGCTCCAACTGATGGGGGTCAAAGTCGCACACTCCCCCTGTGCTGGAGAAATAACCTCGCCCACCAGCTCGTCGCGCTCGACCCTGCAGAAGGAAGTGCACGCTGCCAAATCGCTGGCAATCATTGTGGGTTTGTTTGCTTTGTGTTGGCTTCCAGTGCACATCATAAACTGTTTCAACCACCTGTGTCAGGAGTGCGACCGGACAAATATCTGGGTGATGAACATTGCCATCATCCTGTCCCACGCTAACTCCGTCGTGAATCCCTTCATCTACGCCTACCGCATCCGAGAGTTCAGACATACCTTTCGGAGGATCCTGAAACAGCACATCCTGGGCCAGAGGGATGTGCGCCGGCTTGGAGTTGGAGGTGGAGATGGAAGAGGTGTGAGGAGCAGCTGCAGCAGCGTCATGGGGACGTCTTCCTCTGCCCGTACCAGTAAAGAGGGTTCCTCGTGTGGAACGATAGTAAATAATTACTTCCTGGGCCACGGCCCTGACCAAACTCCACCAAAAGCCACCAATGAGGCCTCGGGCCAGTGGACAACAAAGTTAGACTCTGCAACCAGCAGTAACACACCCAACGGTGACCAAATCAAAGGAAGCACCCTCACAGCAACACAGCAGCAGCCGCACGTCACAGGTTTTGATGTGCAGGATGGATCAGAGTCAGTCACACATTTTGGGGGAACAACAGTTGCCTTGGAGATGAAAGACAGTAGGAGCTGCATTGCGTTTATCAATGTTCACGCTATCTCTCTAAAACAGACTGACTGTGCCCCCTCAGCAGAGCTCACGGAAGTCTCATGATGAATGTATTCAGGAATATATTATATATTTCTACTGCCATTAGACATACACATAACGATCTGAAAATATTTAGGTCCGTTTTATTTTTCTAGTCAACAATCTCTTGTTCAGACCGGATCATCAAGCACACAAACCGATGTGCCGATGCTTTAAAGAAATATTTTTCAGGTGTCATGGCTTACGACAATAGGCATCTTACTCTGTATAAAATACTTTCATCGCTGATGTATATTTTATTGTGTTTTACTTTAAAAACTTTAAATAGATGGATTTATTTCATAATGTTGTATCATATACATTTTTTTTATGACAATCGTGTTGTGAAGCAGTTTATATTGTTACACCAGCTTAAGTACAAGTATATGTACTCAACACTGTACTATACAAACTAATGGTCCAATCCTCTCCTCTGGCAATTTCGGGTAAACAATGATGTATGATGGCAAGGGTAAGGCCTGCACTATCTCTTGTGTATGGATCTATTAAAAAGTCATTTCTCAAACTGCTGGAGAGCTACGTAACACTTGATGTTGCCACTTTGATAACTGCCAGGCAACACTTGTCAATTGCTTCATCGAAAAACTGTGACATTTGAGTCAAAGGCACTGGTGTATACAAGCCAGTTTCCAACCATCCAAAACAAAACCAGTTTGGTCCAGTTAAATATCAGGTCATATGCCTGTAATGTGGCTAGTTTCCGGGAGTCCGGCATGCACACATAAACAGCATTAAACACACACATACACTAGACCACTCTGCAAGAGGTGTTTACAGAGTAGCCTGGCTGCTGACGCCAGTCAATGGGCCTAATGCAATGGAAATCAAATGAAGGTTCATTTGATGATGTCTTTTATTGTGCCATTATGCCTTCTCCGTCCTCATTAAACCCCCCATCCACTGTTGGAAAGACCTGCATTAAGCAACACTTTGTGCTTTAAAGCAATCCCAGGCGCCACGCTTCAGGAAAAAAAACAACATACAATGGTATGTTTTAGGCTTATTTATTCAAAAACTATTCCTGTCGGTTGTTTATTGCTTTTTTGTGGCCATGTGCAAGGGGTTTGAGTTATAATAAAGTATGATAAACTTACTGTTTTGTTTATGTTGTTATAATGAACAGAAGATTGAGATTAGCACAACTATGTGGTTATAAGAATTTAAATCTGAGTCATATCTAGTTAATAAATTACACAAACAAGGGACCATTGGAGCCATACTCCAAACCGGCACTTCAGCAGTGCCAATAATGGCAAAAAAAGATGACCAAAAAATACAAATGTGAATATTTTAATCGTATTTGCATTTTTACTACAATATTTATTTTTTGTTTTATTGTGTTTATTGCTCCCTTGCATTAAACTACAATTTTTGCTTTGTTTCTCTCGAATGTAACGCCCAAGAGAAAAGATGCGCCCACAAAATACAAATCCCATAATGCACCACCGAACGCCATCGGAAGTAATCTGTTGAACTGTCGTGGCATTGTGGGTAAGCGGAAAAAGGCTCAAAAAGCGAAGTGCGCACGTTTCAGACTTGAGAATAAAGCATCGGAGAAAAAGGTTTCCAGGACCAAAACAAGGTAAATGTTTTATCTGTTGAATGAAATCGTATCATCATTAGACGTTTGACTAACCGTGCTCTGAGGCTCTGTTGTTCACTGCGCCTCATTCATTCCCTTGGCCAAAATGGCTCCCTCTATTCTTCGGTCTCAAAGTGTATGATTCTGGCAACCGGATTTCAATCGAAACGATACCATCGAAAAATGGTCGGGTCCAGTTAGTAAAATCGGCCATTCAATTACCTTAAAATGGTGGTTGTACGTCGTTGCTCCTCGTAAACGACTGCACCGCTATAAATTAGCCTAGCTAGCCAATGCGGCTCTTTTCGCTAGCTCATAGTTTTAGCTACGTGTTCTAGTTAGCTAATCGTAGTTGTTTCGCTTATGCTCAAAATTTCAACCAACTTATAGTACACTGCTCTCAATCTGAATCATATCTAAGGATGCATGTATTCCGTGCATTGGGTTAAACCGTAGTCGACACAAAAGCTGCACAGATGTGGCTAGAACAAATAATGCAATCCCACCACACTAGCATTTTAGTGTGGCCATTTGTGATATGGCTACATTAAACGGATACGATCTTTAAGTCAAGGATTTAGAGATTGTTAGCCCCTTAAAGGGGCATTGGTGATAAGTCTAGTATTGCATGATTTATTATGGGACAGCGTGTTGTAACATGCCCTGAAATATGTTGTTTTTCAGAAACAAAATGTCCATCGGCGTACCAATCAAGGTTCTGCATGAAGCAGAGGGACACATTGTCACCTGTGAGACCAACACAGGGGAGGTGTACAGGGGCAAGCTCATAGAGGCCGAGGACAACATGAACTGCCAGGTCGGACAACAAAACATGATCAGGATTCATAATTGAAGCCAACCCTGTTGCATTACACAATTATTTTTTATTTAATGTTTGCGTTTGTCATGCAGACAAAACTAAAAAAAACGTTTTTCCCCTCCCATCGTTACAGATGTCCAACATCACTGTGACTTATCGTGATGGTCGGGTGGCACAGTTGGAGCAGGTCTACATCCGTGGAAGCAAGATTCGCTTCCTGATCTTACCAGACATGTTGAAGAATGCTCCCATGCTAAAGAGTATGAAGAACAAGAACCAGGGATCTGGTGCCGGAAGGGGCAAGGCTGCTATTCTCAAGGCACAAGGTGAGCTAGATAATCCTCATCTCCCTGGACATTTCAAGGGACACTATCAAAGGACACACGGGATCAGATATTTTGGCAGTTATAATTTAAGTTGTGCCGTTCACACATTTAATAACTATTGTTTTTTTTCCTGTGTTTGTCTGCAGTGGCTGCAAGAGGCAGAGGCCGTGGAATGGGAAGAGGCAACATCTTCCAGAAGAGGCGATAACTTCTTCTGCTGTGTGAAGATTTTTACATTGTATAGTTGTTTTTTTGTCTTTTTTGGATTGGATGTCTTTGATATCGTTTGCAGCCCTGTGCTTTGCAGTTTACTGCTTTGATTTCATTTTTTATGAAAATAAACATATTTCAATTTGAATTGTTATTTGTTGCTTATTTCCTTTTCTTACATAGCTCTCACGCTAACTCTGCAGTTAATCACATTGGGTTTGCTATTCTTTACAGGGTCAAGCGAAACAAAATAAAACAGTGCAAAATTATCCAATACACTGGTCCAATAGTCAGTTCCAGTTTATGTCTGGGGTGTTCAAAATATGTACAGGGGAACAAACGCCAGTGTAATATTGTCCGATTTAAACAAACATTGGATGTGCAAAATTGTCAGTTGTGCAAGAAATGTAAATATAATATACATACATATCGATAGGGATGTAAACTATTGAAAACTAGAAAAAACCTACAGGTAAATGTTTGCCTTTATTCGAACCACAGCACATAGCTAAAATGACTTCGTTATTGTAAAACAAAACTTAAAATGGTAACCTTTTTTGAAAACTTAAAAAACACTCAAGCGTGTGCTGATCTCAGATACGCACAGAGAATCCCCTCCAGCTGGCTGAAGTCTTCATCACCGACTCCTGTTTGCTTTGACAGGCGCAGACTTGTCGTCACACAATTTTTTTTATACAACGATTTTTCTTATCACTTTTGAACCGAAGCATTGTTGCAGGCCATGCTTTGGCCGCGTTCTTTGCAATAAACCATAAAAGCGTCAATTTTATTATCGTCTCAGACGCAGTTCCAAACACTCCTCGCCTCAGACTGGCTCTCACGCGGAGAGCTAATCAGAGATAAAGACCCGCCCTTCTCTGCTTTTGATTGGCTCTCCCCTTCTTCCGCGAAGTGAGTTCGCGGCAAAACTTGAACACGCCCATACATATAGACTTCCGGTTTGACAAAAAATTGTGAGGGGAATGTGTGTAGCACGAGGGTGAACGAGAATTGTTTGTCGTGTCACTCGACGGATTTTTGATCGCATTCTGGAGCCCCGAGAATAAATAAAATACTAGTCCTTTATAATTCGTTTTTATAGTTTTATAAATAGTTCATATCATTGTTTAGCCATGAGGAAAAAAAGGAACGTTAACACAACTGCCTCACAAAAAGCTGCCGAGTGCAACCTTCCAAATCACCATCGAGGGGTGCCAGTCTGCCACACGGAGGTAGAAGCAGAAATCACCACGAAGAAACACGAAGTGTTTAGATGTTGAGACGGACAGTTTTAGGCAGATGTAAAGAAAAGACAACACTTCAAGCGCGGATGTATGCTTTCCTCCGTCAGCATATAAACGGTTAAACTTCCATCGCGTGAGGCCCGGGACCGTTGTGCTGCTCGGTGACCAGTCGCCTCTCCGCCGCTAGCTTTAGCCTCCGCTATACAGACGCTGCTCACACCGGAGCCGGGGAGCAGGAGGAAACGCACAACTGTGCCCTGTGAACCGAACAGACACGCTAAGGTAGGCATTTATTTTGTTTTATTATCCCTGCAAGTGTGCAGTGTTTGTTGTGTGTTGTTCGTTGGGCGTGTCTCGGTCTCCCTTGCATCACTTGACTCCATCCTTAAAACATCTGTATCCTTACAGATGAAGCAGATGCTAGTGTAAGCTAAGTGTCTCGTTGTTTATCTCTGTTCATTTTGGGTAATCGTGAATAACTGAGGTGTTGGTTTGCTTTGTTTTTATGCTTGTACATTAGACATCACTGCACTAGTAGATCTTGACATCCCCATCACTGTAAATCACGTAGCGTCGTTTGTATTTGTCCAATTGGAGAAAAACAGAAAAAGAGCCATCACGTGTTAAAGTTATAACATGAGCTTTTAAACCCAGTTGTAAAATATAGTTCTTTTAATTCTATATGTCTAAATGCATAAGACAAGTGTGTACTTAATGACAACCATCTTCCTCTGCCCCACATTGTAAACCCTTGGAAATGATATGAGACACACTAATGTACTTTATGTACTATAAGTAACCCTCAAAATGCATTGCATTGTGTATTAGAACAGGAATTGTAGACAAGGTTGCAGAAATTGAATGATGCTGAATTGATGAATGTCTGTAGCTATTAGAGTAAAGATGGAAGACATGCCCTTGTGTAATATGATATTGCATTCAGCATTTCTACAATTTCTTGATGATTAATAGTGAACATAAGTTGCTGCCCTGGTATTGATTGTTTCATGTGCTTGGCTCCGATTTCACATAGAGTAATTCACTCCAAAGAGTATTTCTTGACACTGTATTGTGGGATTCAATTCTTCTGCCACCAATCTAATATTTTCTGATTCTCGTTAATATTCAACTGTGATTGTGTGATAACATGGCAGTTTAGTTAAACTAGGAAGCTCATCCCTCCATTTACAGCAGCTTATCTCTCGCCCTGCTCCGTAGATCGCTGACAGGGTTGCCTTGTTGATCTTTTAATGAAGCTGGGGATCCTCCTCTGCTCCAGATGGCCATGTGTTGTACTTGTATGTATGTAGGGCCGTGTCTGTGTTATTATTAATGCTGTACATGGACGGACCCCCACAAGCTCTGATAAGTCCGCCTCCCCCCTGCCCAGATAGAGAAGGTCAGGTCATGTGACCTTTGTTATTGTACGAGGCCGCGCAGTATGGCATCTGGAGCCAGGCAGCATCTGTTGATGTTTCCCGAGGCTCAAATCTAACTGCTTGTTCTTCACTGAGCTGCTGTGATCACCAGAGATCAGGGAAGTTTGGGGCTTTAGCCAGCTGCTTGGTCATCCATGATATTCAGTGTCATTGTCTAGAAATATTGGATCTGCTTCAGCTTTGGAAATCTTTGAAACTGTTGACAACTTTATTGCACGTTTTTTGACTTATCCAAGCGAAGATCTCTAAAAAGCAAAAGTGTCTGATGTGTCATAATTCCATGGGAGACGGATGTGAGACGTACCACACAAATGTTAATGTAGCTTGTGAGTTAGCCCTAACACTGTCAAAGACAAAATAGTCCACCCTCCCATCAGCCCTGCTGGGTGTGAATGATTTAGATGGATATAGTAATAATAATAGTGATAATGTAAATATTATATACCTTCACCAATGTAGAAGCTGCACTGAAACCTCTCCAAGTGAATGGAAGTCTTGATGTGTGGCCCTGCAATTATCTGAGATAAGAAAGACATACTTGGTAGTTTGCCTCTTAAATGGATATAAAAAAAGAGTTCTGTAGCTGGTGCATGGCAGGTTGCATCCTGGGTTTTTTTCAGCTTATGTTAAGGCTGTCGATGAGGGTAGAGAGTCCACCTGGAGTGGGTCTGTTCCCTCACACGCTCCTCACTCTGAACTTGGCTGGCGCACTGTCTTGTCGTTCCTAATGCCCTCCTTTGTTTTTACTGCATCGGTGAGATTTACTTCACTCCCACACATTGACATCATCACAATCCTCTCAGAACCCAGACACAAATCTTAGAAACTGTCTCCATCCTTTCCTCCTCTCTCCATCTCTCACACAAATAATAAGCAGCTAATAAGTTGAGCAAATGTGGAGGTTGAAATGGCCCTCTTGAAATTATGCAGAAAAGGTTTTTGTTGGATGCTGTACAGATAATTACGAACCATGTTGCATAACCGACATCACCGAACCACTTATAGCTGCACTTTGTGATACTAAATGGGTTTGCATGCATTAATTAGCACAACGGATACTTCAATGGAACCATTAAAAACAAGGTATATGTATTTTAATTGCATGTAAGATTTGCATCAACTTTATTTACAGTTTCATATATTTCATATTTCATGATAATAAAATCAACACACACACATTTAACACAAACACATACGCACTGGCTCAGACAAGACTATGAACGCACATATCATTAATATTTATTTTTAAAACATTGAGGAGCTAAAAGACTTTTACTTTTTGTATGTGTATATATAGTGAGATGTGAATGAATCTTAAATCTTGATGGGAATTTTTTTTATTTTTTATGTTAGCAATAAAATCAGAACATTTGTCCATTGTTACATTTGCCCTGTCCCATTTATTTATACTTCAAACCACCTTTAACCTGCTAATGGAGCAGGAGATGTCTGAAATGCCACCAATTGTTCCCCACACGTTTTCTTTTTCTGTTCTGCTCTCTGTCTTAGGAATCCATTCGTGGTTCCCATCTGATGGAGCAGGGGTTTGTCAGTCTTTGGTGAAAGGCGCCATGTTTCCTTGTCATGTGACCCCCTGGCCCTCCGCCGAGCCATCGGCCTCCTGCGGCGGTCATGTTCCACCAGCGCAGGCCTCGCAGCCACTTCCTGACCTGCTGTGCAGCTGTCCCGCTCCACCTATGAACGCCCACCCTCAGACGCCCTCCCCGGACCCCATGGAGTCCCTCATTGTGGTCACTGAGTATGAACCCAGCCGTCCAGCCGGTGAGCCCGGGGTGGAGGAGGAGGAGGTAAGAAGAAACACACCCAGGTGGTGTAACATAGGTGGATACTTCCTGCTGAATGAAAGATGCCCCACATTTTTTGACCCCAGTTTTCCACTACCAAGTCAACACTTTATAGATATGATTGTGAGACCATGTTAACGGACGTAAGTTATCTCACTTCCAAATAATATGCACAAACAACAAAACGTTGATCAAATAAATGACATTAATTACATTAACGTGCAACAAAGGGAAATAAAAATACTTTTAATGTTCTCAGGTAGAGGAAATGGACAGTTCAGAGACGCCCGAGCCAGCTCCCTCTGCTCCGACTACATCCTGCGACCTGCTGTCCCACACGGTTTGCCGGTCAGAATCTCTGCGGCCCGAAAGCCATTTGCAAAGGGGAAGATTGAGCCTGTCGGACAGGAAACTGTCTCTGCAGGAACGCTCGCAAAGTGCAACCTCACCCAGCAGCTCTCCGGGACTCAACGGGCGCCATATTTACCCGTCGTTACCGTACTCGCCCATCACATCTCCCCACTCCTCGCCACGCCTGCCCCGCCGACCCACCGTGGAGTCGCACAGTGTTTCCATCACAGACCTCCAGGTAAGATCAATTCGGTCCAACTCACACAGAGCTTTTCTGGAACTGAATGAATACTGCTATATCAGACTAATGCTTAATATTTAATAATTACTCTCTATGTAAACGAGTGGCCTTTGTTTCTGCGCATCAAGATATATAAAAAAAAATGAATGCATTATCCTATCATCTATGGTCTCTGCGCCATCTTAAAAACAGCTGCTCTCCAGTAAAGACTGAGCTTTGGGGGGGTGAAGGTACATTTTTACAGTGTCACTAGAATGACTGTAGGTAATATTGTAGCTGTGATCCTTGGTGTATACTCAGTTGCAGAAGCCTGTCGATGTCCGTAGCTGCAGCTGGAATTCTGATAAACCTAGTTCTTGTCATTTTACCAATTATTGTCACTGCGAAGAAATAGATCGAAATATGCAAGTCATGTGTCATGTCACTGATTGTCATGTAGAAATCAGAATTTAAATTACTAACATTTTCCCGTGTCCCTTGGCACTAAATTCCTTAAAGCATCTTGAGACCTGCAATCAAATAAACTAGATTTAGTCGTTTAGTTGAACGAAGGCACTCATGTCGTCACTGCCTATCTATTTTGTATGAATCATTCTCTGTAGGCTGGGCTCTGTTTGTTCTCAGCACTGAATCTTTTAAACCGACGCCGCTCTTCACCGTAAAATCAGGGCAGAATGCACTTGTATTGTACGGCCTAATCACAACAACACTCAACACACGCCTAAACCTGTTTCATCTCTATAATGTCAGTCACACTGCAAGATTAGATTAGATGACAGTATATCAGATCCAGAGTTACTTTGGCAAGTTGGGTTTTTGGCTTCGAATGAATCTTAGACAGTGATCGGAGTCACGCTGAACATGTCTTCAGTTTGATACCTGCAAGAAAGGTGCTTTTGTGAGCTGAACATTAGAGTGCTACTCATGAGACTCTTAATTTGAAAAGAAACTCTTTCCCCTCTTTTCTCCCTGTCCCTTTCGCTTCAAGGACTGTGTTCAGCTCAACCAGTACAAGCTGAAAGACGAGATTGGAAAGGTAACATCACAGGCGGGTCGCTGATTGCTCCCTTTCACCGGCTTCCATTTTACTTCCGTCCCTGCCGCCCACCTCTTGTCTGTCAAGTAGCGCACATCATCAAGGACATGCAGTGACAGCCTCTGATATCCTCTCTGCCGGCTGTCCTCGTTTCCCAAACTCTGTGTAAACCCACCGGGCCATGAGAGTTGGAAGATGGATGAGAGGCTGGTATAAATAGCGTTCTCTAAGGGTTCTGCAAGGCTTAGTGGTGTATGTGTGTGTGTGTGTGAGCGAGAGTGTGAGAGAGTGAGCCAGTAAGTGGGAGTGTGTAGTTGAAGGACACATTTTAGATAATAACACAGTGTGTTTCTGCATGTTGGCAAAGCCTGTTGGTGTGTGTTTGTTTGTGTTCACCTGAGACATTTTCATGCTGGTCCGAGAGATTTTTGTCACCAGATATTTTTTTTTTTTTTGGAAATACAGTATGAGCTCTGTGCTGCTTCTCCAATCTGCTCCACCAGCAGGAAGTGATCCTGCCCTGGCTGTCCGTGTCCATGAATTTCTGCACACAGGCTACAAATTGGGCCTTGCTCTTATGCTGATTTTCCTGTGTGAGTGAGTGTGTGTGTGTGTGTGTGTGGGCAGGTACGCTTCATAACACAAACCAGATCGAGTTTCCTTAATTAGCCTGAAACCAAAAATGAAAGAGAGAGGGAGAGATGATTTGAATTTCTCTGACTTGCTCACTTTGAAGCAGCTGGTACTCTGCCAGTGTTCACTATCATCCACCTCACTTCCCCTTATCTCCGTGTGTTTTTGTTTTTGTGTCTGTTACTTTCGCTATTTGTATGTATTGAGAACATTTGCTTTGCATATAGTGTGACTTTTTTTTTCCCACATAAAAAAAAACTGACAGCTGCTCTGAGTCATTTCATGGGCTTCTGTTCTCCTGTACTTTCTCTCTCACCAGGGCTCCTATGGTGTTGTCAAGCTGGCTTACAACGAGGATGACAACACGTATTATGTGAGTTATTCGTGCACGCACGGATACAGATGTGATTTCTTCCCGCCTATTAGCACTATCGGTGTTTCTCTCACTTCTCTCTGTCCTTGCCCACCCCTTGTCACATTTACTGGCGTGATTTTATGTGAAAACCCCACATCTGAAAGTGTCTCCAGTTAATTGTGCCTCGCTCTGCTGTACAGTAATCACAAATAAGCTTGAGCTTTTTTTTTCGTTTGTTTGCTGTTTTTTTTTTTTGTGATTATTTCTGTGGAGTTCTCATCACACTACATGACTCTGGCAATGGCTTGGTGGGGATTATTTTAATGCGCCTCCCAAGTGACAAAGCCCACATGTCTCATTTAGCGATTATGTCGTTCTCATAATAACGGAGGGTATTGAGGCTAAGTGTAAAAATGATTTTTTGCTATTAAGAAAATTGACCCTGAAAAATGACCCTCCCAACAATCTGGCTTTGTCCCATTCCCTCGATGCTTGTCAGCTGGGGTCACGTTTTACAAATGGTCTCTGATTCATTAGCTAGTAAACGCATGACACGAGTGTGGTGGCTTTGGGCTATTTTGGTATTTGCAGGATTAGATCGCATATGGTATTTGAATCATTTTGAGCTTTTACAGAGATGTGCAGAGACGCCAAAACTGATGGACCAATCACGATCTTGCATCCAAAAATAGCTTTGGGTTATTAGTTATTAAGAGGATTATTATTTCCAAAACATACATTTCTATAAAGATAGTCTCAATATATATATATTTTTTTTGAATGAACGGGTTCTGTGGATCTTTTCTGGAGCACTTTACCTGCTTGTATTTCAATCTTTTCATTCTGCAAGTCTATCTTTCAAAGAATGTTCAAGGTTGAATTGATTTTTCATTGTTTTTTATTGATGTTGCCCGTGGGACATTCTGTAGGTGTGAGTGGGTAGATATGCCAGTTATGCATCACCTCACTCTGCCGTCTCCATCTCTTCTTTTTTGTCTTTGTATTTTCTGGCTCTGCCGCTTATTCTTATAACCCCATTCATCCAAATCCATTTCTCTCCTGTAGGCGATGAAGGTGTTGTCCAAGAGGAGACTGATGAGGCAGGCAGGTTTCCCACGTAAGTACGGAGCCAGGGCCAGATGGTTAACACAGCAGAGAGCACAGAAGATGCCCGGAAACACCACATACCAGTGCTGAAACTCTGCCCGTTTCCTTCATCAGGGAGACCTCCCCCTCGTGGAGCCAAAGCAGCCCCTGAGGGTCCCCCTCATCCTAAAGGACCCCTGGAGCGGGTCTATCAAGAGATTGCCATCCTGAAAAAGCTGGACCATCCCAATGTAGTAAAACTAGTGGAGGTTAGTTATGTTAAAATGTACATTTGTATGTTTTTCATCTAGTTTTATTTTAGTTATTTAAACAGGACAAATATGATTAGGTGCTCAAAAGTGTACCGTTATGCTTTTTAATGCCACCGTGTTGATGTAGTTCAGGGTGTTAACCTTTTCCCACATACAACGTCTGTGTGTATGTACTTCTTTTCATCCTTTGTGATTCGGTGCCAGGTTTTGGATGACCCCAGCGAGGACCATCTGTACATGGGTACGTCATGGCCCGTCAGGCATCCTTAAGAATAAGACACACACATTCACACACATTCATGCACAAAAGAAGGTCATTTCGATTGTTTTTTTTTCTTTTTACTCTTTTGGTAACTGAAAAGCTTTTATGACTAACCTCGTCTGTCTGTTTCTGTCTCAGTGTTTGAGCTGGTGAAGAAAGGGTAAGCAAAGCCTCTTTTGTAGTGATGATTGCGACATTGGAATGAGCTCAATCCCATTCATTATGACGGCTAATAGTGTGTGCGTTTGTGTGTGTGTGTGTGTGTATGTGTGTGTGTACCTACTTGGGTATGTGCTATTGTATACAGGGCTGTGATAGAGGTGCCATCAGAAAAGCCTTTCAGTGAGGACCAGGCACGCTTTTACTTCCAGGATCTGCTCAGGGGAATTGAATATTGTGAGTCTTCCAAACCTCCTGCTTTTCCCTGCAGTGTGTAGAGCTACGCAGAGTGTATATCTATGTCTTGGAGATCATTTGTGATTTTTCTACATACGCTGTCCATGTTCGGTGAATCACAGGAAATGGCAATCATGAAAATATGAAACATAGTCATTCAAAGCTGATTCAGTATTGAGTCAAAGCTATATCTTTTTTATTCCGGGAAAAAAAGCTAATGATACAACAAAATATGTATCTTCTCTCTTCATGCAACAGCTTATTTACCATTGGCACCTTGTTGCTGTAGTGATAGAATACCTTTCGATTTCACCAGTACACTACCAGAGGATTATCCACAGAGACGTCAAACCCTCCAACCTGTTGGTGGGTGAAGACGGACACATTAAGATAGCGGACTTTGGAGTCAGTAACCAGTTTGAGGGAGCTGATGCTCTCCTGACCAGCACAGTGGGGACGCCTGCTTTCCTCGCACCCGAGGCCCTTTCTGAGACCAGGAAGAACTTCTCTGGAAAGGTATTCAGCTCACAAGTGCTCTCTAGAGGCAACTGTTGTAACAAGATGTAATAAGATGTAATAAGATTTAATTTTCTTTTTGTTCCTCCCCCCCCCCTCCCAAAGGCTTTGGATGTCTGGGCCATGGGAGTGACGCTTTATTGCTTCGTCTTTGGAGTGGTGAGTTTGCAGGAAAAAAAAGTTAAACAATATTTCGATATTCTTCCTCAATGACAATCTGCTGATCTATGATTAAAACCAACTCTTCTCTTTTATTCAGTGTCCGTTCATGGATGAGCGCATCGTCGGTCTTCATCAGAAAATCAAGACGCAGCCTGTGGTGCTACCTGAACAGTAAGTTCTGCTCTTCCTGTCATTCTCTGTCAAGTTCACTCCACTGCCAAATTGCTGTTTATCTGTTAAATATACCTCTGATAGGCTGCTGATATATTTACGTGATTAACAATGAACTTTTAAATGTGATTACTTCCTGTTTCAACAGTGCGGACATATTGGATGATCTCAAAGATTTGTTGCTTAAAATGTTGGACAAGAATCCAGAAACGAGGATATCCATCGGACAGATAAAGGTAAACCTCTTTCAATTGAGCCTCTGGTGTAGAATATTTGGTATTTAAGCATTTTTGATATTTATACACTGAATGCATTAGATTGCATGACACGACACTTTGCACATGATGGAGACTGCTCTAAAACTGACCCATAAGCCATGTTTGATGTGATGGATTATAATCACTCGTTGGTCATTTTAGAAAAAGTATAAGTCCTAAAGTTGAAATGCTGCTGTTGGACAACTTTAGAGCCTCACCTGCATACTGGATGTGAGATCTGCTTTATAGCAGCCTGTATCTGTTCATTCTATATTAAGGGAAACTTTGAAAGCCCATGTGTTTGTTTTGCACTGAGAAACTTGATGTGCATTCAAGATGCTTTGCATTTACATCTTTAAATGTGTCTCCCGTGTGTGCAGGTCCACCCGTGGGTGACGCGGCACGGTGCAGAGCCCCTCCCTCCAGAGGACGACAACTGTTGTATGCTCATCGAGGTGACCGAGGAGGAGG
This sequence comes from Colistium nudipinnis, assembly GCA_016785305.1. Classification (NCBI taxonomy): domain Eukaryota; kingdom Metazoa; phylum Chordata; class Actinopteri; order Pleuronectiformes; family Rhombosoleidae; genus Colistium; species Colistium nudipinnis. The sequence goes on along the minus strand of JAFBJU010003263.1, from coordinate 4,806 downwards.
TGGAGAATTCGGTGAAACACATCCCCAGCCTGGCGACAGTGGTGAGTTTAAAAACTTTTTTTTGGCCAATTGAAAAACATTTCACATCAATGAACATCACCACAGCACCATGGCCTCATTTGTTTTGCCTTCTGGTGTCAATAAGTCAAATGCCAAGTTTTTAATTTGAATTATAAAACTAACCAACTTCTGCATGGCAGGCAAATAAGGTGCTGTCATTTCTAGATTGTAAAAAGCTGCACGTCTGTTTTTTTTTTATTGCATGGTAGTCTACGGGAGATTAGACGGTTATGGGCTGTTTGCATGCACAAAAATATCACATGACGAAAATACTAATTAATGTGTGTATAATGTATCGTTGTTGTTTTTTCAGATCCTGGTGAGAACCATGCTCAGGAAACGTTCGTTCGGGAACCCCTTCGATTGGGCTCGTAAGGAGGACCGCAGTGGTTTGTGTGCGTCCGGACAAACGCTAATGTAAGTATTGTTTACAGAAACACAACAGGCGGTCCACTATGTGTCTAGCAAAATCATTTAATTCATATCGCAAGACAAACTACCGCAACAGCAACAGCACTAACACCAAGCGCTGTAGCCAGCGAATGTTTGTCATGTAAACGGTTATTTCTCTCCTCCCTCCCCTGCCCTGCAGGAAAGGCAGAGCAGGCAATGTGAGATACTGCTACATACATTGTAACCAAAGAAGGTAAATAAACAGGAAGCAATGCACCTGCTGTAGTGCTGTTTTAATCATGGGGAAAGTCAACACCCCTGGCATGACGCAAGTAGCTGTATTTCTCAATGTGGCTTTAGGGAGCGGATACTCCTATAAACACATTGGACTTGCATAAGCTGCATTGTATGAATTGTGGTGTTGTGTTGACTTGTGTTGCATTATAGCATGACAAAGCAACGCCACCACTATAAAACTTCAACCTTTAATAAGTAATGAGCCCTTGCTTTTTAGTTTTTACACTTTGCTTGCACGAGGCAACGATTTGCCTAAAGGACATACCTGTAAATGAATGTGTGCATGTCCTTGACAAAAACGATATATTTTTTTTGTATCATTTCTTGTTGAGTGTTTGCTGGCTTGTGAGGCTTCCTTTGCGCCTGCTGCCATTCATTATGTCACAATGGTTTCACTTCCAACAGGAGTGACAGCAGCACCTCTCAGCAATGCTTTTGGACTAATGATTTGCCCCCTGCTGTGTTACTCAGGAAACAGGAGAGTGGCGACGGCCTGAGGAGTATGGAGCTGCCCCATGTGGGCGAAGACGAGGCTCTTTCCTGATGCACCGGGTCTTCCACGTGTGTCCCCACACAACACTGCACCCCTTTACTCACCGTTTTATACTGGCAGCCCACACCAAGTAAGTTTCCTGGCGGTTGGAGGGGATGTTTTTTGTTTCCCCACTTGTGACAGTCACGTAGGAAACGTTCTGAGAGAGGATGCCCTTGAACTCTGAACTTGTCCGCCGCTCTTATCACGTGGAACCCGTCACCTCCTCTTATCCTGCATGCATGTATAGTCTCGGCATGCTTCGTCTCAGGCTTCAGCGGTAGAGTTTTGTGTTTGATTGTAGTTTAGGCACTTGTGTTTGTCCTCGTTTGTACTCGATGATACCTTCAGGTACACAGTGCATGGGAACAGTTGCGGGAGGAATGGTGTATTGGGGAGGGGATGGTTGTCTCCATTGCCTCCAGATTGGCTTTAGCAGAGCAGGTTCCTTGGCGATGATTGTCTGGAAGGTTTCCCTAAAATGAAAAAGGGCAGTGATAAAATGTTTACTGCATTGAATGCATGCGTTTACTTTCTCAATGCAAATGTGTAAAGCTATTTCAAAACACTGCCATATGGGCACGTGTTGCATGCAAATTATTATTTTTTCCAGTCTCACCATTGGCTCTTTATTTACTACAATCTGTAGAAAGCTGTAAAAAAAAATGGTGGTTTGTGTACAATCTAATTCATTGTTGCAGCATAGATAAAAATTGTTTTTTTTTCTTTTTTAATACTTTTGCTTCTGGTAAAACGTTTTTAAAAGGCATGATTTCTAGGAATTTGATTTCTCATTTGTAGTTCATAGAGCTGTAACTGATTGAGTAATGAAGACATGGACATGTTCATGTTAAGATTGAAACCAATGACAACCAAACCTCAAGTTAGAAATGTGAATGTTCTCGTCTGTTTTTTTTTCGAGTCACTGACGTCATTATGTAAACACACTGCTTCAGGACTCAAAAAAAATATTTGATTAGGTATAATATCGTAAAGAATAATCTCTTAAAAACCAAACCTATTTGTTGAACTACTTCAGATGGCTGCAGTTGTTCGTTTTCAGATGGACGCATAGTGCAGCTTGCAGACCTTTTGTACAAATCTATGCATCTAGTTGGTTTGAGGACATGGCCACTCTGCAAATACAGTAACCTTGAAATACTTTTTTCCCAATTCCATTTTAGATGATCCAAATAAGTGAATTATTTCCTTTTGGTACTCTCGGCTCTTTGTTTTAATCCTCTCTGACATGAGTGTAAGTATACTGAAAGTCACTAGTGTTGTGTCTCTAAACAGAATATTGACACAATATTGTTTGTCACATTTCATGCTTCCACACCGTAATAACTTCAGCACTTAAGTGTTGAATGTATAAGTAAGGGACTATTGATTATTGTGATCCTACTACTTGCATGTCACTCTGAAATGTATGAAGTGTGTCTGCTGTATGACTAGTACTATGCATATGATGCGTCTCCCTCAATGTGTTGCAGTGCTATGCTCCTTGAGATTGTCTCATACAGTGTACAGTGGGACGTATGAGATTTCTTTTTTAAACTTCTGCTCACCTGATGTTGAATTATACTGTTTAGTGCTTCAAGTAGGGATGAGCTATCTGGTTCTATCTTCTATGAGTTTCGATAAAATTGCCATTAATTTCTTATGCATGATTTATGCTAATAGCTAATTACATTTTAAGTCCTGCCCTTTACTTGTTTACATTTACTTTTAAGTACAACCTAATTTAAACATGGTTTCTGCACTTTTATGAAATATCATGCATTCTTATATATTGGATATTACTGTAGATTATTGTGATCTAAGATTAAGTAAAATAAGTCAGGCACTTTGCCTTTGGTGTGGATATTTTGACCTCCACGACCAACTGAAGGACAGTTTAGATCTGACTCCAGAGCGAAAGTGAAAGCCACAAAAAAGCTGTAAAATTTTATACATACAATATTTAAACTTGTAGTTTGTTTCAATGTTTTTTTTAGTATAATACATTTTATTAAGAGCTATGGGGGCTCTTTTCCCCCCGAATGCATGCCAACTTACTAGCACATACCACCGTATCGTCATTGCATGAGGTCCTTGACAACAAAATAGGGCCTTCAAATCAGCTATTCTATACATACTGTATCTTGTTAATCATTTGAATAAAATATTACTGCATTTTTAATGTTGTATTCTGTATTCTGTTATGGCCCTTTGTGTTTACACTTCCAGGAACCTTGCAGTAGTTTGTGCTGTGCAGTAGGATGTAGGATGCCCTCAATGGCATAAGTTTCTATAACATTTTAAATTTAACTTAGCTTACATTTGAATTTAAATGTTTTCATTTTGGTCACTCTCGAGGAAAGCAATGTTGTGTATTTATTTTATCACAATCTTAATTCTGCCCATTGTAAATCAGCCGTTGGTTGCCTCACTCTGGGTATTTATATATATATTTCAATTTTATAAAGTAAAATGTTTAAACAAACAAAACATCAACCTTAAGTTAACACATTGAGCATCACCAGAGGTTTGACACACTCTGGGAAATAATGTCACACTGACCTCTTGTGCTAATTTCAGAGAACTGCAGTTTGTATGTCGGTGGGAAAAGACATACGGTAATGAATGATTACTTTACCTTTTTCACTTTTTTTCCACCTCTACCATATTTTTAGCATTGCCGACATTCCTATGCATGTTTCAAGTGTTTAGGTTTTTGGTCAACACTTCAAACATTAACATTGGTGGTACTATTTTAGACAAAAACGTCCGCTACCTAATTAAGTACCTAATTAAAAATAATACCAGTATGGAAGTTAGCGCCCCTGGTAAGGATGTTGATTCATGGGCACCCAGGTTCATGGAGCAGTGGGTCACTGGTTCAATTACCACTCAAGACACCCTTTTGTCTTGAGTGGGAATCGAAACAGCGACCCGCGGCTCACTGACTGCTCATGAACCTACATGCCAAACCAGGTGAGTTAACTTCACATACAAGGTATTTGAACGGAACCACAACATGATGCCATCTTTTGAATGTCCAACTTTCTTTAAATTAGTTACTAAAGAGAACACATTTAAGATAGAAATGGTATGGGAGGTTGGCATAACATACGATGACATTTTCAGTTTATTTTCGCATCTATTTTGAGGCCCTGCAGATGCTACTGTGCGAGTTTCGAGTGTTTTGAAATTTTTGACTTTTTGGCCGAACATAAGGCTATAGTAAGGCGTTTTTTTGGGCCATTTTTTGAATTTTTGATGACATGCTATACTATGACGTTTTCACTTTTTTCACTTAATTTTCGCACCTACACTATTTTTAGGCCCTGCAGATGCCACTGTGCGAGTTTCGAGTGTTTTGAAATGTTTGACTTTTTGGCCGAACATAAGGCTATAGCAAGGCGTTTTTTTGGGCCATTTTTTGGGCCATTTTTAAAATTTATGACGTTTTCACTTTTTTCACTTAATTTTGGCACCTACACTATTTTTAGGCCCTGCAGATGCTACTGTGCGAGTTTCGA